>JAJOZX010003459.1:0-265000 GCA_023014485.1 Bathynomus jamesi | reverse complement strand
GTGTGTGTTTTGTGTGTGTGTGTGTGTGTGTGTGTGTGTGTAATACACAGACTGTGCATGGAACAAGGAACCCTTCTGGGATATTAAATCCACCATGATCCGAATAAGTAATAGTACGGGCTCCAATAACCTTAGCGCCCCCCCCCCCGCCCATGGCCTAAACCATTAGAGGTACAGAAAAACTAACATACCTTACAAAAGAGAATTTAATCCTGCATTTAATGAGAAACAATTAAACTTGTGTTCCCGCCATTGGCTTCCAAGACAGCCTGAATTCGCTTTGGGTAGCTTGCCAAAGTGACGTCAATAGATCTTGATCGTTACGCAAATTTGCTAAAACAGTTTCAATGTGTTGCGTCATTGTATCCTTCGAAAATCGATTTGCTGCAGGTTCTTGAAACAAGACACATTCAACTTGTCCTTTATAACTGATCCAATGTGTTCACAGACGTTTCAGGTCAGGAGAATTTCCTGGCCATTCTTCATTTCCAAAGAAATCGATCTCATAGTTCCGCAACAACTGTTGAATGGCTAATGCCTTAAAGCAGGGGACCTTATCGTGCAGAAGTGTGACCTGATCGACATCCGTAACATTGTTTGGTTTCTTAGAAAAGGAATGACATGCTGGGATAGAATAACATCATGAAAATACTGTCCATCCCAACTCTGACCATTTGGCTTCAGCACCCCACATGAGCTTCTTTGCAGTGAACAAAACAAACACACCAACACAGTCTGGACTTTTTAATAATTCGCGATAATGTTCATTGTCATCGATTTCATCTGGTGTTGTGGCCCACACTCGATCATTTTGGTAGTTAGGCCGACGTGTTACATAAACAAAATTCATCGGAGACAGCTAAATGCATGAAATCATCCACATCCCAATCTTCAAGATAATGGGCAAACCACATTCTGTCAGCGATGTTAAGTTGAGTTTTTCTTGGCTTTGGAAGTTCATGCCAAGGCTTTAAACTTTGCCTATGACGGTACAGTCGAATGATCTCACCACTAACGATCTTTCCTCTCAACATTTCGATCTCTCTAGAAGTTTAGCACAGCTGTTTTTCCGCTTACGCGTACCGCTTTCAATGATGTCCTTGTTTCCTGAGAGAGTGGCAAATTTGGGCGCCCAGATTTGGTTGTATCCATTTCACATTCATCCAAAGTTTTATTTCAATTTCTTTTGACGAAGTCCTCACTTCTTCGCAACTTTTTGGCAACCCATGAACGTGTTATAAAGGTGGCTCCAGCATCACGAGCTTCCCGAAATGTTATTGCTCGTATGCGATCTATCACACGTTGCCTCTCCGAATCACCAATTAATTGAGAAGCCATTATATTATCACTTTATCAGCTAGAGTAATTTTAATACCTGCAATAAATAAAGAATTTTATATATTTTTATAATCACTAAAAACTATTTCGATATAAGTAAACATGTAAGCTGCAAATGGGGGGGCTAAGGTTTTTCGGAACCCCTTAAATGACAAATGATGGAAGTCATGATGGAAGTCCAACGCGGGCAACGGGTCACCAGCAAAGAGGCCCCAAAATATACTTCTTTCACCAGCTATCTGCTTAGCAGATAGGACCCAGCTTTGGGACAGGGTGTAGGGTTTAAGCTAACTAAGATAACTACATTCAGAACCTCAATATACGTAAAAACTCATTGGATTTACTCATACGTCGGATTGAGTTCACATCAAAGAAGTGCTTACATTATGAAAAAAGAAAAACTTTAGTATTTGCCATTTACTATTACTTATTGGGACTATAGTGGATTTAATATCCCAGAAGGGTTCCTTGTTTAAGCTAACCAGATGTCCCGATTTCAGTGGGACTGTCCCGCTTTTGAGCTATATGTCCTGCTGTCACTCTAGAAACTATAAGGACGCGGAAATGTCCCGCTTTGGGAGATGATGACTTAAATGTCCCGCTTTATCAAAATTACTACCTGTAAGCAATAGGACTTAAGGAACTTTGCTGCCGTAAAGCAAATACACGTGAAAAGTACGATAATTAAAAGGTAGGCAGGTTTTTCTGTGCATTCAGGAAATATAATTTATGTTACAACCTATTTTATACTAGTAGGCTATTTGGATGTAACCGAGCGCAATATTTTCTCTTCATTATTCAAGAGATGTCCCGCTTTTAACTCCAGAAAATCTGGTCACCTTATCCTTGTTCCATGCATAGTCTGTGTATTACATAAAAGTTATCTCAGGGGACCATTCTGAGTTGTATTATATACAGGGATGGAAAACTGAATCGAAGTGAAATCGATAAAATGATAAAACCGATATTATTTTATGAACTGAAATCGAAAAAAACTCGAACTGAAAAAAAAATTCTGACAACTAAAATCGAAATTCGAACTGAAATTGAAAAACAATAAAAACTGAAATCTAAATTCGAATAGCTTAAAAATAACAGTTTTGCGTTTCAGTTTTGAGGAGCATTTGGATTACAAAAAAATATAAATAACGTGAATTATTTTTCTTTTTTTGCGACTTAACATTTGTATGGATTTAAAATATCCATTTATCCTTTAATTCAATGTAGAAAATAACGTAGCTGAAAGTACTAGAAACAATGGTTTTAAAAATGAAAGAAAACGAATTAGGGAGGAAAATTTTTATCCCATATCAAAATACTTTTCAATAATTACTGTGCTCCTTTCTTTGACCTAAGTTTAATTACTTGGTAAGGACGCCTTCAGTTTTTTCTGACCATTAAATTTTTCAGTTCGATAATAGCTATATTATATCTACATAAGTGAGTGAGATAATCCGTGGGAATGACCAAACTTCAACTCAAAATGTTAATCCTTTGGAATGTTACTCTAATCTATTATCTATTATTTATATATTTTATACGTGTCGTGTGCTTTAAAATTTAAAAAGTATACGAATTAATAAAACATTTCGAATTGAAAGTTTTGTTAAATAAAACTTTATGTGAAAGAAATGAAGCGAATAAGTAAAAAAAAAAAAAAAAAAAGATGAGTGTTTCGTGCTGATTCAGTTGGCTATAGACGCTTACGTGTTTAATCATACAAAAGTAAAGATAGTTACTAAAGCAAATTCTCTCTTTGAAAAACAGAAATCGAATGCAAATACAAATATAAAATTAAATCTGAATTTGTCAGTAGGGTACCCCCCCCCCCCTTTTGGAATCCGTAGTTAGGGATCGTATTATCGATCACATAGAAAGTAGAGATTTGATTAATAGTAGTCAGCATGGGTTTCGACGCCATAGGTCTTGTTTAACTAATTTGTTAGAATTTTATAACGAAATAGTGCGCGAATACGATAGGCATAGAGCAGCTGACGTTATTTATTTAGATTTTAAAAAGGCGTTCGATACAGTTCCGCATAGGAGACTAATTGCGAAGGTTAAAGCGCACGGTATACGCGGTCAGGTAGCTAACTGGTTAGAAGAATGGCTTCGTGCTAGGAGACAGAGGGTCGTAGTTAATGGTAGTGAATCAGGGTGGTTAGATGTAGGTAGCGGTGTCCCACAGGGTTCAGTGTTAGGCCCATTGCTATTCGTAATTTACATTAACGACATAGATGTAGGATTGACTAGTAACGTGTCAAAATTCGCGGACGATACTAAAATAGGCGGTAAGGTTGTTAACGAGGACGATAGAAATAGGATTCAAGACGATGTAAATAGGATTATGGAGTGGACAGATAAGTGGCAGATGCAATTTAACGTAGACAAATGTAAAGTTTTGCATATAGGTTCTCGCAACAATAATTACGCGTATACGATGGATGATAGGGAGTTAGCGAGCGTTGACGAGGAAGTAGATTTAGGCGTACGCGTATCTAAGGATTTAAAGGTTAGGAACCAGTGCCTGGAGTCTTGCGCAAAAGCTAATAGGATGTTAGGTTTCATAGCGCGTAATTTCGAATTTAAATCGAAGAATATTATATTGCCCCTTTACAAGTCCCTAGTCAGGCCTCATTTAGAATATGCAGTTCAATTTTGGTGCCCGTACTTGCGTGAGGATATTGATAGGTTAGAAAGGGTTCAGCGTCGTGCCACGAAACTTATTCCGTCATTGCGCAATAAGCCTTATGAAGATAGGATTAATGAGTTAGACCTGTATTCACTCGAAACTAGGAGATTAAGGGGGGAGCTTATTGAAGTTTTCAAAATCATTAATAACATCGATAACGTAAATTTTGACAAATTGTTCACTTTTGATAATAGTAATACTCGCAATAACGGATTTAAGTTGCGTGGCAGGCTTTTATTACTAATATCGCTAAAAACTTCTTTACGTTTAAAGTAATTGATAAATGGAATAATCTTCCCGCGTCAGTCGTTCATTCTACCAGCGTTAATATGTTTAAGAACCGTCTTGACAGACATTTTAAAGGTATTAACGTTGTTTAATTTAAAAAACAACAAAGTTAGCAACAGAAGCTCTGGTGGTGGTGCTCGAGGATGAGTCTGTTGACGATGAATGCCAGCTTGTGGCATGCCAGCGTGTGATGCCAGCAATAAAATTATTGAAAAAAAAAAAAAAAAAATTAGACTAACACGAATGTAGATGTAGCTCATAGCGTAAACTAACCCACTTTTTGTTTAACTTACCTACTTTTTTTTATTTTTTTTTATTTTTTTTTTTACTTTGCATGTCTCTAACTCTTTTCTTGCATGTTTGTAGTTTGCATGGTATGACAGTGAGTTAAGACTGTGTTTGCATGGTTTGTAAGCGTTCTTATTTTACTTCTTTTCATCTTTCACCCCTCTCCTATTCTCTCCGACTATTTTTCTGACTTGTCGGCAGTGGCCGGCGGATGATGATGGTGAGACACTTTTCCTCTTTTTCTGAATGAATGTTAACCCATGAGTGATAGGTGTTGCTCTTACTTAACCCCTTATTCTCTTCTCTTCTCTTAACCCGCTACTCTTTCCTTTCTCTCGGGCTAACCTTAGAGTGGATCTTAGGGTCTTTGTTAGCCTTAGCTTCTGTAGATCTGTAGATCTGTAGATATGTATTTAGTGGTGGACCGGATGTCAGTTTTTCAACATCTGCGGATGCGGATGCGGATCTTTTATTTCAATATCCGCGGATGCAGATGCGGATATTTAGTTAATCTATCAATATAATATAGAATTATGAATATATGACATAATTTTCCAAATTTCGTGATATTACTATTATGGCAGGCAATGCATTAGAATTAAAATTAATATTAATGTTTTCATTATGATAAAAATAATAACTTTCTCAAGAGTTTTAGCTACAGAAAATTCAATGAAACAAGTTTCATTCAATTTTCTGTGTTACCAGCTATTTATATTTTCAGGTTTATATATCTGTTCGTTCATTAATAATTAATACTTTACATGAAATGTTCATGACTGGGCCTTATAAGCTACTTTATAAGCTAATTTAATTGTAAATTGCACAATTTATTAGAGGTAATATCCGCATAACATTCGCAGTCAGAAATGCGGATGTTAAAAATGATGCAGATATTTGGTCCACCACTAATATATATATAGTAACGATAGAAAAGTTGTTCAGGAATCTTATCCTCAGCAGGAATATAAAGACAAGAGACACGACTCTCAACATTTATTGGTCAAACGTTTCAATCCGCTCCGGGGCCTTAGGTCAGGAGATCGAGCCGTCCAGGGACTGTTGTCTCCACGTCCGATCCACCGATTTGGAAATCGTTCATTTAGGTACTCCCGAACAATGTTTACGTAATGACAAGGTGCCCCATCTTGTTGAAAGACGACGGTGTTTAAAATGCCATCTGAATGAAGCTGGGACATTTGAAATGAAATGAAATGAATGAAATGAAATGAAATGAAATGAAAAGGTTTGTTGGCAGACTATAGTTCATATGACAAATATTATTAATACAATGACAGTTCATACACTAAGGATAGAAATATATACAATTGATTAGAAATAATACTGCACTGTCGAAGTTAAGTGGAGCTACAGACAGACGTTTTCGTACCAAGAAGTCCATAGCTTAGACTCTTAGAGGATAAATGGCAGGACTCATGGATAGCTTGGATGATCGGGTTGGTTGATTTTTTAATTCTTTGCATTAGACTGTGTTGAGCACGTCTTGTTACCTCCGGGAAGCTCGGGACATTGCGGGTAGCAAACATTTGCGAAGCTGAGCATCTCGGGGGTAATTTATGTAAGAGTTTAAAAGACCCGTTGTACAACAAATTTAGAGTTCTGCCAGAACCTTTTTTATAATTCACCCAGAGTTGCTGACCGTATATATTACTGCAGAAAGTACGAAAGAGTGTGTCTTTAGCTTCACTTGTACAGAAACGAAAGTTCCTTATGGTCATATTCGCTTTAGCACACAGGCTTCGAGACTGTTTTCTTATATCCGAGTCATCACTCAAGGAGCTGGTAATAGTTTGACCCAAATACTTAAACTCTTGTACTTCCTCAATTACTTCACCGTTCATTTTAAACCTTATATCAGCTGGCTGATTACAGCTTTTAGGATGAAATTGCATAACCTTAGTTTTTGTAACATTAAAAAGAATATCATGTTTCTGCGAATACACTTCGCAGACATTTAGTAGCCGATCCAGACCTTTAACAGAGGGACTTATTAACACCATATCATCGGCATAAACTAAGTTATTTATCCTTGTGTTATCTATACAACCTCCTACTGTTGCCTCATTAAGTGAAGCAATTAATCTGTCAATATACACATTAAACAGCATAGGGGAGAGCAAGGAGCCTTGTCTCACCCCGCAAGAGGAGCCAAAACACTCGGATAGTACATTGCCCCACCTAACAGTGAAAGATTGGTGGGAATACCAAAATTTCAATAAACGTGCTCGTATCGTAACAGCAGTTACAAAAATATCCCCTGGCATGCTCCAAAATGTGTTCCGCAATGCTGCTGACAGATTCGAACTCTGTAGAGATACTGATGGTGCTCATATAGAATCATATGCTTTAGTATTCATTAAATGTATGCCTTCTATTATATTGTTATTGAATTTTACCCTTTTTGCTACGTTTTCACTGAAATAGATAGGGACTTTATAAACACCCTGTATATTATTAATTTTGTTCTCTAATTTTGATGTTCTTTCATTTAGTCACTAAAGATCTCCCCGGAGCAGACCGAAATGTTTGACCAATAAATGTTGAGAGTTGTGTCTCTTGTCTTTATATTCCTGCTCTCTCTCTCTCTCTCTCTCTCTATATATATACAGGGTGTCCCGTAAGTCTGGACCATAGGGATTTAAATATATTTTTTTATTATGTTATTATTATTATTTTATTATTATATTTTTTATTATTTTTTATTATGATTTTTATTTGTGGGGCCACTTGAAAGCCAAAGTGTACGAGGTCAAACTTCAGAACATTTTCCACCTTAAAGCACGCATTGTGGAGGCGTGTCAAGAAATTTCTGCGACTGTGATTCAGAAAGTGCTGTCGCAGTGGAGATTGCGTCTTCAACTATGTGTGCGACACAACGGCGGACACTTTGAACAGATTATGTAATAAATTTTTGGACTATTTTGTAATTTTATTATTTTCCCTATGGGTCCAGACTTACGGGACACCTGTATATATATATATATATATATATATACAGTGTGTCCGTAAAGTCATGGTGGATTTTAAATAGCTATATTATTGCAACGAAACATGATAATGAGATGAAAAAAAGGCAAATTGAAGAACAACTCTAAAAGAATAACTTTATTTAACGTAGTTCGATATGGGCTCCTCTGGTAGCCTGCAGACATCTAGGCGGTGATTCAATTCCAGCCACACACGCCCAAGAACATCAGGAGTGACGGATGCGATAGCTTCCGTGATTCGCTCGTGCAAGTGATGAATATCCCTAATGAGTACACTGTACAGGCTTGCTTGACGTAACCCCACAAATAAAAGTCCAAAGGTGTCAGGTCCGGAGAGCGTGGAGGCCATGGCTTCCATCCTCCTCTTCCTATCCATCTCTGTGGAAATTTTTCATTAAGGAATTCTCAAACAACGTTGGCATAGTGCGGAGGAGCACCATCTTGCTGAAAGATGACATTATTGTCAATAAATTGGGGTACTGCAAAATGTTCCAACATAGCGAGGTAGTTGTGTGACGTCACAGTGGTTCCGCGAAGAAAAATGGGCCAATCACTCGATCTCGTGCTAGAGCACACCACACATTAAACTTTCGGGCTATTACGCCTCATGTTCAACATAGGCATGTGGACAGCCTAGACTAACTACGAGATAAAGGTTAAGCTTAGCCTAGACTAACTACAAGATACAACTTTGAGAGTTGTTCTTAAATTTGGCATTGTTTCATCTCATTATCATGTTTCGTTGCAATAATATAGCTATTTTAAAATCCCACCATGACTTTACGGACACACATCACCGCCTAGATGTCTGCAGGGCTACCAGAGGAGCCCATATCGAACTACGTTAAATAAAGTTATTCTTTTAGAGTTGTTCTTCAATTTGCCTTTTTGTCATCTCATTATCATGTTTCGTTGCAATAATATAGCTATTTAAAATCCCACCATGACTTTACGGACACACTGTATATATATATATATATATACACCTTTGGTTAGCTTCCGCCCGAATTGTTCATTCTGACGAAGGTCAAGCTTTTCACTCCACCTTAAACCTACAATTTAACGTGGAATCCGAACCACGCCCCACCAGCAGCCCAGCGTCTTAACTACTAGGCCACCCAGGGTACACAGGTATATATATATATATTATATATTATAATATTAGATTATATATATACAGTATATATATAGTGGACCTAGTTTTAGCCGTTTAAGGTGATAATGATTTAATTGTATGCAACGATTGATTTAGGCAATGACTGATTGCTTTATAATGATAGGCGGGGTTAATTATTTATATTGTAATACAGTATCACCGATTGGAATGAATGGTTATTTGATTAGATCCACCATACTATTGGAAGTGACCGAAATGCAGCGAGGGTCACCAGCTGATTTACGCTCAAGCAAATTATATTAAGGTTATGAAAGACACCTTACTTTGTAGTTTATTATGAAAATAAATCCGTTATTTTATTCACTGTGATATAACAAAGAATTGACAGTAATTAATTGGTAGTTTTACGTTATGCTTATGGCATAGGCTTAGCTAATAAGATGAAATGTAATAGTTTAATGACACGTAATAAATAATGTAATACTCATCGATGGTATGTAAATGGCATGCGACATGTAACATTGAATAGGCCTAGTTAATGATATAAAGAATGCACGTGCGTTTGGTACATTGAATGGAAAACATGACACTGATTAAGTAGGCTAAATGATTGCATGGATGCACATAGAATAATTGATGTGGCCTAATTATAATGGATTGAAATGCTTACACAAAATATCATTTATATATAAAAACATTATGTGATGTTAAATGATTACGTCAAGAGAATATTTAGATAACACACAAAATATATGACTTGAACATAATGACGGATGATACGTGGACTAACGGTATTGAAATGACATTTGAATTGGATGATAGGCCTACTGCGTTATTAACGGGAGTCAATGGACGCGTGATTACACACTTTGGGAGTATAGCCTACCGTTCGGCGGTAGGCTAATGTTGGTTTCAAGAGTACTTACGAATATGATGTACTTAGCTTAGGGCGATGTAAGAACTTGAAGGCGGGCTGAAGACGAACCTATTAGGCAGATTCGAGCTGTCGTTGTCCGTTAAGCCTCTTGAGATGATGGATGTAGGCTTCGTGGAGGCCTGAGGTGATGTTACTTCTCGAGGTGCAGGCTGGCCTTGTGATATTGCAGGCGTAGGCCTGTGGTGCGGAAGATATCTCGAGGAACGTGGAGAAACTTGAAGGCCGACCCAGCAAACCGCAGGCCCGAAGTGATTCCGGTTGGGCCTCGAAAGATTGCTTCTGCAGGTGGTCTTTAGATCTTACGTGAAGACAAATTGTAGGCCCAAGAGAAAGTAGCGGCCACGGCCCTCGGCCAGGGGGCCGGACAGCGGCTGGTGGACGCGCTGCTCACGTGATGACGTGCGTACGAGTGAGTGAGAGTGAGAATGAAAGCAAAATGGAAGCTCGCTTTTATACCCTGGTGACGTAGGACTATACCAAATCTTAAGACGCTTGGTCCGCGTGTCCTTTGTTTGATAAAAGCTTACATTGGCGCCTCTTTGGGAAGAAACAGACGCTCCATTGTTTGATTGCCCACGTGTGTTCCAAACTGTTTTATGGTAGCGTGGTAAGAAAGTGTGTCTGTCGATTTGTTGGTCTATTTCTTGTCGATACGCTACATATATATATATATATATATAGATTATATATATTATTATAATATTAGATTAAATATATATATATATATATATATATATATATATATATATATTATATATAGATTATATATATTATTATAATATTAGATTAAATATATATATATATATATATATATATATATATTTATATATATATATATATAACACTGGGCAACACGTATTTTATTGAATGATATCTGACACTTGATTCTAGGTAATTTGGGTGCGCTGAATACGAATTTCAACTCGGTTTGGCTCTATCAGGTCCTGATTCTTGTCGACAGCCTATGTGCCATTTTCCAAATTTTTCAAATTAGGACTAAAAAATTAAGTCATGTGTTAAATTTTTTTTTCAAGTTTCATGAATACAAGCAGTTCAAACTACAGTAAAATTACATTATAACGATAGAAATGACTTAAAATAAAAAAACAAACAGATATGAAGCTTTCACTGTGGCAAAAATTTTCCTTTGTAAGACTTTCTAGCGTATTTGCTTGTTGATGGCAGGTCTCTTTTCAAGCACCAGCAGTAATCAGCCATCATGTGGGAATCCCAGCGGCCTTGGTACCATTCCTCCATAATTTTTATATCTTGGTGGAATCTCTCCCCTTGTTCGTCACTTACATCACCTAAATTACTTGGAAATTGGTCAAGATGGCTATTCAAAAAATGCATTTTTATGCTCATATTGCAACCTAACTCTTTGTAGTCCCTTAAAAGTTTTTTACGATTTCTTCGTAGTTATCTGCCCTATAATTGCCTAAAAAGTTTTCTATCAAGTCCACGAATGAGAACCAGCCATTTTTTTTGCGTTCATTCATGACATTAGGAAAATTGCTGTCTTTAATCATTGTTCTTATTTGTGGACCGTCGAAAATTCCCGCCTTGATTTTTTCATAACTTAAACTTGGAAATTTTGAAGTTATGTATTTGAAACACTCGCCGTTCGTATCTAAAGCTTTTACATATTGTTTAATGAGGCCTAGTTTTATATGCAGAGGAGGAAATATGATTTTATCTCTGCTCACTAAAGGTGGATTAATTATGTTTTTT
The DNA here is from genome assembly GCA_023014485.1 of Bathynomus jamesi. Taxonomy (NCBI): domain Eukaryota; kingdom Metazoa; phylum Arthropoda; class Malacostraca; order Isopoda; family Cirolanidae; genus Bathynomus; species Bathynomus jamesi. Next base: position 253,601 of record JAJOZX010003459.1, on the reverse strand, counting down.
TCTCCGACAGTAAGTGATGTTCGTGCTGGCTAGATTTGTTTGAAATAATGTTCTTCCTTGGCTCTGCTGTCCCATAAGCAAAGGAAGCAGGGATATTTAGTATACCCTCCTTGTTGTCCTAGCAGAAAATTAACCATTTTTAAGTCAACACACATGATCCACTCGTGCTCCCTATATTTGATAAGATTTAAAACCTTTTCTATATGTTCATACTTTTCTTTTAATTTTGTTGAGTGCCCAATCGGTATCGAGCCATATAGATTGCCATTATGCAACAACACACACTTAAGACTTCTTTTCGAACTGTCTAAAAACAAGTGCCAATCATTTGCATCGTAAGACTCAACCCCCATCTTCTTTAACAAAAACTATGTCGCAGCAATATACTAAACTATCCTCTGTTCTAAAATATTTAACAAGTTCTTCTTCTCTTTTTCTGTAAAATGAAATGTATGTGTTTGAAGTAAGCAAGTTTTTCTCTTTAAGTCTTGAAGCTAAAATTTCCGCAGCCTTTTTTGGCAAATTTAGATCCCTTACAAGATCATTCAACTCGGCCTGGTTAAACTTTTGCGGATCGTTTTGACTTTCAAATACGCTGGGGTCAAAATCGGTGTCTGACTCCTCAAAGTGCATAACAATATTTTCAGGAACATCTTCAACTAATTCTTGAGTTGGCAGACCCTTAAATTTTGGAATGGGGATCTCATTTGAATGTAGCACAGGTCGTATCGCGGTGTCGAAATTTGGGTACTCGATACAATGTTTATTTTTCTTAGTGAAGCCCGAAGTCTTGACAAAGCAAAGGTAGCAATCGGTCTCGTGGTTAGTAGGCTCTCGCCACACCTGATATGGAAAAAAAAATTGTAAAGCGTTAACAAAAGCGACGAGAGACGTTTTTATGAATTTTATCAAAAGTTATCACCCAAACATTTAACATTTCTATGTGTTTCAACCTTATGCAATATTTGAGATTCTTATAAACATTTTCTGTAAATTTTTGTTTATGTACCTAAGTTACAATTACATTTAGGTAAGTTACAGTATACTAGTGATTAAATTACGTAGTTTTTATGAAATCATAAACTTACCATCGGAACTCCAAAGGTATTTTTGAATCCGAACCCTTCGTCCAATGTCGCAGTCTTTCAATGCATATAGTGCAGGCTTTATGTGGAGCCCACGATTATCTTGGTCCCCCAGTTTTATGCCAAAATAAGCTAAGTAAGCTCTTTTTACGAAGTCAGTTTATTTGCTCGTTGATGTGGAAGTGTAAAATTTCCACATATACTGTATAACAGAAGGAATCAGGGTTGTTTTTGCATTTGAACTTTCTAGTGGTTGATGACATATTGCTTGATTGTTCTGCCAATTTGTAAAGGTATTTAAAGCCCTTAATTCATATAAATTTAAGAAAATCTGAAATATAAACACAAAAATTAGTTTAAATAGGTACTTATTATGAAATAGGTACTTACAATCTATGAAATTAAACTAGAAACACGGATGAGTAGGTACAATATAAATTACGTCTAATTAAATCAACTATATTAAATCACGATGACAAAATTACTCACTAAATCATATGCCAATTCAAAATTATGTTAATGCCCAAACTTAATTAACTAACTCAACTGACTGACTGACTAACTGACTGACTGATTGAATTGACTGATTAACTCTGGAAACGAGTCGCTTTTATATATTTTAGTTGTCCCTCTAGAATACTCTACAGAGAACAGGAACGCTCGAGAAAATTTTAGAATTCTATGATATTTTTAGCTTAATTTACTATTATTAAAATGGGTTAAAAATGACAAAATTAAAAATATTTTTAGGGTGTTACATATAAAAATATACATAATACAACAATACCATAACAATAGGTACAAATACCTAGATAAAAACCTAGTTGCATAATGTGTAACTGCAAAAGACAGCGAGTATTGAGAAAAAAAACCTTTTATGAATACGACGAAAGAGGAGGGGTGTTGAGCAAAATCAGGACCTGATAGAGCAAAACCGAGTAAAAATTCGTGCTCAGCGCACCCAAATTACCTAGAACTAACTGTCAAATCTAATTCAATAGACAAAAAGTTGAAATTTGTTCCCCAGTGTAATCTGACCAATATTTGATCGCTGTTGAGTTTCGATGAAGAATAAATAGCAGTGATTCTGGGCTACGTACGTGAGTTACAATTTTTATATTTTCACCCACTATATTTCCTGTTATGAACCCCATTGGGGTTTTACCACCTCATAAAACAAATACAAGACATTCAACTCACTTGGGCTCCTCATACAAAAGCAAACGAGAACCCCAGCAGGAACCCTTCAAATGCCCTATATGTGGGAGATGAAACAAATGGCTCCACAAATGTATCAATAATTTACTTAAACATCCAGGGCCTTTACCCAAACTCAAACCATACCAAAGTACCTTACCTAAAGAGCCTAGTGGAACACACTACTAGCACAGTTATAGCCCTCACAGAAACACCTGAACCCCATGATCATGAGTAGTGAAATTGCAGTCAAAGGGTACACCACCCATAGATGTGACAGAGAAGACCGTCTAAATGGTGGTGTCCTGATGTACATCCCTGAAAACATTCAAAGTGAACTGCTCATGGCATACTCAAATGGAGCCTGTGAACTCCTAATCATCATGCTCAGCATAAATAAAGAAGACATAATACTAGTGAATATCTATAGCCCCCCAGATAGCTCCCATCTAGAGCTCACTGAAGTTCTGGAAAAAATCAGGCAATGCCCAGCTATTGTAGACTCAACAAGAGACTTAATCATTACAGGAGACTTTAATCTCCCAAATTGCACCTGGAACCAATATGGTGGTATGAAATCAGGGACAAAAAGGTCCAAATCAAAACACCTGAATGAGTTTATGGAAAAACTGCTCCTAGTACAACATGTCCACTACCCAACTAGAAAAAATAATATCCTAGATTTAGTGCTGACAAATAATGCAACTACAATTGACCACATTGTTATAACACCAACTATACACTCCGACCACAATGTCATGCACATATTCACAAACTTGTCCCTCCACAATGTAAGCAAGACCCATGCCAAACGAACTTGCCATACTCTGACCTAAACCTGCACAAGTCAGACTGGACATCAATAAATAACTGTCTGGGAGAAATAAACTGGGAAGATGAATTAGAAAACCTAAAGCCAGAAGAATGCTGGAGTAGAATACAATACCTGCTGTCATCAGCATTATACAAAACACACCAAAGAAAAACGATAGTGCACAGAAGCACCGGACAAAAGCACAGATACAGAAGGACACTTATGAGAAAGAGAACAAAGCTATCTAAACAACTGACAAAGCAATTAAGTGATACAAGACATAGTAACATCCGGAATCAGATACTGATGTTAGAACTTAAAATAAAGGAGTCAACCATAAGAGAATATTGATAATGAACACAAAGCTATTGGCACTATAAAGGAAAATAGCAAATTCTTCTTTAGCTATGCTAAACGCAAAGCAGTTATCAAAACGAGCATTGGCCCATTGCTTGCTAAAGATGGACTAACTCTCACATCTAATACACAGGAAATGGCAAACATTTTACAATCTCAATATGCTTTAAGCTGGAGTACCCCTGTAGTAGCAAAGAAAATAAAAACTACAGCATTTTTTGATAGAGAAGAAAATGACCAAGACAGACCATTATTGGAAGATATACAAATAACCACTAGAGATATACAACAGGCAATAACAGAGCTACCGGGGAGTTCAGCCCCTGGTCCAGATGGAATTGGAGCCAAGATTCTTAAGGAATGCAAACATACTTTATCTCTGCCTTTGAAAATCCTGTGAGATCCTCACTAGACACCAGTAGATACCACCAATCATGAAACAAGCAAATATTACCCCAATCTACAAAGGAGGCAAAAGAAAGGAAGCCAAGAACTATAGACCCATATCTTTGACTTCCCATATTATTAAAATATTTGAGAAAGTCCTGAAAAGGCACATTGTCAGTTTTATAGAAAATGAACATCTCTTAGAAGACTTTCAACATGGCTTCAGACACAAGAGATCCTGCCTTACTGAACTTATAGACCATTGCAATACAATCCTACAATACTTGGGAAAACCACAATGTTGATGTCATCTACCTAGACTTTGCAAAAGCTTTTGACAAGGTTGACCATGGTATATTATTCCATAAACTAAAAGAACTTGGTATTTGTGGAAAAGTAGGAAAATGGATCCATGCCTTTCTCTCTGACAGAAAACAAATAACAACTGTAAATGGAGCAAGATCTATAGAAAAAGAAGTGATTAGTGGAGTGCCGCAAGGCACAGTACTAGGACCAATTCTATTCATTATAATGCTAAACAATATAAACTGTAACCTAGGAAGCTCTCTCCTGTCATTCGCAGATGATACCAGAATACTAAGACCAATTACAGAAAAAGAAGACTGTGTAGAGCTACAAAAAGATCTACAAACTATATATGCATGGGCAGATGCAAACAATATGGCCTTCAATGAAGACAAATTTGAACAAATTAAGTATGGACCAATAAATACCTGAAAGAACAATTCAACTACACTGGACCCACAGGAAAAGATATTGCACAAACTGATCATGTCAGGGATCTAGGGATTATATTATCTGAAGATGCAACATTCAACAGGCACATTGACAAAGTAACCTCATCATGCAAACAACTAATAGGATATATACTGAGGACATTCAGAACTAGGGACAGTATGACCATGCTTACCCTGTGGAAATCACTTGTCCTTCCACGCATTGACTACTGCTCTCAATTATGGTTTCCCCACAAACAGAATGAATTGCAAAAAAATTGAGGGCCTACAAAGAACCTTTACCTCGTATATTAAACAACCTGATGGGCAACAGTGAGTAAAAACAATTAAACTACTGGGATAGGCTTAGAGGCCTCAACCTTTATTCCATAGAGAGAAGGTTTGAGAGATACATCCTAATCTACACCTGGAAAATTCTAGAAGGGCTTTTAGTTGCCCCCAATACTGAACCAATTGTGCCCACCTTAACAAGAACTGGCAGAATGTGTAAAAATATCACCTCCCACCAAACAGTCGGAGAAGGATTCAAACCCTTCAATATAATAGTATCTCTAGGCAGGGTTCTCGCCTGTTTAACTCCTTGCCTCAGTACCTTAGAGATATAAGTGCAGTCCCAGTAGATACTTTTAAAAAACACTTGGACACGTTTTTAGCCAACATACCCGACCAACCCACAGTGTCAGGGTATTCCTCTGCCAGACCAGCCCCCACAAATTCAATAGGGGACCAAATCGTATGGCAGGAGCAAGAGAAAAGAAGGGTGGCGACCCCGTCGTGGCCCCGCCTCAGGAGGCGCTGAGTGGACTTCGTGGGAGCAGCGCACCCTTGAGGCAGAAGCGCTTTAAGGTAAGTATTCTTGTAAGCTAAAGGACTATGGTAATTTTATTTGTTCACTTACCATGGAAGAATAAAGTTTGAAATAACTTGTTCCAAGGAAAATGTGTGTGTGTGTGTGTATATATATATATATATATATATGCAAAGGTGGGCAGGATCGAGTTCCAAAAGGACCGAATTCCAGGAACTCGGTCCTTTTTAAGGACCGTGAGCGGGAAAGTAGGTCCTTTTCTCAGTGAGGACCGAAATGAGGAGCGACGGTCCAATTTTAAGCAATTCCGGACGGTCCGGTCCAGACGGTCTTTTTTAGTGATTTTAGTGTGTTTAGTGATTATTTGAAGTTCTAAAGAAGATGGATCGTTTCCTCCAGAAGACTCCGAAAGAGACTGAGACTGAACTGAAACTTGTTTCAACACCTGGCACCATCCAGTGCCGCCGTGGAGAGGCTCTTCTCTTTGGGGAAGGACGTCCTCAAGCCGAAAAGGTCAGGGCTCAGTGACAGCCATTTTGAAATGCTAGTCTTTTTGAAGGGAAACTCAAGCATTTAACTTAATAACTTTTTTTCATCATTTATGTATTGTATTAATTATAATTTACGTTAATAAAATTAATGATTTCCGGTGTCTTTAATTTCATTTTTCATTTTAATCAAATTTTTCACTTATATTATATATAAGGACCGAGGACCGAGTCGTTCCTAGGTCCTATCTTCAGAAAGGACCGTGACACGGGACCGTCGGTCCAGTTTGAGGCAAGGACCGGGACCGGGACCGTCGGTCCTTTTTGAGGCCCGGGTGCCCACCTTTGTATATATGTAAATCGAGAGGAATCTTGCGGTTGACCAAGAACAAAGCTATGATGATAACGTTTCTCGCTATCAGGAATGTTGAGTTAATTAATTATTAAATGTTGATGAGAATTTAGGCAGTCTTAAAAATGGCGAGTGCACCCCAGCAATCCTGATGAAAGGAATCAAATTCTTTATTTACTACTTACTATTAACAGGATTAGCAATTTTATTTCTATATTTTTCATTTTTTTTCAATTTTTTAAAATTTTCAATGAAGTGATTTTATTCAAATATCCTTCACCCTCTGAGGAATTGAGGAACTTTGTCTACCGGAACCAGATCTCAAACTCAATTTATTGACAATATGGCGAAGTCTCTCTCTCCTGTAATCAGGTTACGTCGGTCTTTGTCAACACAAAACAAGTTCAACCGAGGGCACGAACCACTTTACTTAGTTATCGCATTAATGGACGCAGTCATCCAGGTAAAAGCAGGGAACGCGAGCAGACGCAAAAACTAAAAATTACATTCTTTCCTTCTTTAATCATACCGCGCATTACCATGACAACCAGTTAGAATGTTTCGTAATCCTTCAACACTCGTTCGATCGATGCGGTGTTTTCATTGGTGGATTCTCGTTGTCGAGGTAACGGCCTGGGAGTATTGTAGGTTTCACGATTCTCCCTCTTTAAAATATTGCTTTTGGGGTTGGTCGCGGGATGGAATGACGGGGAAATATTAAAAGCAAAAACAATTAAATTAATTTGCATTCTTTCAAAGCAGGTTGATTCCAAAGGACTTTTACCTCCATCCTAATTCAATTTTTCATTTTACTACAAAATAATCCCTAAAATAAAAGATTTTTTTAGAGAATTTTTCGTTTAAAAGCAATTTGAAAAAAAAAATGATTTTCTACAACCAAAATTTAAAAACATGAACCATTAAAATGTAAATACTGGGTGATCCAGATAAATGGGACCCATAAAAAAAAGCCAAATATTCTTAATATTTAATTCCTTTCATAAAAACTATATATCATTCGAAAGAGTAGAGTTACAAGTTTATTATGAAATATTTATTTTTTAAAAATGACTCCTTTCAAATGTGCTCCATTAGTTGCCAAGCATTCCAGTGTTCTCGCTTGTAAGTTCTGCATCACTTTTGCAAGAGTGTGCGGTGGTATGGCCTGTATCTCATTTGTGATGGCGGCCTTCAATTCTTGCAAGGTCGTTGGGTTATTTCTGTAGACCCTACTCTTTAAATATCCCCAGAGATAATAATCTAAGGGAGAAAAATCCGGAGACCTTGCGGGCCATTCAACGTCTCCAAATCTTGAGATTAACTCGCCTGGAAACGTTTGACGCAAAACTGCCATGCAGTTCCTCGTGGTATGGCAGGTAGCTCCGTCTTGTTGGAACCAGTGGTTTTCTAGACAAAGATCTCTTAATTTAGGAATAAGGAAATCGGTCAACATTTTTTAGTAGCGATCACCATTTCCAGTGACCGTGTTTCCGGTGGAATCCTCGAAAAAGTACGGCCCTATGATCTGAGATGCAGTAAGACCACACCAAACAGTTACACGCTGACTATGCAACGGGACTTCGGTAATATTCAATGGATTTTCTGTTGCCCAGAAACGACAATTTTGTTTGTTTACAGTTCCATTCAAGTGAAAATGGGCTTCGTCTGACATAATCAAAGTTGCTAGAAAATTGGTGGTGTCATTTACCTTCTGTTGGATCCATTGACAGAATTGTCGTCTTCGTGCGAAATCTCCATCGTTTAGTTGTTGCACTGTTTGAATTTTATTTGGAAAGAGCATTAAATTTTGCTTGAATATACGGTGTGTTGTTCCATATCCAACTCCTAACAGCTGAGAAGCACGTCTGATGCTTATGTTAGGATTATCCTGTACAATTTCATGAGTTCTGTTAATGATCTCGTCTATCCTTGCTGTGCGCACTCTTCCAGTTGGTTTTCTTTTTCCAATGCTGCCAGTTAGGGAAAATTTCTGACACACCGACGGATTACTTTCTTAGAAGGTGATTTTGACATCTGAAAATTTGTCTTGAAAGATCTTTGAGCTGAAACTACACTTCTTCCATGCTCATAATATTGCTCAGTTATGAAACGCAGCTGTTCCACAGTCCATGCAGTCATCTTGAAGGGTTAGTTTTAACTAACACTTTTATTTTGTTTTGTATCTTATCTTGTCTTGTATTGTCAAAACCTATACAATCCTGTACAAACTTGTAACTATCCTCTTTCGAATGATGCGTATGATTTTATAAAAGGACTTATACTTTAAGAGTTACAGGGGTTTCTTTTGGGTCCCATTTCTCTGGATCACCCTTTACTTTTAACCCTTTCACTGCGGTTAACGTAATAATAATAATAATATATTACACAAGTCGCAAATCGTCGCACTCATGGAGCAGTCGAGGTGTACGACGAAGCGAAAAGCGCGAAAATGCCGAGGTCCATTGTAATATGAAATATTGTACAGGGCAGGCGAGAAGTCCCTATACCCCTAAGATATATGGTTTTTATTTTTTGCAGGGTCCCTATACCCCTTACAATATTGTTTTTTTCTTGGCAGGGTTTAATAATGGCATATCAAAGTTCATACAGCAGTGAAGAACGTATTATAACAAGCACATGGGGGCATGAACGTCCAAACACAGGTGATACGATAGCCACCATAAAGAATAAGCTCAGAATAAGATTTAACAAAAATCCACCAAATATAATGACGTTGCTTCGTTGGAGAAAAAACTCTTCAACATTAGTAGCATTAAAGATTTACCGCGTACTGGCAGAACACCAAAACGCCAAGAAACATGTGCTGCAGTTGGAGAATCGATAAATCGCTCACCCTTGAAATCAACAAGGAAGAGATCTTCAGTGCTTGGCAGCCGAAGATCAACGATGAGAGACCATATGAAAAAAGTCTTGAAAGTTAGGCCGTGGTGTCCCTAATTTTGTCAATGAACTGAGTGATGATCATGACAGGGATAACAGGAAAACATGTCGCGAAGAAATGCTCCGCATATTCATGAGAAGTCCTTCCCTCGGAAGGTTTTTTCATCGATAAATGCGATATTTATCGCAGTAGCCAGCCACGAAACATCTTCATTTTGTCGAAAGAAAATAGTCATTAAGTTGAAGAAATTGAATACAACCCGCCTCATGTCATGATGTGGGCAGAATTAAACGCTCGCTATGTGGTTGGTCCATATTTTTCTTATGGCACTGTCAATCAAGCTTCTTATTTGACCATGTTGCAAAACTGGTTAATACCAAAACTTGACGAACTTGGTACAAGACATTATGCATGGTTGCAGCAAGACGGAGCGCCGGCTCATTATGCATTAACAGTTAGGGACTTTTTGAATGAGGAATTCCCAGGGAGGTAGATCGGTCGCTGATCTGCAACATCTCCAGCACCATTGATGTGGCCTGCAAGGAGTTTTTTCGTCAGCACTTGAGACAATTCTCTCTGGGGATACATCAAAGAGGTTGTGGCAAAACAGCACTACCAGACAAAGAAGGATTTGAAGAATGCCGTTATTACTGTATTTGCAACAATCAAAAGCTTACTAAAACATGGTTTGGTTCATTTTTACTAGTGAAAGGATATTGCCTTATAAAATTACGCCAAGCCGTTATTGTACTCCAGACGTGGGATGAGCATCCAAACTCTCAAAATGCGTGAAAATGCGAGTGCAATGATGCGGAGGTTGTATATAGAGGGTTAATGTGAAGAAGCGGATGTGCGACCATTCAGAGTACGACGATTCGTAAGTTCTCTCTATGTATGTTATATACGGGGTGATCCGTTTGGGTATGGATAAAATATAAACGCTGTGAGAATCTACCGAGAAGTGATACAACGCTCATCTGTTGCACGTGTGGTCATAGAATGTGGGAGTTTGTAATAGGCTATGCCATCTGCTGCCAGACTTATGAGACATGCCAGTTTCGAAGATGGCGGCGAATGCACAACAACGTGCGAAGTGTGTCATTTGGTTTGCTAAGTTTGAGAGTGTGACAGCGGTACAGCGTGAGTTTCGCCGTGTGTATGGTGTTCGAAAAGCTCCTAAATACGACTCCATAGTGCAGTGATACCGCACATTTGAAGAAACGGGGTCTATCACTAAACCACATACAGGTGGTCGTAAGAATTAGCCTCTCGTTATGACCTCTGTCGTGTCCAGAAGTGGGGGTCATGTTGAAGACCAATTAGGTTTATCACAATCTACCATCTTTATGGGCATTGTTGTAAAATATTAAACTATACAATGTTACTGTTTTCATTTTACATCAATTTTATTTTATTCATACCCAAACGGATCACCCTGTATATATATATATATATATATATATATATATATATAATATGTGTGTGTGTGTGTGTGTGTGTGTGTGTGTATATATATATACTAGGGGCACTCAATATATTTTGCCACACCCTTTTTTTTTTTTAGCTAAATAACACTGCCCAACAAAAAAAAAAATTGTTTTGCTGCTGATTTAATTCTAAGACCTGTTTCTGGATAATATTGATGTGCTGATTTAAAAATCACCTTAGATTTTGTCCATCACATCAGGTTTTCGTGCAATGCAATATGCCTATTTTGGGTGATCCATGAAGGGCGCTTATCAAAATTGATGATTTTGAGACCTGTTAACAGCTGTTTTGCTGTTAAAATTTTATCTGTGGAATACGCAGATCTGTGCATTAAATCTAAAGGTCATGTACAACATATTAAAATCTTGGGTATCTGTGATTTCCCCAGGTGTGAGCGTGACGTCATGATCTGAGAGAGATTTCCCATTGGCGGAGTGAGCGCAGCCTGTTCCGCTAGTGACGTTACTTGTAAACTTTCAGCAGTTGGGTTGCAACATGAGCATTAAAGTTCACTATCTCAACAGTCATCTGGATAAATTTCCAGAAAATCTTGATGTTAGTGAAGAGCAAGGTGAAAAGTTCCACCAAGATATCAAAGTGATGGAAGAACGATACCAAGGAAGATGGGATACCCATATGATGGCTGACTACTGCTGGAGCCTGCAAAGAGATTGTCTTGACATCTCTCATTCTAGGAAGTCCTATAAGAGAAAATTTATCAGCACTGAAAAGTAAGAAAACAAGAAAAAGACAATGTTAAGAAAACTGGTCCCGTGCTTGCTTTAATATGGATTCATTTTTTGCTTATTTAAACACATTTAATCACTTTATGTCAATATTACCATTGTATATTAAAGTTCACTCCCTGCACAATTGTTTACTTTTCCATGCTGATTCTGAGTATGTAAAAACTTATTTTTGAAAAGAAAAAAAATTGGGCAAAACCCTGCCAAAATGCGATATCTTCAAAATATCCGTATTTGATTGCTCGAAAACCTGACGTGATAGGCAAAAACTAAGGTGATTTTTTAAATCAGCACACCAAAGTTACCTAAAAACAGGTGTTAGAATTAAATCAGCAAAATTGGTGTTGGGCAGTGTAATAGGCCATGGGGCTGAAATGTCTTTTGGGCCGTAAGTTTGAACTTCCTGCGCTTCACATAACCGCATTTTTCCAGTTTGAACCTCCCCTCCTTGTATAAAACCGCTTTTAAACGCCGTTCTATAAAACCGATGGTTAACGCAGTTTCGAAAATGGCGTCTGACAGTGATGTGCGTCGTAAACAGAGAGCTGTTATCGAGTTCTTAACCGCAGAGAAAGAAACGGTTGGAAATATTCACAAACGTCTACAAACGTTTACGGAGATGCTGTTGTTGATCGAAGCACAGTTGGACGCTGGTCTAAACGTGTGAGATCATCGGAGAGAGGGAGAGCCAGCCTCGATGATAAGCCACGCAGGGGTCGGCCGGCATCGGCTGTGACATCTCACACTGTGCAACGTGTTAACAACATCATTCGATCAAATCGGCGCGAAACATACAAGGAGCTATCACTGGAGCTAGAAATTAGTGAAGGAAGTGTGAATACGATAATTCAGCAACTGGGATACTAAAAAGTGTGTTCACGGTTTGTTCCTCGTGAACTGACTGAAGATCACAAAGCCCAAAGAAAAGAAATTGCTTCTGATGATTCGATACGAGACAGAAGGGGATGACTTCCTTTCACGAACTGTGACTGGGGATGAGACTTGGGTACACCACTTTGAACCTGAAACAAAACACCAATCCATGGAGTGGCATCACGCAGACTCCCCACGCAGGAAAAAGTTTAAAATGGCTCCCTCTGCAGGAAAGGTTATGGCCACCATGTTCTGGGACATGAAAGGGGTGATTCTGGTGGACATTATGAAGAAAGGACAATCAACTCAGAGGCATATATTGCTACCCTACAGAGACTCCAGAGACGTATAAAGCGAGTTCGACCGGAGAGAAAACTGGAAGACGTCCTTCTTTTGCACGATAACGCAAGACCATACAACAGTTTATAAACAAAAGAGGCCATCACAAAATGCGCTTGACTGTGTTACCCCACCTCCATACAGCCCGGATCTAGCACTTTCGGACTGCTGTACCCAGAACAGGGTTCTGCCAGAACCTTTTTTATAATTCACCCACAGTTGCTGTCCGTAAATATTACTGCAGAAAGTACGAAAGAGTGTCTTTAGCTGCACTTGTATAGAACCGAAAGTTCCTTATAGTCATATTCGCTTTAGTACAAAGGCTTCGAGACTGTTTTCTTATATCCAAGTCATCACTCAAGGAGCTGGTAATAGTTTGACCCAAATACTTAAACTCTTGTACTTCCTCAATTACTTCACCTTTCATTTTAAACCTAATATCAGCTGGCTGCTTATAGCTTTTAGGATGAAAATTGCATAACCTTAGTTTTTGTAACATTAAAAAGAATATCATGTTTCTGCGAATACACTTCGCAGACTTTAGTAGCCAATCCAGACCTTCAACAGAGGGACTTCTTAACACCATATCATCGGCATAAACTAAATTATTCATCCTTGTGTCATCTATACAACATCCCACTGTTACCTCATTAAGTGAAGCAATTAATCCGTCAATATATACACTAAACAGCTTATGGGAGAGCAAGGAGTCTTGTCTCACCCCGCAAGAGGAGCCAAAACATTCGGATAGTACATTGCCCCCTAGCGGTAAAAGAAAAGATTGGTGGGAATACAAAAATTTCAATAAATTTAATATGTACATGGGAACCTTCCTGTCTTCTAGTTTTTTAAATAAAATATTGTGGTTCACTCTGTCATATGCCTTACTTATCTAGGAAACAGCTATAAATAGTTGAATTACTGTCAATGTATTTAGATATTGTTTCTTTAAGTACATAGATACACAAGTCAGTTGAGTGGAACCTTTTGAAACCAAACTCATTAGGTGATGTCCATAGGTAATCATTTAATCGGAGTAACAAGAGTTTTTCTAGTAGTTTCGAGAAACAGGAAGCGACAGCAATAGGCCTGCAATTATTGCTGGACAGAATGTCTCCATACTTATTTTTGACAAAGGGTAAGATACATACCCTCATGAACTCTGCAGGGATATAGCTATGAGCAAGCATGGCTGATTGGAGCAATGATATATGCAGACATTATACGTCATTGGCATATTTTAAGCGCTCATTCGATAGGTCATCTATCCCTGACGCAGAACCAGTCTTTAACTCTTTAATTAACCTCTTTACTTCAGGAACTGATATCAAAGTATTTTCCCTCGTCTCTCCCACAGTCGTTTCGCTGCAATCTATTTTAAGATTATCCCTACTCACACTGTTAAGAATGTTATAGTAGTGGTTTTTCCACAGCTTTGCAATTTCATCCTCCCCCGACACCCCATCGATTGTCGGAGGGAGGACACTTTTGACACCCGTTTGATTCTTAACAAATTCCCAAAATTTATTATCGTTATTTATGCGAGCTTCACAGGCTTTTGATGCTCGGATAGACTCTTCTTCCTATTTACATCGCCTTATGGCCGCCTTATACTGACCCCAATTTCTACACATATTCATGTATACTGGTCCTAATCTGGGTCTACCATGAAAGTACCACAAATCGAGGCGTCTTTCGATTCCCTCTTCAAGGAGGGCAATAAAATCATTCCATCCAGGATAATCTTACTATCATAGTTGTAAGATTAAATCAAGGGGCTGCCTGCTTCTCTTAACATGGATACTATCTTACTATAATACCTATCGATGAGTTTACAATGAGAATTATTTGAGCAAGGATTACTACAGGCAAGATGCGAAATTTCTAAATTATAAAAGAGGTTACCTGTTCTGTTTTCATATTCTATTCTCTGTTGCATATTAACATTAGACCAATCGACGCGATTATTCTTACCTATTGAGTTCTTGTTATGTCGTGTTGCCCATAAATTGGTAAAATTAATTAATAGTTCTGATGGTCTATGATCAGAAAGGAGGAAATCATGCAGAATATGAACTCTAACAATATATATATATATATATATATATATATATATATCTATATATATTAATATATATATATATATATCGAGGTGGCTCCACTATGTAAAAACTGCCTGTACATTGGCAACAACCAATTTTTACAAAACTAAATAATTATCAATTTAAAACTAATTAATTATCAATTTAAAACTAAAGATAGAATCTCTGGATCCAGAGGATCAAGTCATAATAGACTACTATCCACAAATATGTTACACTCTATATCTATTTATAACCGACATGCAAATATATCAGATCCAAAGAATCCAGTCAATTTCATTACGGTATCCATCAATACCAGTACCTTGCCAACCAAAAATAAGTCACGGTCCATATCAATTGCGGACCAAGTCACAATTTACAACCATATACATTACAATATATATACTTAGGAGGAAAAGTGTAGGTGTGGCTGTAAAGAAATGTGTGTGCACCCATTTGGGTCTCCCATTTAAAGGTGTTTGTGGGGCAAGTGAAGATCATGAGTTTTTCAATACCTCACAGTACTATGGGGGGCACCGCTCGGCAGAGGAATCTCTTTAAATGGGGTGTGTAAGGACAGAGAGTATCCCCTAACCCAAGATGCTGCCTCCCTATATCCCACAACACTTGTAAAACTATGTTTTCTTAAATTTGTTCTACATCTTGGCTTAAATAATTTCATACTATGACCTCTAGTCTGGTTATTGTGATCTTTAATGAAAAGAGAATCAAAATCTATCTTATCCAACCCTTAATTTTACTACCTTAAACTATACCCAATCTATCAACATATGCGTCTAATCGATTTTTAAACATGTTTATAGACGTGCTACTAATTACTTCTACCGGCAAACTATTCCAGCTATTTACTATTCTATGCGTAAAAAAGTTTTTGGCAACTGCTGTCTCGAACCTTCTACTTGTCAACTTACACCCGTTATTTCTAGTCCTATTATATTGAGATATTTCGAAAAAGCTATCTCTGTCTACGTTATCGAACCCATTCATAATTTTGAAAACCTGGATTAGATCACCCCTTAGCCTCCTAGTCTCGAGTGTAGTCAATTTTAACTCTTTAAGCCTATCCTCGTACGACTTTGACCTAAGCGACGGAATCATCTTAGTTGCTCGTCTTTGAACTCTTTCGATTTTGTCTATATCTTTGCGCATATGCGGATTCCAAAATTGGATCGCGTACTCCAAATGGGGTCTAACTAATGATTTATAAAGAGGAACTATAATATCGCGCGATTTGTACTCAAAATTCCGAGCTATAAAACCTAACACTTTATTGACCGCTGCTGTACTTTGTTTCGCTACTTTTAAATCACCAGTGACTATAACTCCTAAATCTTTTTCCTGCTCTACGCTTATCAACTCTTTCCCTGACATACTATACGCAAAATTACCGTTACGCGAACCTATATGTAAAATTTTGCACTTATCGACGTTAAATCTCATTTGCCATGTGACTGACCAATCAACGATTTTATTCAGATCATTCTGGATTTTACCTCTATCTTCGTCATTAATCGCCCTACCACCCAGCTTCGTGTCATCCGCAAACTTTGAAACTGTACTGACTAGGCCGACATCTAAATCGTTAATATATATAAGAAAAAGCAAGGGGCCCAATACAGAACCCTGAGGAACGCCACTCGCTACATTAGCCCAACACGACTCCGCTCCATCAACGACCACCCTCTGTTTCCTACCTCGCAACCACTCTTCTATCCAATTTATTACTACACCCCTGATTCCATGAGCCTTAGTTTTCTCAATGAGTCTTTTGTGCGGTACGGTGTCAAACGCTTTTTGAAAATCTAAATACACACATCAACCGCCCGATGACTATCGTAAACGTCAACCACGCTTTGAAAAAATTCTAAAAGATTAGTTAAGCAAGATTTGTTTCGCCTAAAACCGTGCTGCGTATTTCTAACTAAGTTATGCAATTCTAAGTGTTCGACTATACGATCCCTAATTATTGATTCCAGTAGCTTACCTACAACAGACGTTAAACTGATTGGCCTATAATTTTCCGCCGCACCTTTATCGCCTTTCTTAAAGATAGGTGTTACGTTTGCTAACTTGAAATTATCTGGTACGCACCCCTCAGAAATAGACGCATTAAAAATCTTTGTTAGCGGCACAACAATGCTATCTTTTAATTCTTTTAGTTGTATGGGATATATGGAATCCGGCCCCGGTGATTTACGCGTTTTCATTTTATCAATATAGCGCATTACCTCCCCTTCACTAACCACAATATTATCCAAAATATTACCATTATCAAAGGTATTATGTCTATGACCGTAGGGATATTCGTTACATCTTCTATAGTAAAAACTGACGTAAAGAATTCGTTTAGCAAGGTAGCCATTTCCTTGTTTTCAGAAACTAGATCTCCGTTAACATTTTTCAACGGCCCCAAGACACTTTTTACTGGATTTCTATTGTTGACGTATTGAAAGAATCGCTTGGGGTTTTCTTTACCGTCACGAGCTATGGAGATTTCAAATTCGCGCTTGGACTTTTTTATCACACTTTTCGCTTCACGCCTTAGAGATATGTAGTTGTTTCGTAACCACAAATTGTCTTTATCGCACTTATGTAGCCTATAAGCCCTATCTCTACTCTTTATAATGTCTCCTACTCTAGAAGTAAACCACAAGGGCTTGTTATTTACTTTCGCACGCTTAATTTTGTACGGTACACATTCCTCATTTATAGTCCTAAATACTGTTTCAAACGATTCCCACATTAGTTTTGCGTTGGAGTTCCCCATTACGTTTTCCCAATTGACGTGTGACAATTTATTTCGAAATTTACAAAAGTCTGCGTGCTGGAAGTTAGGAATTTTAGTCGAGTTAGCTGGTTTCGAGTGACTTACTGAGAGGACAAACTCTACCATATTGTGATCGCTATTGCTTAACGGTTCTATTACTTGAAGATCAGTAATTAGCCTATCATCCGTAGTTATTACTAAATCTAAAATACTGTCCAACCTCGTAGGTTCCCCAACCTTTTGAATAAGAAAGCTATCCTCGAGAAAATTAACTAAACGATTACCTTCCGCGTCTCCCTGCATTGTATCGTAATTCACGTTGGCGCAATTAAAGTCACCCATAACTAAAGCCTGCTCACTACCTATTATTCTCTTTAGTTCACGATATAACGCTTCGTCCGTATCAGCTGTTTGATTAGGGGGCCTATATATAACCGCAACAACAAGTTTGAAATCGTTCAATTTAAGTTCTGCTATAGTCGAATCTATTGGTTCTGGAATTGTGTGCTTTACTTCTATAACGTTCGCAATATTATCTTTGATATACAACATAACACCGCCTCCTCGCCTACCTATTCTGTTTTTAACAAAAAGTCTATAACCTCTAATTTGATACTCCCCTACAAAGTCACGTGTTTCAGTGCTAAGCCACGATTCATTTATCGCAATTAAATCATAGTCTTTACAAGCAATTAAAGAAAAAAATTCGTTTATTTTATTTCGTAAGCTACGAGCATTTAAGGATAGAACCTTCAAATTGTTTGTAATTGCGACACCTTCGCGAGCGCAGGGGAAATTTGTGGAATTTACGCTGGGACCGTTCGAGTTACGGCAGCCTGAAAAGAAGAGACAGTATTATGAAATAGTCTTCCTAAACGCGCAGCTCCAACGTCATTAAGATGAAGTCCATCTCCGAGGAACAAGTCCCTCCTGCCGTAGAAACTGTTCCAAAAATTCGCAAAATGCACTCCTTCCTGTTGGCAAAGAGACTTTAGGTTATTGTTAATATAGGTCGCCTTGCTGTAGAAATCGTTACGTTGGATAATTCGAGGAAGTATACCTGTTAAAACAATCTTATTAGTTTTTTCCTTTAATCGCTCTAGTAAGTCCCTGTACCTAGCCAGCAGTTCTTCCGATCTAGAATTTAAAACGTTATTAGTACCGACATGAATAACATACGTTGTGTCCTCGGCGGTACCGTCTGTAAAATGGTCAACACTATTAGTTATATCCTCCACCCTTGCACCAGGGTAGCAGTAACGGCGCCTACGACGAGGGTTTCTCCCACAGAATTCCTCGAGCTGCCCTCGAACAATGGAATCGCCAACGAGTCGTATTTCCGGTTCATCAGCATCTTCGAAACCTAAAACAGAAAACTTATTGTTTGTTATTACTGGTAGACAAGTCTTAGGTTTTCTCAATGGGGCTCCATTACGCACTCGAACGAAGGGTTGGGAACTAGGGGAAGAGAGAGGGCTATTAGTACTATTTATATTATTAGTAGAAACTGAGGCAGGAGGGGTCGTAACTGGAGTCTCAAGGGATTCTAATTTTGCCGTCAGGAGCATCACGCTTTCTTCAAGCCTAACTCTGGCCTCCCTCTCACGTTCTAACTCGTTCCTCAGCACTTCCATGCTTGAGCACCACCTGCAAACTAACTGTTCATTATTATTAGCCATTGTAAACGCGTAAGCGGCAAATTTCCCTTCACAGCGACTGCAAGTACTTGACGGGGGTGCCATGCTCTTAATTAGTTAAAAAAAACAAAAAAACGAGCGCTTGGAAATTAATAAATTACAACGTAGGTCTACCGCGTGCTTATTGCGCCGTCACCTGAGCAAACCCGCAAAAATGTAACACAAATTTATACTAAATGAATATATAATTAAGCTACCGACGAAAGAGTATTAGTAGTACTTATCTGTCCGCGATTCGACCGACTTTTTTCCTTTTTTCCCACGGTGTGTGACCACACTCTACCTGGCCTCCCGAAGGAAGGGAAAATGAACCTTATGACTCCTCGTTTTCTGATAGATTTGAAAAACAAACAAGGCAAGCAACGTGCAATATCCTTAGTTTAATCAAATAATATAGTACTGAATAAAGTCAATAGATGAAATATATTCGTTAATGAATGATTAGTAACACGAAGTAATTTAGTTAAGAATGCACCAAACACTATTTTTTTTAAAGACACCTCAACGAAAACCACTTATTCAATTGATAACACTGGACACTCGATAAAACACGTCTGTTCACAAGGAAAGACTGATCACATGTGTCAAAACACTGATCACATACATACATATATATATATATATACACCTTTGGTTACCTTTGGTTAGCTTCCGCCCGAATTGTTCATTCTGACGAAGGTCAAGCTTTTCACTCCACTTTAGACCTACAGTTTAACGTGGAATCCGAACCACGCCCCATCAGCAGCCCAGCGTCTTAACCACTAGGCCACTTAGGGTACCCATTTATCTACCAACCACTTTCTTTATTGTGTGGAAGGATGAACAACTGGGTTTTGCTGCGCGCCGGCTGCCGTCGGGTCTCGAACCCGGGGCCGATGGATTCGTAGTCAGCGACGCTAACCACTACACCACCGAGGCGCATATATATATATATATATATATGTGTGTGGTGTGTACACACATATATATATATATATATATATATATATTTATATATATATATATACATACATATATACACACATATATATATATATATATATATATATATATATGAAGCGAAGTGTAATAAAAAAGTCCAAGTGCGAATTTGAAATCTCCATAGCTCGTGACGGCAAAGAAAACCCCAAGCGATTCTTTCAATACGTCAACAATAGAAATCCAGTAAAAAGTATCTTTGGGCCTTTCAAAAATGTAAGCGGAGATCTAGTTTCTGAAAACAAGGAAATGGCTACCTTGCTAAACGAATTTTTTACGTCAGTTTTTACTATAGAAGATGTAACGAATATCCCTACGGTCATAGACATAATGCTTTTTGATAATGGTAATATTTTGGATAATATCGTGGTTAGTGAAGGGGAAATAATGCGCTATATTGATAAAATGAAAACGTGTAAATCACCGGGGCCGGATTCCATATATCCCATACAACTAAAAGAATTAAAAGATAGCATTGTTGTGCCGCTAACAAAGATTTTTAATGCGTCTATTTCTGAGGGGTGCGTATCAGATAATTTCAAGTTAGCAAACGTAACACCTATCTTTAAGAAAGGCGATAAAGGTGCGGCGGGAAATTATAGGCCAATCAGTTTAACGTCTGTTGTAGTAAGCTACTGGAATCAATAATTAGGGATCGTATAGTCGAACACTTAGAATTGCATAAACTAGTTAGAAATACGCAGCACGGTTTTAGGCGAAACAAATCTTGCTTAACTAATCTTTTAGAATTTTTCCAAAGCGTGGTTGACGTTTACGATAGACATCGGGCGGTTGATGTAAGGTATTTAGATTTTCAAAAAGCGTTTGACACCGTGCCGCACAAAAGACTCATTGAAAAAACTAAGGCTCATGGAATCAGGGGTGTAGTAATAAATTGGATAGAAGAGTGGTTGCGAGGTAGGAAACAGAGGGTGGGTCGTTGATGGAGCGGAGTCGTGTTGGGCTAATGTAGCGAGTGGCGTTCCTCAGGGTTCTGTATTGGGCCTCTTGCTTTTCTTATATATATTAACGATTTAGATGTCGGCCTAGTCAGTACAGTTTCAAGTTTGCGGATGACACGAAGCTGTGGTAGGGCGATTATGACGACGATAGAGGAAAATTCAGGAAGATGAATAAAATCGTTGATTAGTCAGTCACATGGCAAATGAGATTTAACGTTGATAAGTGCAAAATTTTGCATATAGGTTCGCGTAACGGTAATTTTGCGTATAGTATGTCAGGGAAAGATTTAACAAGCGTAGAGCAGGAAAAAAATTTAGGAGTTATAGTCACTGGTGATTTAAAAGTAGCGAAACAAAGTACAGCAGCGGTCAATAAGGCGAACAAAGTGTTAGGTTTTTATAGCTCGAAATTTGAGTACAAATCGCGCGATATTATAGTTCCTTTTATAAATCATTAGTTAGACCCCATTTGGAGTACGCGGTCGAATTTTGGAATCCGCATATGCGCAAAGATATAGAGAAAATCGAAAGAGTTCAAAGACGAGCAACTAAGATGATTCCGTCGCTTAGGTGGTCAAAGTCGTACGAGGATTGGCTTATGGAGTTAAAATTGACAACACTCGAGACTAGAGGTTAAGGGGTGATCTAATCCAGGTTTTCAAAATTTGAATGGGTTCGATAACGTAGATAGAGATAGCTTTTTCGAATATCTCAGTATAATAGGACTAGAAATAACGGGTGTAAGTTGACAAGTAGAAGTTCGAGATAGCAGTTGCGAAAAAATTTTTACGCATAGAATAGTAAATAGTGGAATAGTTTGCCGGTAGTAGTAGTTAGTAGCACGTCTATAAACATGTTTAAAAATCGATTAGACGCATATGTTGATAGATTGGGTATAGTTTAAGGTAGTAAAATTAAGGCTTTGTGGTGATAGATCCCACAACTCAACACAAGTGTTGTGGGATATAGGGAGGCAGCGTCTTGGGTTAGGGGATACTCTCTGTCTTTACACACCCCATTTAGAGAGATTCCTCTGCCGAGCGGTGCCCCCCATAGTACTGAGAGGTATTGAAAAACTCAATCTTCACTTGCCCCACAAACACCCTTAAATCGGAGACCCAAAATGGGTGCACACACATTTCTACATTACTGTACAGTCTTTACAGCCACACCTGCACTTTTCCTCCTAAGTATATATATTGTAATGTATATGGTTGTAAATTTTGACTTGGTTCGCAATCGATATGGACCGTGACTTATTTTTCGTTGGCAAGGTACTAGTATTGATGGATACCGTAATGAAATTGACTGGATTCTTTGGATCTCTGATATATTTGCATGTCGTTATAAATAGATATATAGTGTAACATATTTGTGGATAGTAGTCTATTATGACTTGATCCTCTGGATCCAGAGATTCTATCTTTAGTTTTAAATCGATAATTAATTAATTTTAAATTGATAATTATTTAGTTTTGCAAAATTGGTCGTTGCCAATGTACAGGAAGTTGTTACATAAATTTCTTATGTTCTTGTGGTCCGGAACCCACGTAAAATTATAGGTCCCCTCCTCCACCACGGAGGACATACACAATTATGAACACAGTTAGGCAGACCAGCCATGAGTGGATCCTAGGGTCTATGTTGGTCTGAAACATTATTATACACACACACACACATATATATATACACACATATATATATATATACACATACATACATACAAATATACACATACATACACACACACACACATATATATATATTATATATATATATATATATATATATAAGCTTATATATATATATATATATTTTTAGGATGTCCGGATATCCGGTTACTATCCGGGATTCAGCAGGATGGTAACCGGCAATATCCGGCATTTTTTTATTATCCGGTATCCGGCCGGACAGCTAAACTATCCGGCAATTAGTTAAGTAAACGAAACCTTTGTTCAAGCTTTATCTTTTATTTGAAAAATCAAACTCAATTACATAAAATAAACCATATGGAAAAGGAACTCAGAAATTAATTAAAAATCAACTCCTATCCTAATAGATAATAAATTTGAATACTAACACTTATCTTCAACATATTTCAAATTTCGTATTATAAAAATTAGTTTCTCAGCATTGCTACTGTAGGATCCAGCCTATTTCTGTTGTCTGAATAGACCAGACCTGCCGCACTAAACAGGCTTTCAGAAGCAACTGAGCTTGGAGAGCACTTAAATACTTTAATACCATATATTTCAGTTTTAAACTCACCAATATGGTTATACCACCAATTCACAGGGTTATCCGTTTCTCAGAAAAATCGGCGATAAGCGAGGGTGGCAGTATAACGAGGGGGAAGGGGCGCGGTATAACGAGGGTATACTGTATATGAGAAGTAAGCAGAACAAAAGAAAAAAATGCAAAATGATTAAAGAATGAAGCATAAACATGGAAAATCGGTTACGCCGGATATCCGATATCCTGTATTTTAAATTTACAGGATATCCTGTATTCGGCACATCCCTAATATACCTCATTATAAAATTTCCCCATTGAGCCGCCGTGAATGGTCCTGCTGTCCACTGATTCGAACCAGTAGTTAATCGACATTATAACGGTGTACGGCTTATTTCAATTTCGGGTAGACTATATTTAGTTGACCCGTAGCGAGAGTTAAAAAGGCATTAATTAGCTTTCTCGTCAAAAAGCTATCAACGGTAAAATAAGTCCAACTGAATCAGTCTCTAAAAATTGTACAATTAATCCGATTTTACAGAATAAAAGACACGTAACTTCGCCTGCATTATCTTTATCTTCTAAGCAATTATATATAACTACAAAGAGATGCTCGCTAGTGTAATTACTTTTCTTATTCTTACACACTTCGAATTTTTAACCGAACTCGGAAGATTGAAGAGAAAATAATTAACCAAAATTTGAATATCTTTATTTACATTTTGGTTTTTTTTAACTTTTTAAATTTTTCGTTTGTATCTTTATAACCAGCGTTTATTTTCCTTTTCTTATTTCGATCTTCAGTAAAGTCTGAAGGATTCGACGTGAGGGATGGCGTTTTATTCAGGCAAAAACATTTAGCTACCTGTAAAGAATGAATTGGAATTATTTAATTAAGTAATTCACTGTGATCATTGCTGTAGTAGTAGTAGTAGTAGTAGTATATAGACTATCAAAATTAATAACAACAACGGGTAAATGGCAACTACTGTACATAAACTCAAAACATTAAACTTTTTTCCTAACCTCGTTTAACACCCCTCATGTATAGTAATATACATTATACATGTCATGTATATATTACTATACATGACATACTTTTCACATATTAACTCAAGTTCCAGCTTTGTTACGCGCAAATGATTTACGGCTTCAGTGGGAAAAGCGAGTTATCAGAAAGAGAGTGAGTGAAAACTTCAATGACCCCTTAAAACGGAAAGCGCAAATTTTACACTTTAATACCTCATTCATATCCAGTTTGCTGACGTCGAAGATCCTCTTAAGCGAATGCGCGTTGTACGCTCTGACGTAACCGACGAAACCCTCTTTACCGATCGCCCTCAAATGATAATTGCGGTTCACAATTTCCTCGAGCTTCCACAGACGAAAGTAAAAAAATGTAAAAGATTTAAAGTTTTCTTTAATAAACTATTGCGAATAATCATAAATGCGAAACAAAGAAAAGAGCGCCAAGAAAACAGTGATCTAACAAAAAGCCTCGTTAAAAGCTTAATATATGAAGGTGAATTCTGTGATAAAATGAAGTACATTTTATAATAAAAACTGTCAAAAACTAAGAACGCGCAACTTTAGCATTTACATTTACTACACACTTGTGTGCGAACGTGAAACAATTGAGTCACATTATTGTGACGACAACAATGAGACTAGGAAATTTCTTTTTCAAAATACGTTTGGACTTTCATATGTGAACAAATTTCACCATTTTAGGTCCCAATACTCCACTCCACCAGGCTCGTATCAATTTAGGTGCAATTGCGAGTGATGGGTGTGTACTTTTATAAGAAAGTAAGTGTGTCCTTAAAACTTATTGCATTCCCAATTACTGTAATCAGAATTTAAATAAATTCTTGTTAATTATGTAAATTTATAAATGCTAAATTATGCTGTGAAAATAGGTATCAGTAAATAAAATATTGCTTTTCAAGACGATTATACAAGAATATCATTACGTAATAAAGTTTAAACTCGAGCGAAGATGATGTCTAAGCGTGTGATCATTCCTCTCACGGACAAACACTCAAACAGGTGGTGTTCAATTTCACGCCTACCCACCTGTGTTAGGAAACAGGGTTTTGGATATTATATTTTTTAAAATTCTCAACCCGGCCCACCGTCACAAACGACTGAAAAGGGTTGCCACTGACCTGCTTTTGAACATCGGGAACCTTCGACCACTTTATGTCCATCAGGTCGATGTTAACTTTGTGTACCTTCAGGTAACGAATAAATCCGATTTCATCTTCAGTGAGGAAGAGAAGGGCTTGTCCCTTTCCTCCCGCACGAGCTGTTCTTCCAACGCGGTGAATATATTCTCTAAAAGTCATTTTTATATTATATACAGTAAGTACAGTACATTACCAATACATTCGCTTCCCATAATAAGGGTCGTACCTATCCGTGGAGTGAAAATAAGGTACCACTACCAACCTCATAGATCCATTGTTACCTTTCATGACAAGGTTGGGAATGTACCTCACCTAAGTGGTACGACAAGTGAGACTAATCTCCATTTTCAGACCTCACAAACCTATTTCATTACTTTTTTTTTGCAGCATTTATGTATCAACCACGTTTATTAATGTTTACTAATAATTACAGCTTTCCATCTTCCACACTTTCTTACTCTACTTCTCACACTTACACAGTACATAATACACACTCACTATTATACACCTTTTTCACAATTCTGTCATTACTCATTCACTCCGCATAACCATATCATTTTCATCTCCATTAATTTTTTCACTCCACGCTTGAACGGAACAGCCGCATTTCTCATATCAATCCGTTTTACGCCAATCACACTTTTTAAATTATTTACCTCAACTGCTCTCATTATGACAGTGAACTATCATGCCAAACAAGTGTGTCACATCTATACATCAGTGCTGACACCCATACACCTACGTGTATAGGTGTCCCTATATTTACACTGAAACATTTCTTCCCACCAGGGTTATTATCGCGCCCATGACTCGCTTGCCCTGTTTCACTCTACTTTCAACTTCCATCGTTGTACTTTTACATCTTTTGTCTATCAAACACCCCTCCTATTCTTTCGCAAACTCTAAATTTCCTCCATTCACCACAATATTGCATGTTGACTCTCCTCCTTTCTCAAGGACAAGAATTTTATTTTATTTGCATTCATTTTCAATAATTACCATTCATATAAGTTAACAAGACTTGTTACTGATCTCTCTATTTCATTCTTCGATTCACCCAGAAGCACAAAAGCATCACATTATCGGCATTCATTAGATGCGATAGTCACGACCAATTTTTCTCCACATTCAGATTTACGCCTCTCTCTAGCATCCTTGCTTTTATGTCATGCACTACCCAAATCCCTGTACAGTACACCACTAAACAGCCAAGGCGACATCACATTACATATGGACAACATAAAGCCACTCAGGCTGTCGAAGTTATCCATAATTGTAATGATGGAGTTGTTTAACCTCCTTCGTAACGTCAACATGACGGAGAGCACCTACTGCTTTACGTGGGGTCCGAACCACAGGTCGCTCCATAATCTGGACGCAAAGTACGGTTCCCCATCCAACTACAACCCAGACCTAATGTCACTTAACTTCGCTGATCGACGGAAAGCGGTGTCACAACATTGGCCACGACGTAGCCCGCGAGGTTACCCAAGTCAGATAAATGGCCTACAACTATATTTTATTCTAGTATCAATTGCAAGTGAACTAATTATCAGTTATCACACTGCTTTGTCGTACACCACCATTAATACTGAGCCACTTAACACACCCATAACGCTTACACAAGAACTACCACCCACGTATCTTCTCACGCACTTAATTTACTACTGGCACCATACATTTTAAACACTTGCCACAAGGCCAAGTTATTCACTTCATAATATACTTTCTTCAAATGGCATATCCACCTTTTCAACTTATCACAGTTTCTCAAATCAGTTGTCTCACTACAAAGTACAAACACACTCAACAAATCCTTTGCTTTCCGTAAAGTTGCTCTGTTCATACGCAACCGAAGGAAATACACGACTGTATACTTTTCCGAATATACTTAAGAGACTTGTACGCCTACGATTTTTACATTCACTTCTTTCGCATTTATTTTCATTCAGTGGTACAATTACAGCTTTTGTCTATCTGGAACGCACCCACTTTCCCACACTTTTGGCGTATCTTTCACAGCTATCCAACCACCATTCTACCTCCACATTTAATCATTTCACTACATACCCCATCAACTCTTCCTGACTTTCCTTTCTTCAGCTTACGTACTACTCGTTTAACTTTCTCTAATTTAATATTTTCCTCTTCCAGGTATACATTTTGCACAGGCCACCAAAGCAAATTGAATTCTCATTTGCTCCCTGGTCATCTAACTCACCTATCGGCTAACTAAATAACTTTTTAAATCTCTCCTGCAGTCATATATTACCATTCTTATCTTTCATACTGCAAATCGTTCCACTAGACTAGCCTCTGCACTTCCTCACTTCTTTCCAGAATAATGTTCTATTCTCAAAATACTGCTCATTCAACTTCCTTCTGATGTCTTCATGTACCCTCTTTTTACCACTCAAAATTTTCCTTGCATTCGTTGTGGAACTCATTATATCCAACTTTCATCACTGCCAGGCTGCGTTTGTAACATCCCTCCTCAAATTCTTCTTTTCTTTCAATAAATTCAACTCATCGTTCCACCATACAGTTCTCTCTCTCTTCATTCCATTTCGTACATACCCACAAACATCAGATACTGTATTCACAAATTCTCTATAAGCATTTCACATACCCCGTACCTCTTCTGTACTCTGTACTTTACTCCCCCTCCATACTGTTGTCGCCACCTCATTCGCATTCAGTCTGTCACCCTTTACTCTCTATGTCTGTCCACCGACTTCTTTTTACACCAAGCACCAAACAACTTACACAATGCAACTGTATGTTCTGACAAACCTCTACTCAACCCTAGTAAAGCTTTTATATCACATGCATTCCTCACTAACACAATCTATCAGACCTCTCAACGCTCATCTCCCTCTCTAATAATAGTAGCATATATACTTAGTGATATCCTTGTGCTGGAACTATGTATTTGTAACACAGACATCCTCTTATTCTATTGCCACTGTCATTCATTTTGAGTATACCACACTTCTCAATTAGTGCAGGATCAACTCCTAGTTTCCTATTCAAATGACCCATTACAATTACGTACTCTATGCACATTCCCCATTACTTAGAGCATTCCAGAAATCCTCCTCCTCCCACTTTACACATCGATCACCACATGGCGCACATGTTACAATCCCTGCCACTTCCTCTTTGAACTTAAATTTAGTATACAGATAACTTTGATCAACATTTATACTCCCTCATATGTTCGTGCCACTCATCTTTCACTAGCAGAGCAACAACCCTCTTACCCAATTTCACATAAATAGTATGTCAATCTTTTCATTATTGATTTGTCTCACCCTCGTCATCCAAAAAATTACTTTCTGAACAGAAAAATTAAGGTGAAACTTCTTAACTTTGTTGTTGGCGTATGCAGAAGCTGCAATTTTATGTAGAAAATGTGACGTTAACATTGTGAGAAGTAAACAGACGGCTGAACCCATTATTTACAAGTTAAGAGGCTATGGTACTAAAGCATATTTCAGTACTATATTATATAATAAACGTATTGACAGTGTTTTGGTACTGAACAGTATTATTCCATGGTATTACTAAACTAAATTAGTGTAAAAATAAGAAAAATACATTCTTAATTTACTCAATTAATAATTTAAAGGTTAACTTGTAATTCGTAAAAACTTTAGAACCATTGACATTAACAACATTTTCAACAAAATTTTCGTGAAACATTCAGTTCAATCCATCGTTCTTCACTTTTTGGATGAAAATAAATGAGCAACGCAGTACTCTACATTAGAAATAAGCTCTGTCCTCTTCTTTTTAACAAGATATGACAGTAATAAAGGTATTAGCCAAGAATACAGGTATTTTGCTTTTGGTTCTCTTTCTAATATGGACTGAACTAACAACAAACTAGAACCACCCACACATCCAACATCACTATGAACTTGAATTGCGTTCTCACACTCAAGCCTGATACAAAAGAATAATCCTAAACTTACTTGGGATCATCTGGAGGGTCATACTGCACAATCCAGTCCACGGCAGGGATGTCCCAACCTCTCGCAGCTACGCTTGTGCAGAGCAAAATTCCTGAATCAACATTGCAAAACTTATAAAAAGTACTCACGCGTTTTGCTTGCTTTTGTTTTCCCTAAATAAAGTAAAAATATAATAAAGGTTGAATACACATGTTGATAATTCAGGTTTTTTCATATAAACCTAACTAAAGTTCTCTAAGAAAGAATAACATTCAAATAAAGAACACTCATTCTTTCGATGGCTTAAACTGCCTTGTTATATAAAACACGAATAACTCCACGTGTAAATTCGAATTACTGTAATTAAAAACCCTGAAAAACTTTTCCTTTAATTATTTTCAATATTTTACCACAAAAGTTTTCCATCGATCTTACAATTACATACAGACAATAAGCCTTTCTTTCTCACGTATTTTACGGAAATTTACGTAAACCTAAAAAGTAAATCACCCCCGAAATTTGCACATTCTAATCCAAACCAATAGGCCCAGCTGCTGATCCTGGTTAACTTTAAAATGCTGTTCATTTACTCCTATCTGATTATAATTTAGTTTACGCTTCCTTTTAATACATAATTCCGACATCCCTAAAAAACAGTTAAAACTTACTTACATATATACACATAACAGGAATGCTTATGTAGTTCAGCAAATCATAATAAAATTTAACGGCCATACAAGAGCTGAAGAAAACCATAACCTTCTTTTTATAATTCTTTTTTATAAAAGTATACAAGACCAAAAACCTTTTTTCTGTTGGGCAAACCAAGTATGCTAGAAGAAAATTAAAAAAAAAAAGTTATTTGAAGTTTAAATATGTATAGTTTTCATTAATAAAACAATTTTCAAATAAAAACCAATTCAGCAGCCTTCTAAGAACTAAAATAGGTCCACAACACTACTATAATACACTGATCTACTGAACCTAATGTAAAAAAGGTTTGAAATGACGTGTAGTTATGGTATTGGATTGAATATGTGTGTGTGTGTGTGTGTGTGGGCCTGGGGGGGGGGGGGGGGGGGGGGTTATGGCTATTATTGATGAACTCGATACCTATCTGGTATCTATTAACAATCAATCCCATTTGATATCAGACACTACATTACTATTGTACTAAAAACAATGATTTGGGCTGCTGCATGAAATAGGCTTATTTTAATTTGTGGAAAAACTATGAGATAAGGTACGGCGAATGAAAAAAAAATCTTGAAGTTGCTAATTAATGATTAGCTTTTCTTAGGAAACTGACCTTGTTCTAACCCCTCAGCCGTGGCTTCATTTTTGTCACTTTGGACATCAACTTCCAGTGGCTCTGATTTGAGAAATAATCGAGCAAGTTCATTTGTTCTGTGATCTTTTGTAGCGCTGAACAACATTGTCTGCCTATGATCTAGGTACACAGAAAAAAATAGATCAAAATGTGACTCAAATAACCTTGCCTAGACTTGATTCAGAATATGGTTAAGTATCCTTTCTTGCATTCAGATACAAATAACCGAATAAACATTAACTTAATACATTTCAAACAGCCTCTAATGTAATTTTTCTAATATTAATCATAAAACTTTGATCATTAGGACAATACTTAAATTTAATTCCATTTTCTTTCACGAAACTGAAATAGCTATCATTCAGTAACTGTTGAATTAATTTTGTTAGACAATTTATCAAAAGTATAGCAATTAATTTACTTATTTCATATTTTCATGCCCAAGAAAAACGAGTAAACCAATTTTGAAATACATTTATACGAGGTGTTCAAAAAGAACCACAATCCACTGGAAAATGCATATATCATCGCAACCTAACTTCTTTTTTGTTTTCCCAGTTTGGGTTGCTTTTCTTTTTAACACCCTGTATCTAATTTCAATTTACCTGGTATCAGCTTAACAATCCATTTCATTTCTTCACCAAATCCAAAATCAAGTATTCTGTCAGCTTCATCTATGACAAGGCAAGCTAGATTTTTGTAATTAAAATAAGGGGCATTTTGTAGGTGGTCTAAAAGTCTTCCAGGAGTTGCTACTAAAATATTTACACCTAAAACAGGAAAAAATTAATGTTGCAAGACAATATATGGAAAAAATTAACTTCCATATAAGTTTAACAAATTGTTTACTAAAGCCATGAAATTTACTGAAATTACAACTTTTTACAATAAATGCCACTGAATAAAGTGCCAAGCTTCAATATACTACATACAGCAAAGTCATACTCCTGGCAGATCTCTCTTCAGTTTTCTAGATTGACTACTTAATAAGACTTATAAAACTTCACTTTTAGAAGGTAGTATAAATAACAAATTTAAGAAATACATACTACATTAAGCAACTACAAAAAAGCAAAAAGAAAAGAACTAATTTGAATTACTTTATAATGGATAATTTGCACATGGGTGTCAATTCTCCAAAAAGAGAAAATACTGCTTAAAAAAAAAAAAAAAAAAAAAAAATTATAATAATTTTTTTTTTTTTTTGTATTGGGGCGTTTACTGCCATTTCCCGCTATATGGTAGCGGATATCATGGCGAGGCGGAATACGAGAAAGAGAAACGGAGACGGAGAAAAGGCACTAGAAAAGGGAGAACAGCGGACTACAGGTGAGAAGCCACCTAAAGCTCAGATAGGATGCGAGATTGGGAGAGGAAGAGGAAAAGACGGTCAAGCGAGAAGAGAGGGCTCTCAGCGAGCATAAGGCGTAAACGTTCGGGGAGGGGGAAATCAGAAAGGAACGGAAAAGCGCGACGACGTACTGACGACAGGTGGGGCATTCCACAAGGATGTGAGAGACGGTGAGGGGCGACTGGCAGGAGGCGCAACGAGGAGCCTCCTGCCGGAACATAAGATAGCCGTGCGTGAGGCGCGTATGGCCGATGCGAAGCCGCGCAAGGACGACCTCTTTGTGTCTGGAGCGGTGGAAAGAGGACACCCAATATGACAGACGGGGGCGGATGGACCAGAGTTTATTTCCGGTGGCATCGTCCCAGGACTGTTGCCACATGCGATCGTAAAAGGAACGAAAGACCTGCACATAGTCTGAGAAGGGGAGCGGGGGGGAGGGGAGGCAGCGAGGCGGCGGACCGGGCTAAGCGGTCCGCCGCCTCATTACCGGAAACACCAACATGGGCGGGAACCCAGCAGAAGGTGACCCGGATCCGGTGAATGGTGTGCAGGACATGGTACTCCTGTTGAATAAGGCGTACGAGGGGGTCCGGGGAATCATAGCGCTCGAGCGCCTGAAGGGCGCTCAGCGAGTCCGAAAAAATGGTACAGGAGGACCGTGAACAACCGATACCAGACGGAGGGCTTCCAGAAGGGCAAAGAGCTCCGCGGAAAAGATGGAGGCCTGAACCGGCAGGGGGATACCCCGGGAGGTAGGTGACAATGACGGAGAGAAGACGGCGGCCGCGACACCTGCAGGGGAGCGCGAGCCGTCGGTGTAGACGGGAACGTCGTCCGAATGGACGGGAAGATGGGCCAGAAAAGAAGACCGGAGGACGGCAGGAAGAGACTCCTTACGCAGGCCACGGAGCGCCTGGCACTGGCAACGCAGATAGGGGTGGTCCGCCAGGGGGCGACAGATCGAAGGAGAACGGCAGAATAGAGGGTGGGGGGATCCCCAGGGACGAGAAAATCTCGGCCAGAGAGGCAGAGAAATGCCACGTGTCAGGCCGGGGTAGCGCCTGGGAGATCGCGGAGAAGAGTAGGGACTTCGGGAGGCGGCAGATGCGAAGGTAACACTTCGCCATGAGAAGGCCCCGGCGAAGGGCCAGGGGGGGGGTGTCCACAGTCCACCTAAAGACTAGCGACAGGGGACGAGCGGAAGGCACCCGACGCCAGGCGAAGGCCACGGTGGAGAAGAGGATCCAGCATACGGAGTGCCGGAGAGGAGGCGGAACTGTAGACCACACAGCTGTAGTCGACACGGGATTGCACCAGGGAGGTGTACAGGCGCAGCAGAGTACGCCTGTCCGCCCCCCAGGTCGTGTGGGACAGATGACCCAAAAGGGGAGAGGGTGCGGCGAGATGTTTGCCGCAACCGCCTAAGGTGTGGAACCCAACCGAAAAATCCGTCGAGGGTCATACCCAGGAATCTAACGGATGGGACGAGGGAAGAGGAGTGCCAGCAAGGGTAAGAGCGAAGGTATGCGACAGACGGAGGCGCCGAGGACGGAAAAGCATACTGGAAGACTTAGAGGGTGAGAAAGCATAGCCAACCGAGGACGCCCAGCGAACCACCGCATTGATGGCTAGCTGGAGCCGACGTTCAGCCAAAGACGGGAGGCGGCCAGAGCAATAGATAGCCAGGTCATCGGCATAGAGGGAGCTACGAACGGATGTAGGCAGGACCGTAGCGACTGTGTTCATCACGAGTGAGAAACACAAGACGCTAAGGACACTACCCTGAGGGACACCCTCCTCCAACGGAGAGGGCAGAACCGATGCGGACTCGGAAAGAACGGGCGGACAAGAAGTTATAAATAAAGGAAGGGAGAAAGCCTACGAAACCCAGGGAGCGTAAGCAGTCGAAGACCGCGCTCCGCCGGGTAGTATCGTAGGCCTTCTGGAGGTCGAAAAAGACGGCGAGTACAAATTGACGCCGGGAGAAAGCCTCCTGCACGTCATGGCTAAGGAGAAGGAGGGGGTCGGTGGTAGACCGGAAGCGCCGGAAACCAGCCTGGGTAGCAGGGTACTGGTCACTCGCCTCCAAGGTAAAGGACAGCCGCGAGGCGACCATCGCCTCCATCACCTTGCAGGCACAGCATGTTAGGGAAATGGGGCGATAGTTCGACGGGAGTGAGGGGTCTTTATCGGGCTTCGGGATGGGGACGACGATGGACTCAGCCATCGGTCCGGAAATGAACCCTCCAACCAAATCCGGTTATAGAGGTCCAGTAGAAAGCTGAGAGCAGAGGGGTGGAGATGCCGTAAAAGGTCATAGGGGATATTATCGGGGCCGGGGGCGGAGGAGCGTCGGGGGCGGAGGGCCTCCCGAAGCTCTGTCATGTGGAAGAGGTGATTATAGGGGTCATTCCTATGAGGTGGAAATTCCGGTGGGTCGCGGCGGGAGTGGGGGGAATCGGAACTGGAGATGGCTGCAAAGTGCGCCGCGAGTGCGTTCGCGACGGCCTCCGGATCGGACACGAACTCGTCGTCCCCGACCCGAAGCACCGGGGGTCGAGGGGGACACGGGTCCCCTCAAAGCTACGCACCTTGCGCCAAACAGTCAAGGGGGCAGTCGAGGAGGAGATCCCGGACACGTAACTCCGCCAGGAGGTACGCCGGGCCAGTTTCAGGACCCGACGGGCCACTGCCTTCAGGCGCTGAAATTCTATCTTGTGCTCCAGCTGGCGGGTCCGGTAGAAGCGGCGGCCGGCACGGCGCCGCTCCTGAACGGCATGGGAGCACTCTGGGGTCCACCATGGGACGCTTCGCGGTCTGGGGAGCCAGAGGTACGGGGGATGCAACTGGCGGCAGCCGAGAGGATCTTACTCTCGAGGAAGGCGAGGGCCTCATTGACGGAGGGAAAGGCAGGAATTGATGGCGAGATCGCCGTGCCCCTCGCGTATGAGGCCCAGTCTGCTCGGGCGAACAGCCAGCGCGGGCGGACAGAGGTGGGGGGGAGGAGACGGGTCGGGGTAAGACACACTGGGAAATGGTCACTGCCGGAAGAATCCGGCAGGACGTCCCAGGTGAACTCCGTCACGATTTCGAGGGAAACCAGGGAAAGGTCGATACAGGTGAAACTGTCATGGGCCGAGTGAAGGCAGGTTGGGGAGCCATCGTTCAGAAAGGTGAACTCGAGAGCTCGTCCATAAGGGAGAGAAGGGTCCCGGAGAGAAAGGTGGAGCAAACGTCCCCCCAGGCCGGGTCCCGACTGTTGAAGTCCCCGAGAATCAGAAAAGGGCGGGGAAGCTGGAAAATTAGGTCACGGAGAGAATCGGGTGGGGGGCGTACGTTAGGGGAGGTAAAGAGAGCAGACAGTGAGCTGGCCCCCAAGAAAAGGCGCACGGCCACAGCTTGCAGGACTGTACGGAGCGGGAGGGGGCGGAAAGGGACGGAGCGGTGCACGAAGACCGCGGCGCCCCCCCTCCCCGCCCCATCGAGAGGCAGGGAAGGGAGCCCGCAGTAACCGGACACTCGAGGGAGGGAACGGGATCCCAGAATCGTCTCCTGAAGGCAGAAACACGCCGGACACCTGGAGGCCAGGAGAGAGGAGAGACTCTCGAGGCCTACCAGGAGCCCGCGGATGTTCCACTGCAGGAGCGAGGTATAGGGAGGGGTAGGAAGGTCAGCGTAAAGGATGATTATGGGGTGGGTGGGCCGATCGGGCGGCCCGAGATTAAAGAGGGAATCGGAAAGCCCCGGAGTTCAGTGAGGGACGCCGAACGAGGGCGAAGGCGAGGGTCCCCCCGACGAGGGGGCGATGTGGAACCAGACGCCGGCAAGTCCTCCAGAGGAGGAGTCTCCCGGACGTCCGGGGGAGAGCGATGCAGAGAAGGGGATGTGAGAGGTATCCAGAATGCCCCTCCCTTCACCGGAGGTGCGGGGGAGGCAGGACTACGAGGGGGAGTGGAAAATAATACCTCACCCAGAGGCATTGGCAGGTCGAGGAGAGAGATGGGGCGGGTCAAACGCGGGGGCGTGCACGTCCCACCCACGCCGACCAGGCGGGCGAGTTCCCCCTCCAGTGGGTCCATCGACCGGGCCGGAGAGGGGTGTATCTCAGCCTCCACCACGAGGCCGACGGGGACCCCAGGGGGGAGCGTGCATAACGGTTGCGCAGTGGGGACGGTGAGGACACCGGGGCGGTAGGGCGAAGGGGGCGTTTGTGTTTAGGAGAGGAAGGTGATGCGAGGCTTATGGCGTCGAACCTTTCGGGGTCACCACTGGCGCGGCGCTTGCGGCCCCTATCCCTCCGTCGTGCGGCCCGCGTGGGTGACGGCGGGTCACGATCCGGAATGGGGTGACCGAAGGCGCCGGTGGAGAGGGCGTAGAAGGGGCAGGGGGGGTTGCCGACGAAGCATCGGCGTTCGCGGAGGGAGCACGTGGGGACGCGCTGGTGGTACGGGGAGCCGCGGTAGGAGTCCGCTGGCGGCAGAGGATGGACTGGGAGTAGCGGACACGGTGGGTGGAGGCGCGTTGGGAACCGCCGGTGAGGACGGGGTCCGGGAACGGAGAGCCTCGGCGTACGAGGCACCACGCCGGGCCTCGCCGCCACGCAACCGCTCCCGCGCCTCCCGAGCGCTGAGAAACTCTGATGAACAGAGGGCCCGAACCTCCCTTTCAAAGAGGAAGGACGGGCAAGAGCGGGATGAAGCAGGGTGTGGTCCATGGCAGTTGGTGCAGGAAGGCGGAGCAGTACAGGGCAAGGGGTGGGGAGGCCGCCGCAGCGGACACACAACGGGGCCGGCTGACGGCAGGAGCTGCTCACGTGGCCAAACCTATTACACTGAAAACAGCGCGTAGGATCTGGCACGTATGGTCGTACTGAGAATTCGCACGCTCGTCTCTCACCAAAGCCCCAGAATACCGAAACGGGGGGCACCAGTGAGTCGAAAGTGAGGAGCAGGCGAGGAGGAAGAAGGGCAGTTGGGGACCGCGATCTGTCGGGAAAGCGGTACACCCTCACAACACCCTGGGAGGCGAGGTCAATCTGGAGGTCTTCCACCGGGATGGGTAGAAGACGAGCAGCGTAAATTGTGCCCTGGCACTGATTGAGGCGGGGGTGGGGAGTCACCGTGATCCCGCAGCCCAGGACATCGGGGATAGCGAGCAGAGAGGAGGTTTCGGCAGAGGAACGCGACCTTATCAAAATGGAGCCATCCCTCTGAGGCCGAAGGTCAAAACGCGCCGTCCCCGTCTTCCCATGGATCGCTCGAAAGAGACGTTCGTGGTTAGTGGGGAGGGCTTGGAGGAGGAGGGGCGGAGGACGAGGAACTTGTCCATCGTCCTAAGGCCGAGTGAAGCCGTCTGGCCAAACACCACCGGAACTTCGAGGGGGCGAGAAGACGAGAAAGGCGGACGGCGACGTCGGGTCCCACGTCCCCCAGGGGCCGAGGGGGCCGGGGCGATGAGGCCTGACCGGAGTGGGAGGCGACCGGGTCCGCGGGCCTCCCACCTGAGGGCGAAAAAGCAGGTGGGTCCCTATCGGGACGTGGAATATGGGGGGATCCAGGGGTCGGGGGGTCCACTGCAGGTCCATCCGCTACTGGCGGGGGTCGGGCAGCGGCGCCACGAGCCTGGGGAAGAGGGAGAGGAGGCGTCGGCAAGAAGAGCAGACGGGGTGGGCGAGGGCTGCCGACTGCCCTTACCAGACCCACGGTCCAAAGAGGTAGTCAGAGGGAGGTCAGATGCACAAGCCGGGTCGTCAACGAGGTCCATTAGAGTTGTAAGTGTTTCCATAGAAAATTTTTATTGTAGTTTCGCGCCCGGGCCGGGGGAACCGATTACCCGGGGCCCAAGGGGACCAAGCGCACGCCGGCGGGGGGTGGGTGCCTCGTCCCATGCAGGTACCCCCGTTTCAAAAGGGGCCCTTGCAGCGTCGAGAGTTCTCCCCCGCCGGCAGCAAAGACCAAGGCCCCCCAGGGTCCCAGGCCTGGGCACCCTACCAGCCAACTTAGTCCGGCCCCGGCCATGGGGGCGAGACCCCCAGCGACCAGCCCCGGCAGCCCACGGGGCGCGCGAAGTGAACAGAGAAAGCAGAAAAAACAGAGGGGGCAAGGAAGAGGGTAAAGAGGGGAAGACAGGAAAGAGGGGCTGTAGGATAGCAGGGTATGCTAAAAGTCCACTTCGCAACCGGGCGGGGACCCGGCAGGGCCCCCAGCCGCGGCTGACCCCCCTCGCCACATGGAGGTAGGAGCCCGCGGGCGATCCACCCCAGAAAGACCGCCCGCGGGGAGGGGGAATATAATAATAAGCCATGAACTGGTAACCATAAAAAAAAAAGCGATAAAATTAGGATAATGCTCATTCATTAGAGTTTATATACAAATAAAAATCCTTACTTAAACCAACCTTTGCTAAGTTTGTCTGCTTCACTTTTTCGATTTGTTCCTCCCATCACCAAATTGACTGTTTGGCTGTGATGTTTCATTAGTTCTCTTAAAATTCCATAAGTCTGCATAGAAATCTCTCTTGTTGGTGATATGATAATGGCTCCAGTTCCTCCACAAATATTGAAGTTAATATCATTTAAGTCCAATAAAATGCTTAAATGTTTAAACTGTTCAACATACTAACAAGCTATGTACTTGTATGTCCAATATATCTCAGTACAATATGCAAAGGAGGCCACTAATAATAGTGTTGTATTAGTTACCATTTCGGGGTTTATAGTTTAATTTAACCACCAGTTCTACAACTGGTATTAAGAAGGCCAGTGTCTTCCCTGACCCTGTTTTAGCTGTTCCTCGGAGGTCTCTTCCTTCCAGGAGTTTTGGAATGGATTTGGCCTGAATTTCTGTCATTGTTTTGAAACCTATTTCTTCAATGGCTCTCATTGTCCCTTCAGATATGGAACTTTGCAGAGACTGGAAAGAAGCTGCTGTCTCTGCTTCAAAACCTAAAGTTTCTGTTGTCTTTCCTGAAATAAAATAAACAATGGTTGTCTATTTATCAAGTTTAACAGGAGTTTCTTGATATATGAAAATTATTTTGTAAAAGTAACAGGTGAATAATATTTATGAGAAAATAAAAATAGTGCTCAAGCAATTTTGTCTAATGACATTTTTTGCTCAATCCTATTACTTTGAATTCATTCAAAACAGATGAAGATAAAAAGGGCAAGTTGCTAAAATGGGTACTAGCTTTTCCATGTAAATTGTATGCTCCTCCTAAATATTTTCTGCACCAATCATATTTTTATTCTTGTGTTTTCCTTTGTATTTCAGTGTTCCTGAGGATGTCATTAACCCTTTCATGCCAAAGGGATGTAAATGCGACCATCACATTTTAGAAGATTTTAATCCTTATGGAGATATAAGTTTTGTTTTGGCATGAAAAGTAAAGGTAAATCAGGTATGAAAAGGTTAAACAAAAGTGCTTGAACACTATTTCCTGTTTTATTTTCATTTGTGATTATTATCATATATATATATATATATATATATATATATATATATATATATATATATCCCCGCAAGGGGGTTCTAAGCTCGTGCTTTTGAGTGCTCTTTGTGCTCGTTTGTACGTGCTTGTTCCTGGAGGTTTCACGTGCACCCTCCCGGCCCTAGCACCCAAGGATGATGGGGCTCGACCCTGCAGTCTTTCTCATCCTTGGTCTTTTTCCACTTCAACTGTCCCCTCCACCCTTTCTTTTTCCTCTGTCTTTCCTCTCACTTTTTCTTTGTTTTTCCGCTGAGATATGCCCTTTTAAATAGAGGCGAATCGGTTCTTCCCGAACTTAAAAAAAAAAAAAAAAAAAAAATATATATATTACTCATTTAGTTATTCATGATTGTGGGTCAGTCCATGACAAGGTTAACTCGGTATACTTCAGTGGTGGGAATGGAAACTGAAATGTTTTACAATATGATTTTCAATAGCAATACTTTCAAATATTTTTATTTTTATAGCTATATAAATATTTCTCCAATACTAAATTATTTTAAATACTTTATCACTATTCCACAGTACTGCTTTTATTTCAATACAGTACCAATATCAATACAGTTAACAAGAACAGTTATTATTAACAATTTATTACCAATAATTAAAGTCTTAAAACCTTTCATGAGCTTCCTTTCTTCAGTAAGACCTTCAAGCTATAGGCTGGTAGTTAAGAGGAGAAAATGTTATATATGGTTAAGGTAAGTAACACAGAAGAGGAAGAAGGGGAAAGGAGAGAGAATGATCAGAAAGGATAAGAAGCTTAAGTGGAGGATGTGTATAACTACTCGCAAGAATAAAAATAAGAAAAGGATAAGATTTGGTATTTACACTCTCATATGGTCAGAGTGTAAAAAAATTCCTTTGAAAACATAGGTTATGCTTTTGAATTTTATTAACACATTGAAAATTTTTGTATTGAAAATAAAATAGATATTTCTCAATATAGCTAATACAAATTTTCAATTTTAATATTAATCTTAATATAGGTACTGATACAGAATTTTTTATATTTTTAAGTTTTCAATACAATGCAAATATAACTTCCATCCCTGATATACCGTATATAGCTACTTTTGAAAGCTAACTTTGTCTCAATATTACTGCTCACTGATAGGTTATTCAATGATGATATTCTTTTTATTAGTGAATGGAGAAAACAGGTCACTAACACAACTTTCAACAAATCTCTATACTGCAAAATTGTTCAAAATCAAAGTTAACCTAAATATGGGGAAATTCTGAGCATTAGGCTGCATCATTATGCATGCATCTTAAATTCTAACAATTTTTCAGACCACCACACGCATCTGAAAGATAATACAATAAGATATTTCAAATATACTGTAGGCCTAACTAATTAGACAAATGATTGTGTGGCTTGGTTATTAAATTTATGCTTAATGAATCTTACCTTCAAGTCTCTTCTTCTGTGTCTTCTTATTTTCTTCTGTAAGGCCTTTTCCCTGACATACGGAGCCATTTGACTGTTTGTTTATAATCTGCACCATATACAGAACACCCTTGTACTTTGTGTCCTGTGAAGGAGCCTACTTCTCATACATTAGAAACTGTAAAGTTTATGTTTTAAGAGCAGGCCTAATCTACTTTGTACCTGGCAATTTGTAAGACTTACGAAAGTGGTGAATCACAGAAAATGACAAAGTCCAGCATGGAACAGCTGGTTTAAGAAGTACCGTATCTTTACACTCTCATTTCCATATTGGAATAAAAGTGGGATATCCTCACTTTTACAGTCCTAAATTATCTATCTAGAACCAAATTTTGGTTAATATTTGTTTTAATGTTCCCTTCATTTACGATAGAAGGAGACATTCTATGACAATTTAACATATAAATTCATATTCAGGACACCTTGAAACCTCAGGGAAACTGATAAAAATCAAGGAAATATAATAATTATTTTTTATGAAAAAAAAAAATCTAGGCATCAACAACTTGTTTAACTTGTGAATATCCCTCTCAACAACGTCTCCACAAATTCATGTTGGTCGCCGCTGATATGTACAAACATCCCAACACTACTATTTAAGGTAAAAAAATTGCGAAAAAATGTGGGTTAGTTAGGTTAGGTTAGGTTAAGTTAGGTTAGGTAAAACAATTTTCTGGTGTTTTTTGTTTAAATTTAGCCTTCATTTCTTTGGAATATGAGCATTTTTGAGAAATTTTAAAATTGAAAATTTCTCA
This sequence comes from Bathynomus jamesi, assembly GCA_023014485.1. Lineage (NCBI taxonomy): Eukaryota > Metazoa > Arthropoda > Malacostraca > Isopoda > Cirolanidae > Bathynomus > Bathynomus jamesi. Next base: position 211,744 of record JAJOZX010003459.1, on the reverse strand, counting down.
AAAACAGCTTATTTCCCAAAGAAACGAAGTTCAGATTTGAACAAATCACACCAAAAAACACCAGAAAAATGTGTTTTGGTCCAGAAAGGAGAGGGAGTACTAAAATGAATACCCCAAATTTTTTATATATATATATATATATATATATTGATGAGTGGTTTGGTTGTCGTAATATTTTTGTTAGTTTTAATGAAAATATCACAACTAAACCTAACCAATCATCAATTTGCAGGGGTATAACATAAAAGTACCATGACTCCTTATCTTCTAGAAAAGTGGGAAAAGTGCAGCAAATACCCATGAAGGCTATTTGTAATATTAATTTAAAAAGTGTCTCCATCTTGGCAACTTGCTGAAAAATTAATAAATTAAACAACTAAAATCTGCAAAAATAAATAGGTTATATCGGTTAGATAATTGTAGACTGTAAAAGGTACCTGAATTTACAAACATTAATTCAGGACCATAAAAGTGAGGAAACCCTAAAAATGCAAGGTATTTTAGAAGATGACTGTACATAATAAATTATACATTATTAATTACAATACCCTCAGTATCTGTTAATACTGGGCAGCTTAAATTCACTGATAAAGTAACAATATGCTAAAACTATGGTAATATGCAAAGGCTGCCTGCCTAATGAAGTTAAAATAGAAGCTTTAGGTAGCTACCATCCATGTATCATTCAGCCACCTGGCTGATAAGTGATGTGCAATTGCAGAGAATACTGGCCCTACTTGTTCCAAACATGACCATTCTGAGCCTAAATTGTGTTAAAATTTTCTCTCATAATTTATCTTAATCTCTGAGTGTTTGTTTATAGTTTTGTGTTTGAACTCTGGCCATTATTCTGTAATAGCTACCATTACCTAAATTTTATAGCTATTTATTAATCATTTGTTACAGGCTTAATATAGGAGGGCAACTCATACCCATTTTCAATTAAATTTCCAAACAGAACTATAGTATTCCTCCTTATTCCCTAAGTCATGGATATGAAAATGAGAACTACAGTCAAGAGTCAATTATCCACACATCAATAATTAACTGCACTTTGTTTTGTCCAGTAAAATAAATGTTCATATTCCAAATTCAGTGCCATCTGCACAAGCCCAAGCCCAGCTGGTGAGAAAGCACAAGTAGTTCTGGCAACACTGCATGATCAAAACAAACAAACCTCAGCTTGGAATAATCAGACTTGTCATTATTTTTACTGCTAGTATGAGTTCTAAGCAGCATAAAATACCTTCAGGTGGTGAAAAAGAACCAAAAAGAACATGTGTTGTATTACGGTAACTATTATTTACAAAAGTTAGAAATAGTGAGACAATTAGAGAGTGGTGAGAATGTGATGGTTACAGCTGATGCTTTTGGGATTGAAAGATGTAATGCACAATATTATCGACCACTGTGACAACCAGGGTTGTGGAGTCGGAGTCGGAGTTGTGGAGTCGCACATTTCAGGGCGGAGTCGGAGTCGGAGTCAAATTTTTACAATGTGTGGAGTCGGAGTCAGAAAATTTTGGACCGACTCCACAACCCTGGTTATAGCCACTAGGTTAAGAAGGGTTATTCAATTTTAAGTAGGACTACTACTGGTTAGACCTTAATTATGTTTAAGAGAATCTTTTTCATTTATATATATATATATATATATATATATATAAAATATATATATATATATATATATATATTATTGAAAAAAATAAAAATCCTTAATATGATAATATCTACAAGTCAATATCCTTCTTAATATTTGAATGTTCCCTTATCCTAGAAAGTAACCTGATGATTCATGTGGTGATGATGAAATGTCTTATTATTATGATAATTATAGAGTGAAACACTAGAGGAGTCGGAGTCGTATATTTAAAATGTGAGGAGTCGGAGTCGGATTTTTAGATTTTTTACAATGTGTGGAGTCGGAGTCGAATTTTTACAATGTGTGGAGTCGGAGTCGGAAAATTTTGGACCGACTCCACAACCCTGGTGACAACATCTGACATTACAAGTAGACCACATTCCAGTTTTTTTAGTTTTCTTCACTTGTTCTACAGTATTCTGCAAGTTATCTTAAAGAAAATTACATACAATATGTTGAGCCTACTTATAAGTGTATTTTGCCATGCTAAATACAGTACATGTATCTATCTTTAATTTCTTTTTATTTAATTACCTATTTTTTGGGGGCAGTCAATTATCCACACACGGTCAGGAACCTATATATATATATATATATATATATATATAATATATATATATATATATATATATATATTTAACTGCAATGACCACGCAGTATATTAATGTATTGAAACGACGTAAGTATAGAGGAGCATTCTGCACACGAGGAAGAGAAATAACAAACAAATGAAAAATGAGGTGAACCACCCGGGAATCGAACCCAGGATCTTCCGATTGCCGGTCAGATGCGCTATCCATTACACCACGGGCCTCGATCAGTCATAAGTCGAAATTCTCCTACATAGGGCAGAAACCAATGCCCTGAGAGGGCACCCTCGCAAATCATGAATATGTATATTTAACTGCAATGACCACGCAGTATATTAATGTATAGAAACGACGTAAGTATAGAGGAGCATTCTGCACACGAGGAAGAGAAATAACGAACAAATGAAAAATGAGGTGAACCATTATTTCTCTTCCTTGTGTGCAGAATGCTCCTCTATACTTACGTCATTTCTATACATTAATATACTGCGTGGTCATTGCAGTTAAATGTACATATTCACGATTTGCGAGGGTGCCCTCTCAGGGCATTGGTTTCTGCCCTATGTAGGAAAATTTCGACTTATGACTGATCGAGGCCTGTGGTGTAATGGATAGCGGATCTGACTGGCAATCGGAAGATCCTGGGTTCGATTCCCGGGTGGTTCACCTCATTTTTCATTTGTTCGTTATTTCTCTTCCTTGTGTGCAGAACATCCTCTATACTTACGTCGTTTCTATACATTAATATACTGCGTGGTCATTGCAGTTAAATGTACATATTCACGATTTGCGAGGGTGCCCTCTCAGGGCATTGGTTTCTGCCCTATGTAGGAGAATTTCGACTTATGACTGATCGAGGCCCGTGGTGTAATGGATAGCGCATCTGACCGGCAATCGGAAGATCCTGGGTTTGATTCCCGGGCAGTTCACCTCATTTTTCATTTGTTTGTTATTCTCTTCCTTGTGTGCAGAATGCTCCTCTATACTTACGTCGTTTCTATATATATATATATATATATATATATATATATATATATATATATATATATATATATATATTAGGGTGGTCCAAATCCATAGGGGGAAATTTCAAAATTGTCTTAGTCTCCACAAGTGTGGTTTTTGTCCATTTAGTGTCCACATGGTCTGTGCAAAATTGCAGCGTGATTGGTGAATATTTAGAGGTTGCCCCACTCTGAATATATATATTATATAATGTACTTTTTCTTCCGTAGGTCCGATGGCTCAAACTCGATCAATTCCAAAAGTTTGGCTTCTAGGGATGGCAACTGGAACTTTATCCACATCAAGGCTCCCTACATGCCTTGACGCCCTCCTCTTGGGGCAATACCACCACATCAATCAAAAGCAAACCACCTCCGACAGTCTGAACCAGGCATGCCAGAGGGTGATTGAAGTCTGGACCCGAGCGCGGATCCCAACTCAACGGATCGACTCCTGTGTCCGTAAGCTTTCAAAGCTTTTAGACTGCTACAAAACACTCAAGAAGCACAGGACCAGGCAACGTGCCAGCGATAGAATGAATGAAGACATCTTCAAAGCGGACATCCAGGAACTGTTTGACATCGCAACCAGTGATGCCATGAGCACAATCGTCAACGTTGAGGACCGAAATTTCCTGTCCATGCAGCGCAAGGACGTCAATTCTTGCAGCATGGCTGGCATTGATAAGGAAACGACTACACAAGAGGACAGAAAGCGATCCAGAATGGAGAAGGAAGCCAAGAGGAAGGCAAGGCATGAAGCAACACAGAAAGATTTGGAAGAAACAGGAGTGTCATCAATTGATCTTTCCTCTTCTTCTTCTTCCTTTTTTCGCAAGACGACGACGACTATAGACCATCGGTTCCGATTCCTTCTTCGTCTGAAGCTCCGGCACCAAAGCGTCCCAAGAACAAGGTTACGAACATTTTCCAATCTCCAGAAGTCATTGGAGCAATGGATCGCACCAATCTTTCTGACCGGAATGCTGTTTTCGTAACTGGAGCTGTATTACAGGCCACGGGGCATGATCTGTCTGGGATGACGTGCTCTCGGAGCTCTATTCATCGCTACAGAGAAAGTGGGCGAGAACAGGCAGCTCGAGAAGACCTAGAATCATTCTCTCTAGAAGACCCTGTCCTTCTCCATTGGGACGGAAAGCTTCTCCCCGGCATTGAAGGGAAGAAGACGAATGTGCATCGGATAGCAATCCTTATAACATTCAATGGACAGGAGAAGCTGCTTGGTGTCCCAAAGATGAAACAAGGAACTGGAGAAGCACAGGCCCAGGCATGCCTTCAAACTATGAAATTATGGAACGTGGAACAGCATGTGAGAGGTCTCGTCTTCGATACCACTGCGTCAAACACGGGTTTACATCGCGGAGCCTGTGTCAGGATTGAAGAAGCATTGGGTCACGAGCTAGTTTGGATCGGTTGTCGACATCATATACTTGAAGTCGTACTTGCTGATGTCTTTGCCTCAATATTTGGCTCAACAGGAAGTCCTGAAACAGGCCTTTTTAAGCGATTTCAAAAGGAATGGCCATCTCTCTCCCACGAAGCATTTGTCTCAGCATCGGACAGCTTGTTCGAGAACCCTCAACTCCAAGAGATGAGAAAAGAGATGCTCACTTACTTACCTAACGCTCTTCAGGCAAGCCAACCTCGTGACGACTACAAGGAGTTCCTTGAACTATCTTTGCTCTTCCTGGGGGGAAAGACTGGTGGTCAACTCTTTATCCGAGCTCCGGGTCCCATGCACCACGCGAGATGGATGGCGAAGGCGATTTATGCACTCAAAATCTACCTCTTTCACTATCAATTCAAGCTCACAGCACGCGAAGAACAAAACGTGACTCAGCTGGCTTTATTTGTCAGTCTGATTTACATCAAGTACTGGCATGAAGCGCCAATGGGGACACAAGCTCCTCTCAATGATCTCAAAATGCTGCATCTTCTGGAAAAATATCCACACGGAGGAGCTGCACAAGCGGCGAAGACAGCTCTAAGATGCCACCTGTGGTACTTGTCAGAGCATCTGATTGGACTGGCCTTCTTCGATAATAGGATCGATCCTGATACCAAAAAGAGAATGGTTCAACACCTCCAACATCCCCAAAAGAATGGCTGCCCCCGACGAATCGACATGGCGGAAGCTGGTGTGAAAATGATGTGGCATCCTTCGTCACGAAAAGGACATTGACCCTCTTTGATGCCTTGAAAGTTGGAGGTAAGGAGGAAGCACGCCAGTTACTTCAAAAAGATCCATGGGAATGGCCAAATGACAAGAACTACAGGGAACTTAGAGATCGCGCCTTAAAGATGAAAGTCGTCAATGATGCTGCCGAGCGAGGTATTGCTCTCGCACAACGCTACAATGACACTTTGACACGAAACGAGGACCAGAAGCAGTACCTCCTACAACTCGTAGCCGCCCACCAAAAACAGATACCAATACCATCCAAGGCGACTCTGATGCAGAAGAAATAATGAAGATACACCCATTATCATGTCCTATTGTCTTACTGTTTTCTTTCATATTCTTTGAGAACCAAAAAAAAATTTAGTTATTCAGTTGTCTATATATTTTCCCAAATTTTCAAAAAGGGGGCAAGTGGGGCGACCCCTAAATATTAACCGAATAACGTGAAACTTTGCACAAATACTGTCCACACCAAGAGGCATAAAACCAACCTTGTGGAGAGAACTTAGTCGATGCTTTAACTTTTTGGACCACCCTAATATATATATATATACACACAGTGCATTCGAAAAGTCTCTCCGCAGTCAACCAACACTTTAAAAAAGTGTTTGACAACAAGTGTGGATGAGTTGCTCTGTGCCTGCAAAATGGTGGAAAACACTTTCAACACATGCTGTAAAATCAAAAAGGTTATGTAATAAAATCACTAAATCATGGTTGAATGAAAATATTGTAGTTTTTCAATTTCCTATGCGTTTAACATAGCACTGCGGAGAGACTTTTCGGATGCATTATATATATATACACATACCCGAGTATAGGTCGATCTCATGTCTAGGTCAACCCTTGATTTTTGGCCAAGAAATTATTAATTTATCATATGCCTCATGTATAGGTCAACCCCAGTTGTTAAGGGTAGTGGAACAACAAATTAGGGTAATAAAGCACCATATTTTATGGCATATAAAACTCATTTCCAAAAACTAGAAACTGGCAACTGCATCTACGTGACTTTAAACACATCATCATGCATACACAGGTTACTGATAACCTACTGTGTAACAGCCATTTCCAATTGTGTCTTGTTATAGTGTAGACGTGCCAGACCCATATTCTCTGTCAGCATGGATTCAAGAAGAAACAAGTTCACAGCAAAGTTCAAGCTCCGAGTAGTTGAATATGCAGAACAGACTAACAACTGCGCAGCAGCAAGGGAATTTAGGATCTCAGAAAAAATGTTAAGAGACTGGAGAAAGCTCTCTGTACAGCTTAAGCAGATGCCAAAAAACAAATGTGCTAACAGAGGAAAGTGTAACAAGTGGCCACAGTTGGAAGTTGAACTGGCAAAGTATGTCAGTGAAAACTGACAGAATGGATATGGTGTTTCCCGAGGATCAATTTGAATCTTTGCCTTGAAACTAGCAAGGAAATTAGGCATCACAGATTTTAAGGCGAGCCATGGTTGGTGCACAAGATTTATGAAAAGAATGATTTTGTACTGAGACAGAAGATGAAAATATCACAGTCTCTTCCACAAGAACTGGATGACAAGGTTATTGCATTTCATAATTTCATAATCAAATACCGGAAGAAGAGTGCATATAGACTTTTGTGCATTGGAAACATGGATGAAACACCATGAATTTTATATGCCAGTCAGTCAAACAGTGAATAAAGTTGGTGAAAAGGCTGATGGCACAAAGTTGAAGCCTATGGTAATATTTAAAAGGAAAATGATTCCAAAACAAAAATTTTCAAAAGGTATAATCATCCATGTCCATGACAAAGGATGGATGGATGAAGCAAGCATACAAATATGGCTGAAAAAAGTTTGGAAGTTACAACCAGGGGGACTGCGCAAAGAAAAAAGTCTTCTTGTGAGAGATCTACAGAAGCTAAGGCTAACAAAGACCCTAAGACCCACTCTAGGGTTAGCCCGAGAGAAAGGAAAGAGTAGGGGGTTAAGAGAAGAGAATAATGGGTTAAGTAAGTAGCAACACCTATCACTCGTGGGTTAACATTCATTCAGAAAAAGAAAAAAGACTCACCATCATCATCTGCCGGCCACTGCCGACAAGTCAGAAAAATAGTCGAAGAGAATAGGAGAGGGTGAAAGATGAAAAGTAGTAAAATAAGAATGCTTATAAACCATGCAAACACAGTCTTAACTCACTGTCATACCATGCAAACTACAGACCTATGCAAGTAAAGGGAGTTACAGACATGCAAGTAAGGAGAGGATAAGGAAAAAAAAAAAGTAGGTAAAGTTAAACAAAATGTGGGTTAGTTTATGTGCTACAAGTTACATCTATGTTTGTGTTAGTCTAATTTTTTTGCTGACATAGGCCTATCACACGCTGGCATTAATCGTCAACAGACTCATCCTCAACCACCCACCCCAGAGCTCCTGTTACTGTTTTTTTTTATTTTAAACAACGTTAATATTTTTAAAATGCCTATCTAAACGGTTCTTAAACATATTAATGCTGGTAGAGTTAACAACTGAAGCGGGAAGATTATTCCATTTATCAATTACTTTAAATGTAAAGAAGTTTTTAGCGATATTAATAATGAAATGTCTGCCACGCAACTTAAATCCGTTATTACGAGTATTGCTATTATCGAAAGTCAACAGTTTGTCAAAATTTGTTATGAATTTTATTAACAATTTTGAAAACTTCAATAAGCTCCCCCTTAATCTCCTAGTTTCAAGTGAATGCAAGTCTAACTCTTTAATCCTACATTCATAAGGCTTGTTGCGCAATGATGGAATTAGTTTTGTGGCACGACGCTGAACCCTTTCTAACCTATCAATATCCTCACACAAATACAGGCACCAAAACTGAACAGCATATTCTAAATGAGGCCTGACTAGGGACTTGTAAAGAAAGGGGCAATATAATATCCTTTGATTTAAATTTGAAATTATGTGCTATGAAGCCTAACATCCTATTAGCTTTTGCGCAAGACTCCAGGCACTGGTTCCTAACTTTTAAATCCTTAGATATGCATACGCCTAAATCTACTTCCTCATCAACACTCGCTAACTCTCTATCATCCATCATGTATGTGTAATTATTGTTACGAGAACCTATATGCAAAACTTTATATTTGTCAACATTAAATTGCATCTGCCACTTATCCATCCACTCCATAATCCTATTTACATCGTCTTGGAGCCTATTTCTATCATTCTCATTAACAACCTTACTGCCTATTTTAGTATCATCCACAAATTTTGACACGTTACTAGTCAATCCTACATCTATGTCGCAGTGGTGGCTCATGGTGAGGGAGAGTAGGGAGGCCCAAAATTGTCTATAATATATGCTATATAAATAAAATAGATTACAAAGTGTTAGATACACTACTTTCTGCATGCTATGATCATATAGAATTAATACTATGAAATAAAATCCTCTTTCATAGTTTTTAGTGATAAAAGCAGAGGAGGCCTGGTCTCCCATGCCTCCTCTGAAAAGCCACCACTGCTATGTCATTATGTTTCAGTCACATCTTGTTGATAGTGTTACTGCTGGAATTAGGATGGAAAACACTGATATAGCTGTGATTCCTAGTGGATTAACAAGCCTTGTCCAACCACTGGATATTTCCATAAACAAACTGTTCAAAGATGCGATGAGAGTGAAGTGGAATGATTGGATGATGGAAGGAGATAAGACATACATGAAGGGAGGCAACATACAAGTTCCAACACTAGCAAACTTGTGTGAATGGGTTGTAGAGGCCTGGAATGCAATCAGACCGGAAATTATGGTGAAATCTTTTAAGAAATGTGGGCTTTTGAATGCTCTTGATGGAATGGAAGATGACTTCTTGTGGGATGATGAGGCCAATGACAGCGTGATTGTGGATGAAGATGTTGATGATCCTATGGTTGATGATGTTGATGATCCATATGATGATGCTGTTCAAGGAGAGGACTGGGAGTTGTTGTTTGGTGCTGAAGACGATGACAAGGAATTTTAATGTTATACATTTTCAGACATATGGTATCGTACTTTGCTGTACAGAATTTTTTTTTTTCTATTCTATCTTTGCTGAACTGAATCTTTGTATAAATTTGTAGTGTACAGTTACCATATGTCTTTTGTTTCAAATTTAATGAACAAAAATTTATGTATCTTTCTATAAATAAACTTTTAAAAATGTATTTATTTTATGTTTTATATCATCCTGTACCACCATTCTGTAATTTTAATAATTGGTACATATTTTAGGTTTTCATTGTTTACTGGTACTAAATGGTAAATATTTTTCATGTCTGAAGCTAACAGTAGCTCCTAGCTCTCTCCATCGTGCATGGATTTCAACCCCACAAAAATGTTACCCTTATATAGGTTGACCCCCTAATTTTTGCCTAAGAATTCTGTCTTAAAAACTCGACCTATGCACAAGTATATACGGTGTGTGTGTGTATATATATATGAAGACAAAAGTTCAAAATATTTACTACAGACATTTTGACCCATCATAGGGATTTCTTCAGTGAAACACTATGACAAAATAAAAATATGATAAAAACACTTAAAAGGGACAAAAAAAATCAACTGTAATAAAATCAATAACTCTCAGTATTAGGTGACAGTATAACAAAAAAATAGTAATAAACAGGGATTAAAATACCTAAATGTGCATCTTCTCTAACAAAGAAAAGGAGTGAGTGAGGAAGCAAAATGTGAAGAAAATTATTAAATTACAAGTGGAAAACATGAAGCCACTCAGGACTATTGAGACTATCCAAGTCATGAGCTATATTTTATAATAAAACTGCAAAATGTCAATTTCAAGACAGCTAATTAACATATAACTATTTACAGAGGTACAGTACCAAAGTACCCTACATAACTTAAGCTAAGAGTAGAGACTATACAATCTACAAACTATCTTCTCATTCATGAAAGCATCCCAATTTTTCTTAAAAATAACTAATGAGCTACTATTTACCACATTATATAACAAATTATTCCAAAAATCTACAACTCTATGACTAGAAAAAGTATTTCTGTAGATAAAGTCTACAAGTCTCTTTTCTAATTTTCTTATTATGTCCTCAAATTATTCCACCAACCTATAATGAGAAAAAGGGAGCAAGTGTAGTTTACATCCCCCTGTGGTGCCTAGTGTAGTTTACGTTCCCCTACATTATCCTAGTATAATTTGCATTCCCCAACTTTGTCCCGTATACCTAATCAAATAAAATGTTAAAACTAACAAAAATATTATGACAACCTAACTAATCATTAATTTATATATATATATATATATCTATATATATTATATATATATATATATATATATAAACTGACAACTGGTTAGGTTAAATGGTAAATTTATAGTTTCAACCACAACTCATTTTGAAAAATAAAAATTAGGTTTTCCGGTGGTTTCTGATAGGATTCATCTGAAAATGACATTCATTTCCGTCGCAAATTACTCGTTTTTGTGATCACCCCCCCCCCCCCCCCCCCCCCAATATGGGAAAATGCGTGGGAAATTGGGGTTTTTGGGTGGGGGGATAAAAAAAAAAGTGTGATTTGCGATGGAAATGAATGTCACTTTCAGATGAATCACATCAGAAACCAACAGAAAACCTAGGAACCGAACCTAACCTAACCAGTAAATTTATAGTTTCAACCACAACTTGCACATATAAGCACCATTTTAAGACTAAATATGGCTTAGTACAATACCTTAAATATACTGATATATCACTTACAGGTACCCATCGCTAAAGTTATTAAGTTATTATTTTCAGTTGTTATCCCAGTTATTATTCATTTGTGATGGAAGAGTTATAGAAAAAAACTGATTCTTTTGCATTATCCTCCCAACACTAATTTTTTTATATAATGTTGGTTTGGTTTTGGTTATGGTACTTTATTTTCCTTCCATTATAAAAAACATTAGTGTTGGTATTAGGTTAGGTTAGATTAGGTTAAGAATATTTATCATATACGGTAACTAATGATGTAATTTCAGATATTACTGCTTTCATGCCTTTTCACTCACGATTAAAAATTAAAAGTGTTTTGCTAACGTACTTTATTTTCCTTCCATTATAAAAAAATTAGTGTTGGGAGGATAATGCAAAAGTAGGTACCAAAAAACTTTCTCATCTTTAAATGTACTATTACAAATATCAAATATGCAGTAATCAAGTTGTGGTTGAAACTATAATAATACCGGTTAAGTCATAATATTTTCATTAGTTTTAGCATTTTATTTGATGGATTCATTTAAAAAATGTCTCCTAAAGATCCTAGTGTAATTTACATTCCCAATTTCAACCTAGTGCAGTTTGTGTCCCCTTTTGCATCAAGGGGATGTAAACTACACTTGCTCCAGAAAAAGTTACAGTACATTTTTACAAGTGTACATTACAGGCTTTGTAAATCAAGACTATTTTTCTGATGGTTTTTGAATGAAGGTTAATTTTGGGTAAATATGGATATTACGGCCTCCACCCAATTTTGATGCCAAAATACATTTTCCTAGTAGTGTATGATGTGCTTTGTTCAAATCTGGCCTTCATTTTATGTGGAAATGAAAACAAAAGTTATGAGACTTCAAAGTTTTAACATATTTTGGTTCATTTCCCCATAAAATGAAGGCCAGATTTTAACATTGCACATCAAATACTACTAGAAAAATGCATTCCAATGTCCAAATTGCTAGAGAACCTACCTAACCTAACCTAATATTAGGGTTAGGTTAGGTAGGTTAGGTAGGTTCTCTAGCAATTTGGATACTGGAATGCATTTTTCTAGTAGTATTTGATGTGCAATGTTAAAATCTGGCCTTCATTTTATGGGGAAATGAACCAAAATATGTTAAAACTTTGAAGTCTCATAACTTTTGATTGGTTCATTTCCACATAAAATGAAGGCCAGATTTGAACAAAGCACACCATACACTACTAGGAAAATGTATTTTGGCATAAAAATTGGGTGGAGGCCGTAATATCCATATTTACCCAAAGCACATCATACACTACTAAGAAAATGTATTTTGGCATCAAAATTGGGTGGAGGCCGTAATATCCATATTTACCAGGTTCGGTAGGTTCTCTAGCAATTTGGACATTGGAATGCATTTTTCTAGTAGTATTTGATGTGCAATGTTAAAATCTGGCCTTCATTTTATGGGGAAATGAACCAAAATGTTAAAACTTTGAAGTCTCATAATTTTTGATTGGTTTCATTCCCACATAAAATGAAGGCCAGATTTGAACAAAGCATGGTATTATTATAGTATTACACCCATCTAATGTCCAGCAATTATTATATGTTCATTAAGTAGATTTTTTAATTCTAAGACACTCTCCTTCTATAGCGTTTCCGTCGCAAATGCTTAGTTTTCGAGATAGAAACATTTTTTTGGTATGTATCTAGTGTGCATTCGTACATTCGTTTGTGTGTTTGTTTGTGTGACCGTTACATGTCTGCCCAATCACTGCGCTCCATCCATTTCAAATTTGAATTACTTTGCTACTGGAATGGCTTCGTGTGACGCGTGCTCGTTCGATTATTACAGCTATATTGTCGCTTTCTATGAAAATTTAGAAAAAAGTGTTGAGTTTCTGTGTGCTCATGGTGTTCTACTGACAGTAATGAAGTGTCCACATTGTAAAACGGAGTGTACATATCGTCAAGACCAGAAACTGTGGCGTTGTAGATAGGTTAGGTTTGGTTAGGATAGATTAGGTCAATTTTGAAGGTGAAATTTGTTTTTCCTATGGTTTTTGATGTATTTTGAATGAATCTGACCTTCAAAACTGTCGGAAATGACTCGTTTTCTGTGATTTTCCCCACCAGGGTCCCCCAGATTGCCGGCTGGGGGGGAGGGGGATATCTAAAAAAAAGAGTTATTTCCAACAGTTTTGAAGGTCAGATTCATTCAAAACACATCAAAAACCATAGGAAAAACATAAATTTCACCTCCAAAGGGAGACGGGTGTAATACTATAAATTTACCCAAAGCATATCATACACTACTAGGAAAATATATTTTGGCATCAAAATTGGGTGGAGGCCGTAATATCCATATTTACCTAACAGGAGCTACAACAAAGGAAAGAAAAGGAAACTGTGCAACTATGTTGTGTCAGATTACCGTGGTACATTCCTAGAAAACATACATTTGCCGGTTAATATTCGTTTTAATGCTTTGTTCATTTTCGATAGGAGACATTCTATGACAATTTAACATATACATTCGTATTCAGGACACCTTGAAACCTCAGGGAAACTGATAAAAATCAAGGAAATGTAATAATTATTTTTTATGAAAAAAAAAAAATTTAGACGTAAAAAGCAGCCATTATAGGCCATTGACCGAGTATTTAGCTCTTAACGCTGTTAAAATTTTAACGAACGTCGCCCTCTCCAGTTTTATGGGGAGACATCTCGTGGCAAAATTAGGAAACATAGGTCAAAACAACCAATTACATCTCGTTTTGGTTTCACGTGACCTTATCCGACCAATCAGAGACGTACATTTTGAATCTCTCATAATACATACTCATTCAAGAATGCTTTAGTCTGGTTTCATTATGGTTTGCGGAGGTTGCGATTGCCTGGGTTTTTGGTACCTTGGAACGCAGTTCCAAAAAACTACTGTTGTTTGCGGTCCTCAGAGAGACGCAACAACTCTTGTTCGCCTGATCCAGCAACATATTAGGCCTGGGACTACAATCTATTCCGACGAGTGGCGTGCGTATTCTCAACTTGGAAATCTAGGCTACATTCACCGGACAGTCAACCATTCACAGCGTTCGTGGAAGACACCATTCACATTCAAAATATTGAGCGTTGTTGGAAAGATGTGAAAAGCTGGATATTACGGTCTGGCAACAAAACCCAATCAGTTTAGGTTAGGTTAGGTCTGTTTAGGTTAGGTTAGGTCTGTTTAGGTTAGGTTAGGTTTAGGTTAGGTTAGGTTAGGTCTGAACCAAAACACATTTTTCTGGTGTTTTTTGGTGTGATTTGCTCAAATCTGAACTTCGTTTCTTTAGGAAATAGCCATTTTTGAGAAATTTTCAATTTTAAAATTTCTCAAAAACAGCTCATTTCCCAAAGAAACGAAGTTCAGATTTGAACAAATCACACCACAAAACACCAGGAAAATATGTTTTGGTTCAGAAAGGAGGAAAAGCACTAAAACGAATAATTACCCATTTGCCACCCTGGAAACTGGTTCTATTTGTTAACCATTGGCTTCAAAAGCAATGGGATCACACCACTGTTTTAGAGTGCCTAAATTTGTCAAAAACCAGTATTGACTGGTGGAGTTTTTGCTCCAAAGCCACCATGGAGTGAGTGGCTCCATGGTCAGGAGCCAATTGGTGATGAAAATATCATTATTGAATTGATGAGACATTTTCGTCAAAAGTTAAGTACGATCGTGGTCAGCAGTTGAGTATAGTATGGTTATTTGGCAGCATTGAGAGGGAAAGTAAGTAGTAGTTCATTGTTCTGCTCTCTGAAGAAAACTCTGACAGATCAGCAAACACACTGATCCCACTAATCAAGAAATACGTTTGCCCTCAGAGTATTACAGCAACCAATGGATAGAAGGCCTAGGTTAGGTTAGGTTAAGTTAGGCTATAACTTATAAATGCGTTATCAGCGACAAAAATAAATGTCACCATCATGTTCACAAAATAAATGTTCAGCACGTAGGAATCCAGTGTCAGAAATTAAAAAACGCATCATGTCCGAAAGTAAAAATTTACTATCATAACCTAACCTAAGATTCCAAAATTCCTCAAAAGCCTGTAATGTACTCTTGTAAAAAAATGCCAAAGTTACTTATATTGGATCACCTGAAGATCAGAGCCCCCCAACATTCTTTAGTTAGCCTTATAAGATTAATTAACTAACAAAAATATCATGACCTAACCTAACCAATCGTTAGTTCAACTGTACACCCTTGACAATTGGTTAGGTTGAGTCGTGATATTTTCGTTAGTTAGCCTTATAAAGCTAACTAAAGGAGAGTGGGGAGGCCCTGATCTTCAGGTGATCCCTTATATCAAAATTGTCCAAACATGAAAACATTTTGAACATCTGTATCATATCTCCCCTTGATCAGATCAGATCAGATCAGATGATAGGTCAGAGGCAGAGCCTTTGCAGTGGCCCCTCCTAAACTTTTGTTTTTTGTAACTAGTTTGTGTTTAGCTCCTTTAATTTTTTCGCTCTTATTTTCGAGAAGCTGTGGCTGGGAAGAATTTCTTTTTTCTTTCAATATTGGACTCCCCAAATAGAAAATCTCCAATCAAAACATCCACATTTTCAACATATGTTTATTTAAGTTCAGCCACTTTCTTCCTTTCTTTGTACTCTGGGCACAACAGAACAAAATGATGTAAGCCCTCTTCTGCCCCACAAAGTTTGCATTTCACATTTTCATTAGTATGTCTCTTCCTGTTGTACAGTGGTAGGCAGTTTGTTTGGTATTATTATAGTTTCAACCACAACTTGATTATTGCATATTTGATATTTGTAATAGGTACATTTAAAGATGAGAAAGTTTTTTCCTATAACTCTTCCGTCGCAAATGAATAATAACTGGGATAATAA
Source organism: Bathynomus jamesi (assembly GCA_023014485.1). Lineage (NCBI taxonomy): Eukaryota > Metazoa > Arthropoda > Malacostraca > Isopoda > Cirolanidae > Bathynomus > Bathynomus jamesi. Next base: position 195,698 of record JAJOZX010003459.1, on the reverse strand, counting down.
CTGCAAATAATAACTTAATAACTTTAGCAATGGTACCTGTAAGCGGTATATCGGTATATTTAAGGTATTGTACTAAGCCGTATTCGCTCCCATTTATAATTGTGGTTTAGTCTTAAAATGGCGCTTATGTGATGGTTGTAATGAGGATGAGTGGCAAGTTATAGTGAAATTTCATAGTAAAAACCAAGAATCTTTAAGTTTTTGCGTTCGCACGGTGTTTTGCCTAATTCATTTAAGTGTAACAATTGTGATCTCCCGTGTACATACCGCGCGGATAGACACCAGTGACAATGTGGACGTTCTTATGTTATTCCCAAAACAAAAAAACGACGGTGGTGTAATTTCAGTATTAGCGATTATAAGAGCACTTTTCTCGAGGGAACTCACATTCCACCTTGGAAACTAGTGCTTTTTATTAATCATTAGCTTCAAAGAAGTGGGATCATCGAACAGTTCTGCGTTGTTTGCAATTTTCCCCTAATACATGCGTGGACTGGCGTAGTTTTTGTTCAGAGGTCACGGAGTACTGGTTCGAAAAACAGGAACCGATCGGTGGTCCTGGAGTTATGGTTGAGGTGGACGAATCAGTTCTTGGAAAAAGAAAGCACGAACGCGGAAGACTAAGTATTAAGCCAGACCTGGGTCTTGGGGGAAATCGAACGTGTAAACAAGATATTTTTCGTAGTGCCTCTAGTGGAGCCGTTAGCTCAAAAGAGAGCCGCTCTTATTCCCCTAATCCAGAAGTATATTCTTCCTGGGTCAGTCGTCAATACCGACAGGTGGGCAGCGTATCTAACTTTGAAAGACTACGGTTATACGCACGGCGTGGTGAACCATTCTCAAAATTTTGTGAATCCAGAAAACCCCGAAATCCATACGCAAAACATTGAACGACTTTGGAGGGTTATAAAAGTGGACGAAACGGCCTGGAATTAAGGCTCAGTATTTTCGTCAGTATCTCGGCCGCTACCTGTTCCAACTTTCAAGCGGGAGAACAAGCTCTTCACAAATTTTTGCTGGAAGCTGCGAAGCTATTCCCTCCTCAAAGCGTCAGACAGGGACCACGACCGGAAAAAGTCCGAATCTCACATGACGACGACGAGTAAGAGGAAGAGGCAGATGAACCAGAATCACTCCAATAAGGTGAGGTTAGGTAAGGTTAGGTTAGGTTCGGTTCCTAGGTTTTCCGTTGGTTTCTGATGTGATTCATCTGAAAATGACATTCATTTCCGTCGCAAATCACTCGCTTTTGATCCCCCCCCACCCAAAAACCCCGATTTCCCACGCATTTCCCCATATTGTGGGGGAGGGGGGGAATCACAAAAACGAGTAATTTGCGACGGAAATGAATGTCAAAATGAATGTCATTTTCGGATGAATCACATCAGAAACCACCAGAAAACCTAATTTTTATTTTTCAAAACGAGTTGTGGTTGAAACTATAAATTTACCGTTTGTTCTAACCTTTATAGAGTTATTGACGCAGGTCTATTATGGTAGACAGTTTCTTCTTTTATTTGCTTTTTCCAGTTCTTATAAATTCCTAAACTAAATTTGTTTTGTACCTCCTCCATCCATCTTGCTGAGTCCCAGTTTCTTGTCTTTTCTGAGAGTTGCTCTTTAGTCATATTATCTATATCTTGATAGAGCTGATGTTTACTTCTTCAAGGTATTTTTTGGTTGTTTTTATCCATTTAGTGTTACTTCTTTCTTGCATTGTTTCTAAAATGGTCTTCAACAGTTGGTTCTCTCCCTTTCTTATATTCTTTATATATTGTATTCTTCCATCTATTATCCTTCTTTTCATTAGGGATGCCCCAATTTCTTCCCTTAGGGTGTAGTTTGGTGTGTATTTCGGGTGCCCCTACTATTTGTCAATAAACTCCATTCTCAATTCTTTGTATTTTTTCTATTTCTGTATCAGTGAGGTTTATTATATTTGTTCCATATAATACTGAGAGTACAGCAACATTTTTTTCAAACGTCTCTCAAAACTAAACATACCCAGTTCCTTTAATCTTTCCCTGTATAGTAATCCAATCTTCCTAGGTTAGGGATAAGGTAAGGGGACCAAGCTTCAATGCAGCATTCTAATTGAGGGCTAACATAAGAATTATAGGTACTTTCCTGTTATCCACGTGTCACGTATTCAACTGTCCACTGTATTGAACTGTCTTCTGAGCACTTCTGCACATACGCGAAATTTACGCGCATGCGCAAAACAGATGTCACAAATTGTGGTGGCTTGTGGTTTGAATCGTCCGCTGATTGTTTGGTTTGCTAGTTTTTCGCTTTAATTTTCGATTTTTAAGATAGTTTCTTGTAAATTTGCTTGCTTTACTAGTTGCTTTAATTCAATTTGCAGTTTTCCAAGATATTTTAATCAAGTTGTACAATGGCTGATAACGAAATGCAGAACAGATCGCAAAGATTGAAAAAGTATTTGTAGTACGAAAACTGTGTAGTCGAAATATAAAGAAAAATATAGTCGAACTTTAGTCGAACAGTAAAAAACTATATAATTCGAAATATAAAACAAAACCATACCATCGCATTTTTTTGAAATTTTTCGTGGGAGGCCTCTCTCTTTTCTATTAACCCTGGCTGCGCCACTGCCACTTCCCATTAAAAATCTTAATTTCATATAAATGCAATAATAAAAGGTTGATTTCTCAATAACGATGAAAATCAACAGTCATGTAAATATTTACGAGATTATTGTTTATATTACAAATTGAATTCTATAATTGATTAATAAATGAAGTTCAATTACATATTTATACATGACATGTTTATCGGACGGTTCAAACCAGTGGTCACTTCAAATCATGAGTGATATATTCTGAACTGTCCGCTAGATTTCGCCGCATGCGCAGAAGTGCTCAGAGGACAGTTCAATACAGCGGACAGTTGAATACGTGACACCGGACTCCAGACTTTTTTTCAGTTGCCAGACTTCAATTTTGACAGAATATTTTCGTTAAAACTAACGAAAATATCACGACTTAACCTAACCTTACCAACTAATTAGGTTAATTGAATGCCCGGTTAGGTAAACTGTACGCCCTTGATAATTGGTTAGGTTAAATCGTGATATTTTCGTTAGTTTTAACGAAAATATTCTGTGTGAAAATTGAAGTCTGGCGACTGGCGAAAAGTCTGGGGTCTGGAATAACAGGAAAGTACCAAAGTATATAATTTACAGTTTACTCTTGTAATAAAGGAAATCCTATAAAGAAGTTGTTCTGAACCATTAAATATGAAATTACTGTGTCTTTATTCAGAGACGTCAACCTTGAAGTATGAAAATCCATGAGATTTCTCAATGTACCTGATTTTGATAACTGGAAACATATCCCACATAAGGGAGTTTGAGACATTCTCCCCCCGATTTTATTACATATTCTTCTTCTTCTGCAGCATTATTAGTCCCATTTATATGTTTATAGTGGGTTGCTGTTGCGGAAACTTCTCCTCCACTCCGCCCTATCCTGTGCCATCTCCTCCGTCAGGTTCTTCTCGCTCATGGCCATCCTCGGTCTTCCTTTCTTCTTTCTCCCGGGCACTTCCATAGATAACACCCTCCTCCCAACGTAGTTCTCGTCCCTTCTCATTACATGCCCATACCATGCCAGTTTTCTCTCTTGAGCCTTCTTTGGTCCGCATGCCATCCTCTCTGGTTTTGGCAATAAATTTTACGGCCGGATGCCCTTCCTGACGCCAACCCTCCTCTTTTATCCAGGCTGGGGAATGGGCTGGCTTGTCCACCCATCGGCAGAGTTTTATTATTACATATATTATTATCATAATGATGAAACCGTGAGATAGACTTAAAATCCGTGAGAGTTGACATGGCTGCTTTATTTGGTAATTCTGTATTTATTATAAAAATAATACAATTTACAGTTACTTCTACATTAACTTCAGGTCTAACACCTATAATACAGGGTGTCCCATAAGTCCGGCATCATAGGAAAAATAATTAAAAAAAGGCAAAACAAAAACTTTTATTTACAGAACGTACTCAATATGTCCACCATTGTTTTCAATACACAAATTCAGACGTGATACCCAGTCAGCAAGCACACGGTGAATGATGTCAGGAGTAATGGTGTTACATGCCCCAATAATGCGCTGCCGCAAATGTTCAACACTCCTAATTTTCTCTGCGTATACCAGCGCTTTCAAGTGGTCCCAGAGATAAAAATCTAGTGGCGTGAGATCCGGGCTTCTAGCTGGCCATTCCACACTCCACAGGCCCTCGACGTCCTATCCAATGACCAGGGAATTGTTGGTACAAGTATTCCCTTACTTGGGTGCTGTAATCAGGGCTGCCACTGCTTGGGATTTTTCCCAAGATCTTGGGATTTCAGCCTCGACCTGGGGATTTGGGGATATATTTTGAAAAACTGTCGAAATCTTGGGATTTTTCATACCAACTAAGTTAAAGTGAAAATTATTATTAATTTCTTCTTGTTTTCATTAAAAAACAATTATATAAAGCGAATTATATTATACATGAAAAGACTGGTAATAATTATTAAATAATTAAAATGAGAGATAAGTACTGAAGACATACAACAGGTATTGTACACATTTAGTTCTTGTTTACTTTTCGTTCAGTAACCGTTTAATTAGACTGCGTTTGGTCAGCAGCGTTGCCGAAGTTGTTACTATAGTAACAAATTTGTTACTTTATATCTTGTTTGTACTTTTGTTACTACTTTAACGAAATTTGTTACTATTTATGTATTTTTCATTACGATCCTTTATTAATTTTTATAAATCCATAAAATTCATTTTATGTCATATTATTGGTAATAGAACAAATTTGTCATGACGACTGTCGCTTGTACTAGTTTGATTGCCGTTCAAAACATGTTTTGAACAAGGTTAAGTCGTAATGGTGTGCGGCGTCTCGTCTAGTCAGTAGAGATTATCCCGAAGTATTGGCATTCATTAAGTAACATCAAGGATGGCTTAAATAATAGTAAATTTTCTTTATTGTCCTATTTCATGACAAATTTAACCGTTTTGCCACATTCATCCGCATGTGTTGAGAGAATTTTCTCGAAGGTGAATTGTGAAAACAAAAATAACTAATGCCTTAAAAACAGAAACTGTAAAAGATAGGCTGTTGGCAAAACAGTGCTTAACTAGAAATGAAGCAACTTGTACTACCTGGCAGCCGACAAAAACATTAATAAGAGAGCTTGAAGGCGGCACAGTACATAAAAGATATGAAAAAAGACTTAAAGAGCAAAAAGAAAATAATGAGACTGTCCGTCTTTCTGCAGACGTCGAAGAAGACGAGCCTGACGAGGAAATATAATTAAAATAGAGTAAGTTTAATGTTTTCTTTGTTTATTTTAATGTTTTTATTATCTTGGGATTTTTTTGTTATTCTTGGGATTTTTTTAGGTCAATTCTTGGGATTTCCTAAAAATCTGAGTGGCAGCACTGGCTGTAATGTGTAGGAGCGCCGTCTTGCTGGAACGATGTTGGGAAATTTCCTTCTTCGTTCAAGACATTGGGAAATGCTTTTTCCTTGAGCATACGTAGGTAGGTGCCTCCAGTGACATGTTAATCGAAAAAGAGGGGGCCTATGATGCGATCCTTCCAAATGCCACACCATACCATCACCCGAGATGCACCTTGTTCCTTTGGAGAGGTATACCAGTGAGGGTTGTTTTGAGACCAGTAGCGGGTGTTCTGTCGATTTACCTCACCATTTCCATAAAAAACAGCCTCGTCGCTGAACAGAATGGTGGACGGGAAATTGGCATCCCGAGCATAGACATTATGGCCTGTAGAAAGAGAAAAATATGAATTATGGTTTGTAGAAATAGAAAAATATGAATTATGGTTTGTAGAAATAGAAAAATATGAATTTCTCCTCTGATGCCGGACTTATGGGACACCCTGTATAGTTTAACTTATAAATCATATTTCAATACAAAATGATAATTTGTATATTTTGTATAACTACGAATTGCCTCGATTTCATGGGAAATACCAACAACAAAAGATTATGTAGGCATTGGGCCTACTGTCACAGACTAGGCTGTTAGCCCTACATTGACATTGACAACAACATCAAAACGAACGAAATGTGTATAAATACATCTGAAGTTTCCTCTTTGCGAAGATTAACAAATGTGGAGTGAAAAAAATCAGAAGTGCCAGGATCAAAATTGAGGGGGTCTAGATAGTTGTATTTTGTCCAGGATTAAACTTTAATAGCAAACAAGATGCAAGAGAAAGTATGTTTTAGTACCAAATACTTTCTGTCACACTGACTCATTAAAACCATATCATTAGAACATAAGTTTAATATTCGTTTTAATGCTTTGTTCGTTTTCGATAGAAGGAGACATTCTATGACAATTTAACATATAAATTCATATTCAGGACACCTTGAAACCTCAGGGAAACTGATAAAAATCAAGGAAATGTAATAATTATTTTTTATGGAAAAAAAAAAAAATTAAAAAAATTTAGACGTAAAAAGCAGCCATTATAGGCCATTGACCGAGTATTTAGCTTTTAACGCTGTTAAAATTTTAACGAACGTCGCCCTCTCCAGTTTTATGGGGAGACATCTCGTGGCAAAATTAGGAAACATAGGTCAAAACAACCAAAAATCGTTTTTGTTTCACGTGACCTTATCCGACCAATCAGAGACGTACATTTTGAATCTCTCATAATGCATACTCATTTAAGAATGCTTTTTCAGTCTGGTTTTCATTTTGGTTTGCGGAGGTTGTGATTGCCTGGGTTTTTGGTACCTTGGAACGCAGTTCCAAAAAACTACTGTTGTTTGCGGTTCCTCAGAGAGACGCAACAACTCTTGTTCGCCTGATCCAGCAACATATTAGGCCTGGGACTACAATCTATTCCGATGAGTGCGTGCGTATTCTCAACTTGGAAATCTAGGCTACATTCACCGGACAGTCAACCATTCACAGCGGTTCGTGGAAGACACCGTTCACATTCAAAATATTGAGCGTTGTTGGAAAGATGTGAAAAGCTGGATATTACGGTCTGGCAACAAAACCCAATTAGGTTAGGTCAGGTTAGGTTAGGTCTGTTTAGGTTAGGTTAGGTCTGTTTAGGTTTGGTTAGGTCTGAACCAAAACACATTTTTCTGGTGTTTTTTGGTGTGATTTGCTCAAATCTGAACTTCGTTTCTTTAGGAAATGAGCCATTTTTGAGAAATTTTCAATTTAAAATTTCTCAAAAATGGCTTATTTCCCAAAGAAAGGAAGTTCAGATTTGAACAAATCACACCACAAAACACCAGGAAAATGTGTTTTGGTTCAGAAAGGAGGAAAAGCACTAAAACGAATAATTACTGAACATAAGAAATTTTTATAGTATATTAAATCCTCAAAATAATATTTGCACCATTCACATGTCATTGCCACAAACATCTATCAAAAACTAACAGAAGTAGACTAGCAACTTAAAAGGCCTAAGAACTTAAAAAATCTAACTCATATATCATGTTCTCATGATGTCACCAATCAAAATATTGGAAGGGCGGGGAAAAAAAATGCAAAAATGTCATAATATTCAAATGTATATAATTTGTTAAGTATGCATCTGCGAGCATAGTGACTTATATGAAAATGATGAGAAAATTATGCTTTAATATTTTATAATTATATTTGCTTTTGATATTCTGAGTGCGATAAAACTCATATTAACCGAAATTTTTATAGTGGGCACACTAGGAGCCACTTCGGCCCATCGAGGTGGCTCCACTATGTAAAAACTGCCTGTACATTGGCAACATCTAATTTTTACAAAACTAATTAATTATCAATTTAAAACAAATATGTTACACTCTATATCTATTTATAACTGACATGCAAATATATCGGATCCAAAGAATCCAGTCAATTTCATTACGGTACCCATCAATACCAGTACCTTGTCAACCAAAAATAAGTCATGGTCCATATCAATTGCGGACCAAGTCACAATTTATAACCATATACATTATAATATATATACTTAGGAGGAAAAGTGTAGGTTTGGCTGTAAAGACTGTACAGTAATGTAGAAATGTGTGTGCACCCATTTTGGGTCTCATTTAAAGGTGTTTATGGGGCAAGTGAAGATCATGAGTTTTGCAATACCTCATAGTATTATGGGGGGGGCACCACTCGGTAGAGGAATCTCTTTAAATGGGGTGTGTAAGGACAGAGAGTATCCCCTAACCCAAGATGCTGCCTCCCTATATCCCACAATACGGTTATTATGTATTTTATCCCACTCAGTCATTTTACACACCAAAATACATTTTTCTAGTAGTATTTGATGTGATTTGTTCAAATATGACCTCCATTTCCGTCGGAAATGAGATCCAACAAAGTTATAGTACTTTGAAGTTTGGCTCATTTTCAAGGGAAATGGAAGTCAAAATCTAAGCAAAACACATCAAATATTACTAGAAAAATGTATTTTGGTATTAATTAACCTAACCTAACCTAACCTAACCGTGGCTAAACGAGCCTAACCCTGGCTAAACGAGCCTAACCCTGGCTAAACGAGCCTAACCCTGGCTAAACAAGCCTAACCCTGGCTAAACGAGCCTAGAGTATTACCTTATTATGGATTAGGTGGTGGATACAGACGAGAGCTCGTTTAGCCAGGGTTAGGATCGTTTAGCCACGGTTAGGTTAGGTTAGGTAAAGTTAGGTTAATTAATACCAAAATACATTTTCCTAGTAATATTTGATGTGTTTGCTTAGATTTTGACTTCCATTTCCCTTGAAAATGAGCCAAACTTCAAAGTACTATAACTTTGTTGGATCTCATTTCCAACGGAAATGGAGGTCATATTTGAACAAATCACATCAAATACTACTAGAAAAATGTATTTTCGTATGTAAAATGACTGAGTGGGATAAAATACATAATTACCCACAATACTTGTGTTGAGCTGTGGGATCTCTCACCTAAATGCACATAATATATATGAAATAAACTAGTACCATTCATGCAATAAAAATGGGCTTAAACACTATCACCAGATGTCCTTTGCAGACATCAAACTATCCAACCTTCTTTTGAAAGAATCAAGTGTATCTGAAGTCACCACTTCTTCTGTCAGACTGTTCCAAAACTTAATTACTCTGTTTGTAAAACTATGTTTTCTTAAATTTGTTCTACATCTTGGCTTAAATAATTTCATACTATGACCTCTAGTCTGGTTATTGTGATCTTTAATGAAGAGAGACTCAAAATCTATCTTATCCAACCCTTTTATCATTTTATACAGCTCTATCATATCACCCTTAACATCCTCCTTTTTAATGAGAACATGTTTAGATACGCCAGTCTTTCCGTATATGTCAATTGTCTTAAAGATGGGATCATTCTTGTTGCTCATTTCTATACTTTTTCCAGTTTTCAATATCTTGTATCAAATAGGGACTATTAAATTGAATACAGTATTCGAGGAGGGGTCTCACATACAAAATGTATAGTTGCTTTATAATAATGGGTGATTTGTATTGAAGGTGTGTGTGCATGAGATTGAGTCTAGCATTTGCTTTATTTCTGATTACTATACAGTGATTTGAGGGTTTAAGTTCATTAGTCACAGTGACACCCAAATCTTTCTCTTTATCATCATTTTTAATCCAAATTCCATTCATATTGTATTTAAATTCTGGATTTTTTGGCCCAATGTACATAACCTTGCACTTATCAACATTAAATTTCATCTCTCACTTATCTGCCCAGGCTGTTACTCTGTCTTTTTGTATTGTCATTGCTTCTGTTACTGACTTAATATTATGGCCTAATTTTGTATCATCAGCAAATTTTGAGATTTTACATGATAGGCCCTTCTCTAGATCATTTATATAGACAACAAAAAGCAGAGGTCCCAGCACAGACCCCTGTGGGACTCCGCTCAATATGGGTCTCCAAGTAGACTTACTTCCATTAGATGAACTCTCTGTTTCTCAGCCATTCTTCTATCTAGGTAAAATTGTCATTTAGGACCCATTTAGTGACCCCCACTTCTGTTTTTTGTTTCAAGTGTAGTTTTATCTCCTCTTTCCAAATGTGCAATTGAAATATTTTGCAAATGAATATAAAAAAGTTATAGCTATTTAAAGTTTACCAATATTTTTGTTAAAAACTAACGGTAAATAGGCAGTTTCATGGCTCCACGAATACTGATATTTTAGTCATAAAAACCATAAATATGTATATTTGGAGACACTCTGAAGACCATGCCATCAGTAAAGTTTTTGTAAAACCCTGTAAAGTATTTTTTATTAATATTTTTAACAAGAACTATGGTACTTTGTGCCATTCTGCAGCATTATTGCCTGTAAAATGTAGCAATGAGGTGGAAATGCATCAGTTTGGAGTGTAATGTTGATGATGATGGATGTGTGCACAGATGTTCCATCAGTGAGCTTAAACTAGTTACAGAAGATTGTGTTAAATTTAGCCAAAGTAGTAGATCTGTAAAAGTAGTAGAAAAAATCAAGAATTATCACCAAATAATGTAGAAAAAAACAATAATTATCACCGATTAAATAACTAAGGTCAATTTGAGTGCCGAGTTAGGTCAATTTGAGTGCTGAGTTAGGTCAATTTGAGTGCTGAGTTGACCAACTTAGCATTCAGTTGACCTTAATTATTTAATTTAATTTCCTTACTGGCATGTTAGCCTGTATATAGAGCCTTTTACGTTGACTCTCAATATGAAGTTTGTCTCGCAGCTCATGAGTAATTACATGACCTAAGTTTTTACACCTGTCTTTCACAGGTATTGTCTGACCATTCATTTCAAAATATCCACATGATACATGTTTCAGTGGATTACACCTAAAAATCAAAATACGACTCTCTGCCCCATTATAGGTGGGTTGTTTTCTATACCATATTGTTCGCATATCTCTAATAGTACTCTCAGCCCATGGGGAGAGAGGTTGACAGAATACAAGGTCATCAGCATACATTAAATGATTAATTTTTTCCTTTCCAATGACATAGCCAGTATGTGCAGTTTTAGTTCATTGGTAAGGTCATCCATGTACTGTATATAGAAAAGATAAGGTGATAATATACCCCCTTGCCACCATTAGTTACCTTAAAACCTGGTGATACAGTGCTTCCCATCTTACAACATAGTCTGCTCTGTATACCAGAATGCAAGTATCTTAAGTATATATTCAGGTACCCCTCGAATCAAGAATTTCTTGAAAAGTTTGTGATGGTAACTCTATCAAATGCTTCTGATGCATCAAAAAAACAGGAATATACATTGCTACTTGACATCTTGTACTTTAGGACAGCTTCCTTTAGCATATAAATACACATGTCAGTAGCATGTTTCACTCTAAAGCTAAACTGATTGTCATAAGTCTACAAGTAAGTAGCTACTTATCCTATTATAAATAACATATTCTAACACCTTAGAAACCCTTATTTTTAACAACTGGCAACAATACAACTGACAAAATGGACTGTGGCAAGTAACCATTTATCATACAGCTTGTGAAACACATTGCAAGCATAGGTATTATACAAGGGCTACAACATTTTAAATGTTCTGCTTGTATGCCATCTAGGCCATAACTTTTGTTATCATCTAACTTATGAATAACCTGCCAGATTTCAGAGTCATTAATTAGTAGCTCCTCACAGCATTCTACATTTAGGCATATATTTAGCCCCCCCTCCCCCTGACAATTAGTAAGATTACTATTGTTAATTTTATTAACCTCCTTCCAGAATTCCCTACTGGAAGTATTGCTAAATTGCCTAATTTTCTGGCTAGAGATTCTCTTCATTTTTCCTTATAAATCTAAGAGCACCCTTGGATCTAGCATGAGTTCTATTTTTCAGTTGGAAGAGTTCCTCCTGCCTAGGTTTCCCCATAGCAACCCATTCCATGAATACATTTTTAACTACATCATACAAATCAGCACAGTATTCTGCCCACCCTGGATTGACATTACTTTTCCCCATTTTTTATTCTTTTAATGGCATGTTCAAGCTCACTGTAATACTTATTTAAGAGATCTATATGTTTTACATCATCACAGGAGGGATTCCTACAAGCCAAAGCTTCTGCAGGAATCCTCACAAGCCTTACTAGTGCATCAGTCTGCATTGTATAGTAATCTACCTCAGAGTGACTAAGATTTGACCAATTAACCTTATAATAATAATCAGCATTATGACAGTCATTGTCTAAGTCAGGTGCTACCATACAATGAAACCCTACTACAAATAGGATATGATCAGATTCAAATGCATCATAAAGTATGGACATATTATTGATTATATTATAACCGTTGTGAGAGGCAATACAGTGGTCTAGCCATGAGTGTGAGTCCCCTAGGCATCACTAACATATATAAATGAGTCATTAGGGAGTAGCAATTTACTGGCAAGTTTTAGTCGCATGCCTCATAATAATTGATAAAAAGCTTAGCAAAATCTGAACCAGGTTTAGTGATATTGCTGTTAAAATCACCAACCACTATAACACATGAAGAGTCCAGCTCCTCTAGCAGTATATTTAGTTTACAGAGTCTATCTAAAAATACCTCCTCATTTTCAGCACACTCAAGGCTTATAAACATTGAATATATATAGTATTTTGTTATCAATAGTTAGTTTTATGGCTACAACCCACTCATATTCATAACTTATGGGCTCTATAAACCTATCCAGCTGTGAGTGCCACATTATGGCTACACCTTCCTTCCTATTCTGTCTGCCCACAGTAATAACTTCACCATCATCATTGGGGGAGTTAGCTATTTCCCTGTAGTTAGGCTTAATATTGTTTAAATTTTTGCACTCTTGTTTTGAGAGCCAAGTTTCCTGAAAGCAAGAAATGTCATGTGCAGATAAAAGTTTATTATTAATCTCACTGTCAGCATTGACTTTGAGGCCTCTATAGTTATAGCTACTAACTATTTAATTCAAGGAATTAAATAGTTATGTATACAATGTATATTTATCAGAGAATGGACAGGCAAGGGGATGGTTTGGTCTTTTACATTAAGAATAATTTAACTTCATTTCAGAATATTATTATTAAATTAGACAACAATCAATTTGTGTTGGTATTTGTGTATCAAGTAAAGACTACATTTGGATAGGTGCATTTACAGATCTCCAAAACCAAGCACAGGAAGTTGATGAGAGTATGGTTTACAAAATAAATAAAGGTTGTAGTGCTAGATTGTTAATTATGGGGGATTTCATTTCACCTCACATAGACCGGAACCTTTCAAAAGGAAATAATAGGGAAGGTAATTTCTTCATTGTGTGCTGTAATTAATGATAGCTTTCTAACAATTTGTAGACAAACCAACTAGGGATCAAGTAATCTTAGATTTGGTTCTATCAAATGATTATGAAGTTATTAGAGAACTTGCAGTAGGAGAGTCATTAGGAAATAGTAACTATTTTATCATACATTTTAAGGTAGAATTAACTAGGGATCTAGTCATCTCAAAGGGTGACTACAGTAAATTTAGGGAGTTGTTAGGATCAGTAAAGTGGGATAATGAATTTGCCAATAAAACTGCTGTTGAGATGTGGTCTAGATTCAAAGAAGGTTTAGAGAATATGGGTCATTCCATGTCAGTTCAACGGCGAAAAAAACATGACCATCACTGATTTTTTTGAAAATTGGCACACTTATAGATCTCTGAGAAAAACAGAATGACGCTTGTTTCAACACTAGGTCATATGGTTCCAGAGATATGGCCCTTCGAATTTTGTAAAAAAGGTCAATTTCCAAGGTCATACCATATTTCAACATGAAATACCTCGGCTCCTATTGCACTTACAGAGACCATTTAAACACTATTTTAAAGCTTTTAAGCAGATCTACAACTTTGTTTCTATTCATATTTTACCTCTGGTAAAAAAAAAGAAAGTTGATCTTATTTTTGATCTTTGACCTTGTGTAGGTCATTTAATGTCAACCAATTTTTTTTCTCCTTTCACTCAATTTTGGGTACACATGTCTACCTTAACCTAAAACAAGATTTTTAGTGTTGATTAAGTTAGTATAGACGCTACAGCCATTTCAATGGACCACACCCACCTCCATTTTGACCAAGTACCTTTTTCCACCAAACTTTGGAGCACCGTATCTTTGGAACTGTTTGAGCTAGAGTATTGAGAAAAATACCATTAGATTTTTCTTACTGAGATATATAATGTCTGTTAATTTAAAAAAAAATTGGTAATTATCTAACCTAACCTAACCCAGTTATTTGGTCAAATAAGTATCCAGCCCTATTATAAATTTTTTTTTTTTTTTGTATATTTCAGAGAATTATATAATATAGGTAATTTAAATTATATAATTAATTAATTTATATGGACATTCAAAAGTGTGAAGAACTTCGAACCTGCTATCCTGTTTAAAGGTAAAGCTATGTATGTATATAAGTACCTTATGCAGTAGACTCGCAACTAATGCAGATTTTTCTTACACGGTTTCAACTATATGCGGGTTATAATTTTACAATAGTGAGAGTGGACAAAGAAGGTGGCGATGGCAGTGGCGACGATGATGAAGAACAAGAAGAGTCAGCAGTCAGCACGTTGGGATATGCACAAGTTTAGTGAATTGTTTCAGGTGGCTGAGCACTTGAAAAACTTAGTGTCTGAGTATGACCCCTCTATGGAGCACAGCATCAACTTCTCACGAGTTCTTACAAGCCTTATGACTCAATATAATATGATGTTCCAGCAGCTTAAGAAACAAAAACGACAGCTTTCCATCACCATGTTCTTGAAGAAAACCTCACCATCAACATCATCAGCAGATCAGCCAATGCCCTCAACTTCTCGCAGTGACCTTGAGCTGCCCACATACTCCCCTGCATCGTTATCTGAACTTGACAATCCCCCCACAGTGACGTGGGAAGGGGATGAATACACTCAAAACAACAACACCCAGAAACACCCGTCTCCATAAGCTCATCATTCATAATTGTACAGGTATGTTATAGTGTATATGTACGTATAACAGAGTTAGAATATATAGTGATTCAAGGGCAATTTAGGGGATTTTTTTTGGTTTCTGATTTTATGCGGTTTGTGGCTTTACGTGGGGTCTCAGGAACGTAACCCCTGCATAAGTTGAGTCTACTGTACTAGGCTATAGGTACTACCCTATAGAAAAAGTTCAGTTTTAAGAGTTAGATGAGTTTTAATAGAATTACTTAACTTTGTATACGTATTTATTCATTGTGTACAACAGTATGTACCCATGTGAAAATAAGCTTATTTAAACCTTGGAGCAAGGATTTTTTTTTGCATCTGTATTTATTCCAATCTGTAAATCAAACTGCACATTTTTTCATGTTGTAGACCTCTGAAATAAGATCAGTAGGTCCCAAATTTTATTTGTGCCATCTAAGCCCAGTAAAGCCTAAAGCTTAAGGGCCAAATTAAATAAAATAAATAGTTGAGCTTCACAATTATTCATGTCATTGTAAATTGAAAAAATTTATTTATTTTATTATTATTAATAAAGGTTATTCTATTCTATTCTATAAGCAAAAATAGCTTTTAATAGGGTTGGATACAATGAATAATTATAATTGTATTTTTAATTAATTGATCCTAATTTCCATTAATTGTAATTGATTCAAAATAAAATAAAAATAAAGGTAATTGTAATTGATTTTTGAGCTATAACTGATGTAATTGATCAATTAATGTCAATTGTTAAAAATTATACCCCTAGATCTGGCAGTCATACATCATCCAATGAAAATAAACTTTTGATAGTTTATTTAGTTATACTTGGATATAGATATATTTTTCTAGATATATTTATTTCAGATATATATTTATTTCAGATATATATTTAGATATATAGAATAGATAGTTATATTTATGTACACTGCATCCTGGGTATATGCATCTTCAGCATATGCAAATTTGCTGTTATGCGAAGACCCTATTTCTACCAAGAATTCAGTACAGGTACTCCCCGACTTACGACGGGGTTACGTTCTGACAAACCTGTCGTAAGTCAAAAATAACCACAACGGTAGTGATGTGCATTAACATATACGGTACGTAGTTCAATCAAAGTAAAATAACAAAACACACAAATTATACGAATAATAGTAAATAATAGTAGTAAATAAATAGTAAATAGTAGTAGTAAATAATACTGTAAATAAAAATAAAAAAATAAAAAAAAAAATTATTAAAAAAAATGATCGGAATTTGAATTTTTTGGCGTCTATGATTTTATTTTATTTATTTAATACGACAGTCATCATCGTAAGTCAGGTGGTCATAACTCGGGGAGTATCTGTATATGCGGAAAAAATTCGCATTTATGCGCCACCTAGTGTGAAATATTGTTGAGCCACTGAGCGCACTGATGTATTCCTGCCAAACAACAACAGTCTCGCATAAACCGTTATAGCGTGTGCGTTGTGCTCTAGACTCTGTTGTGTTTTTCACTATTTTTGAGTGCTTTTTCCAGTTTTGTCTTACTGTTTATTGTAGACATGGCTTCTAAATGTCCTCTGCCTAGTACTGGGCCTTCAGCTAAGTGTAAGAGGACCTCATTAACTGTACAGTACTATATTGATGTAATATAGCATTACTGTTATCTTGTTGAATGTTTTTGGTAATAAAAAGTGGCATATTTATTGTTGGGGGTGCCAGGAGGGTAAAAAAAAACTGGTTGTGGAGCGCATCCCTATTTTTTTCATTTAACTATAAGTTTGACATGTGTGAATTTGCATTATGTGAGGTTTTAGCAGAACCTATCCCTCACATATATCGAGGGTGCAGTGTAATTGTAATTGATTCAGACAATTAATTGTAATTGCAATTGATCTTGAAATTGTGAAGTACAATATTAACTGTAATTAATTTGAAGAAAAATAAAAAAAATTGTAATTGTTTCCATTTTGTGTAATTGAACCCAACCCTGGCTTTTAAGCTACATATGTTTTTTTTTTTCTTTTTAGATAAACATGGATTTCAGCAGTTTGAATATGGGGAGGTTCTGGTGTGACCCATTTAAAAAACACAAAGGAAAAGTGAAAAAAGGCATTCGTGCATTGACTAAAAATTTGATTGATCAAAATCCTGAATTAAAACTAACAAATCATAAAGCATGTGCAACCTGTTGAAATATACTAGCAAATTGTCCATCCCCAGTGCCTGAATGTGAACCACTTGAAAAATCACCATCCACCTCATCAAGTGCCCTATCTGAGCTAGAAACCATTGGAGATGTAGTTGAAATGCAGTATGAGCTTAGTAAATTCAATGCTTCATTGGCCACACTTGATGAGACCCTAATAAAACCATGTAAACACTCTGACAGCGCTGGTTACACAAAGAGAAAGTTGAGGAAAGTAGGAGTTGTGAAAAGAAAGCTTGAACTTGCAACTAAACAGCCAATTTCATGCAGTGACTCAGATGATACAGAACTGGAGATTCTTCAACAACTAAAAGAGAAATTTAGTCAAGTGACAAGTCAAAGTGAAAAACTGACAATTCTTACTATCCTACTAAAAAGATGGACACAAGTAAAGATCAGAGAAGAATTTAAGTGCTCAGATTACATGGCTAGGCAAGCAAAGAGTTTGGTGAGGGAGAAGGGAGTGCTTTTAACTCCTAATCCGCATTTGGGGAAATGCCTGAATAGTGAAACTGCTGCCAAAGTAATTGACTTCTATCATTCACCAGATGTGAGTAGACTGCCTTTTTTAAATATAAAGTTATGTTGATGCCTCTTTTTTTCATGGTTTCACCCAGCTAGACAAGAATTGGTTCTTATAACTCAATTGGTAAAAATAAAGGAATAGGTTATTTTAATATACATATTAAAAGGCAAGTTGTCTTGAAAATAGCAGATGTTATAGATCTCAGTGAGACAAATCTAATGGTACTTTTCTCAACACTCTAGCTCAAACAGTTCCAAAGAAACAGCACTCCAAAGTTTGGTGGAAAAAGGTACTTGGTCAAAATAGAGGTAGGTGTGGTTCACTGAAATGGCTGTAGCGTCTATACTAACTTAATCAACACTAAAAATCTTGTTCTAGGTTAAGGTAGACATGTGTACCCAAAATTGGGTGAAAGGAGAAAAAAAATTGGTTGTGACATCAAATGACCAACACAAGGTCAAAGGTAAAAAATAAGATCAACTTTTTATTATGAAACCTTTCTGGTGAAATAGGGAAATAGGTAAAATGATTCAAAAAAAAAAAAAAAGGGCATTCAGGGAATTTAAAAGTGGTAATAACTTTGTGGGCTTGGATATAATTATAGGCAGTTAAGAAATAAACTAAATACAGGGTGTTTCAGGTCAACCCTGGAAATATGGAAATTGGCAGAATTATATGACAAACTTCAAATAAAAAGTACAAATTCTGCCAATTTCCATATTTCTAGGTCAACCTGAAACACCCTGTAGTTTGATTAGGAAGAGCAAAAGGCATAGTGAAATAAATCTGGCTAGAAATAGGAGCCATAGCAATAAAGATCTAAAGAAATTCTTTAGTTTTTATAAATATAATAATAACAATAAAAAGCATGATAGGATCAGCCCAACAGAACATGATGACAGGATATTTGAAAATGATCAGGATATTGTTGGTATTTTTAACACTTACGCTGCTCCCATCCTCATATGATGCTCAGGAAGTTTGTCGGAAGAATGCTCCCAGCATCATATGATGATCGCGTTATTTTTTTTATGTTTTCGCACAAAATCCCAATAAAAATAAATGATTTTGCATTTTAATGCTATTGATGACTCAGATATATTCATAAACCATCCGCAACAAACATACACACATACACACATGCATGCATGTACACATATGCACACATGTACACATAAACAAGCAAGTATTATGCTTACATTTGAGTTTTGAAGAATCTATGACTCAGATATATTCATAAACCATCCGCAACACACACACACACACACACACACACACACACACACACACACACACACACATGCATGTATGCATATGCGCACATGTACACAAACGAGCAAGTATTATACTTACATTTGAGTTTTGAAGAATATACATTTTATTTGTCCTCTTGAAAAATAATTTTTTATTCCTTTTCAAAATAACTCCTTATAAAATAAGTCCTTTTGGAAATAATTGTTCATGAAATAAATATTATTTTGATAAATCTACACTTTCCATTATACTTATTTACAACATTGTTTTACACTTTTACTGAATTTAGTATTTAGTAGTTGGCACAGGTGTGGTAGAGAACAAAGCACTCAAGGCACAATGCAACTTTGCATTCCGGACACCAAGTAGAAACTTTTCTAACATGTTTTTCTCTTTGTGTTGTATGTGAGCATACATGACATTGTCGTTGACCTACAGGTCGAGATGGTGTTGGTGGAACTTGTTCCAGGTGATGCTTTTCAATGTAATTAGCTGAGAGAAGTCTGTCAGGAGCATTTGGTCTCACACTTTGTCTTCCAGGATGTGGGGATGTTATTTGAGCATACTTCGTGAGTAGTTGAGAGACTAATGTAAGATTGAATTCTCTCATTGAAATCTGCTTTTTCGTAGTTTTTTTGTAGAGTACAAAGGAATTGTAAAGAGAAATATCCAAAAGATGAAAGAATACCTTCTTATACCACTTCACAGTTTTCCTAACGCATTCTACGCTGCTAATTTGCATATCAGATTTGTCCACCAGATGCATATTTTTGTTATAGTCCACAACAGCATCTGGTTTGAATTTTATTTCGTTTGTTCGACGATCAACCTTTCCTGAGTCAATCATGCTTCCACTGTGAATTGTTGTTAGCATATGCACATCTCTTTTATCAGTCCATTTTAGTGCTAATAAAGGTTTTGATTCCATCAGATGGCACTCTCCTTTTTTACTTGGGTGAAACTTGGGCATGTTTTTTCTATTTACCTTTACAGTTCCACAAGATCCTGTTTTATTTACATGCAGATATTTGCATAGTAATGGGCTCGTATACCAGTTGTCAGTATACAGAATGTGGCCTTTATTCAAATATTTAGCTAAAAGTGTCTTTACAATCGCTCCAGAATGTCCTAGTGGATCATTTGCACGTTTCATTCCCCCAATTTCTCATGCAAGACTGAACATAAACGCTTGAAAACGTGTAAATTTTCATAAAATTCTACTCAACCATATTCCCAAGTTACCCACTAAATTCTGTTTATTTTGTAAGAGAAAATGTTTAGTTTGTAAGAGAAAATCTTTATTTATTAAGGGAAACAAAAATAATTTAACAAAATGGTGCTTGACTTGATTTATTTTACGTTAACAAATGGGTAAATTTCCTGATTTTTTTGCGCACAGGTGGAAAGTACACGGTCAGGAATTGCGCATCCGAAGGGTTAATGATATTTTAGCTCTGTTTTTACTGAAGAAAATTTAAATAACTTTTATTTTAATTCTTGAACAGTTTCTGTAAACTCAGGCATTCTTGATAAGATTCATAAGCACACCGGACAAAAAATTAGTCACCCCTCTCAGAATGTACCTAATAACGTGTGACGGCGCCTCTGGCCTTGATAACCGCACGAATCCGGCAAGGCAGAGACTCTACGAGGTTGTGCATGTACTGAACATCGATTTGCTGCCACTCGTTCATCAGCCAGTCCCGAAGTTCCGCCAGAGTCCGTGGGTGTCTATTCCTGCGCTTCACTTTCTGTTTCCAGCCTGAACAACACCTTCGACGCATTCAGGATTAAAGGCTTCATTGGACCTACGATGTACTCATCGCCTCCCGTCATTGGAGAACAAACAAAAACGGGACTCATCGGACCAAATTACACGTTTCCATTCTGCCGCAGTCCAGTTTTTGTGCCTCTGAGCCCATTTATAACGTGCCAATTTGTGACTTGCTGTTAACAGCGGCCTCTTCCGTGGTACCCTGCTCCAGATGTCCATCGCATGCAGTTCTCGTCGCAATGTCCGTTCGGAAATTGGTCGCTGGAGAACCTCATTGGTTTCTTGGAGCAATTGTTCTCTGGTTTGAAAACGATTTGCAGTTACTAGACGAGAAACATGGCGGCAGCCCCTATTGTCGAGAATTGTTTTCCGGCCAAAGTTACGCCGTCGATTGTCAGTTGATTGCGAACTACACCACTCTTTGTAAACTCGCTGGACAGTACGTGTTGACACACCAACAAATTGGGCTACTTCAGACATTTTGTGTCCGTGGGCTCTGCCAAACACGATGGCTCCTTTTTGCCACTGAGTAACGTCTGCCTCACGACCCATTTTGCAGACTATATCCAACACACACTTTGTTCTTCACCACCTCACGAAACAGATCTGATCCTGTGTGCTACGTCACCGCTACTTGTCACTTACCAATGCTACATCAGCGCCCTCTGTGTGACCTTGAACTTCCTACTATCGGTGCTATTAGGGGTGACTAATTTTTTGTCTGGTGTGCTTATAAGGAAGGATGATGTTGGAAAAGTGATTCATACAATGAAGTCAAATAAAGCTGCTGGACCTGATAATATACCAGTAGTATCCAGTAGGACCCTATATATGCTAGGATTCTCAGAGAAAGGGAGGGTAGCTTATCTGAGGCACTAAATATTTTGTTTGCTAGATGTATTAATTATGCAGAGGTACCAAATGAATGGAAAAAAGCAACTGTGGTACCGTACCCATTTACAAAAGGGGTAGTAAAAAGGAGATAGGAAATTATAGGCCTGTTGGTTTAATATCTTTGGTAGGTAAGATACTAGAAAGAATTGTGAAGAATAATATTCAACATTTGGAAAATTTTAATCTTATTTCAAGTTCCCAACATGGATTTAGATCAGGAAGCTCTTGTTTGTCTAATCTCTCAGACTTTTTAGAGTTTGTAACTTAACAGGTGGATAATGGAAATGATGTAGAGGTTATTTATTTGGATTTTAGTAAGGCATTTGACAAGGTTCCACACAGGAGACTTCTATATAAATTAAAATCATGTGGGATATTGGGATCAGTTATAAATTGGTTAGAAAAATGTGGTTAGAAGCAGTGCTTGTAAACAAAGAAGTGGTGAAACACTAGTGAGCTGGAGGCAGAGGCTGTGAAGCAGCTGACCAAGCCTATGCAGTGGGTGAGGTGCACAGTAGTGCCATGGCCCATAGGGGCATGGTGCACAGAGCACAGGTAGGTTGCAGAAGGTAGTATCCCCCCCCTGCTCAGGGGGGGGTCAATGATTTCCTCCAAGATGCTATTTCATGGCGCTGTTTCATTTAACAGACCTTATCCAATGTTTTCATACACTTACTATGTATGAAATATATTTATTTTAGATATTCACTTCACATTCCTCTTTATGATTAACTTCACAATTTAATAAACCTTAAGAACAAAAAAAAAACTTTTAGTTGGTAAATATTTTCAGTGAGCCAGTTGGTGCAAGAAATACTTTATACAGAAAGAAATGGCAGGCCAAATATAAGTGCTGGAATGCCATTCTAGTGTGTTCTGGCACAAATTAACCACAGGTTAGAAGACAGAACGGAGTAATTCTAGATGGTCATGAATCTGGGTGGCAGAAGGTGAAAAGTGGGATTCTACAGGGATTAGTGTTAGGTCCATTATTCTTTATTTTATATCTAAATGATGTTAGAGAATGGAGTAGGTAGTAAAGTTTCTAAATTTGTAGATAATACAAAAGTAGTTACCCCAGTTACAAGTATAGAAAATTTGGTACCTACTTTCCTGTTACCCAAGACCCCAGACTTTTTGCCAGTTGCCAGACTTCAGTTTTGGCAGAATATTTTCGTTAAAACTAATAAAAATATCATGAATTGGTTAGGTTAAGTTGTGATATTTTCATTAGTTTTAATGAAAATATTCTGTCAAAATTGAAGTCTGGCAACTGGCAAAAAGTCTGGGGTCTGGGATAACAGGAAAGTACCAAAAATTCTTGATAGATTACTTGCTTGGGCTAGTAAATGGCAGATGGAATTCAATCCATGTTAAAAAATGGAGTCCTCCATTTTGGTAGAAATAATGAAAACTTTAGTTATGAGATGCAAGGAAACCAGTTAGAGGATGTTAGACAGGAAAAGCATCTTGGCATTATAGTTAGTAGTGATGTAAAATTTTGTAAGCAGTGCCTTAGAGGCCAGAAATAAGCAAATAAAAGGCTAGGTATTATTAAGATGAATGTTAGTTACAAGAGTAAAGAAGTCATCTGTAAATTATATAATTCTTATGTTAGGCCTCGCTTAGAATACTGCATTGAAGCTTGGTCCCCTTACCTGAGACATGATATTGATATGCTTGAAGGTGTGCAACATAGGGCAACCAAGCTTATCCCTAACTTAAGAAGATTGGATTACAAGGAAAGTTTAAAGGAACTGGGTATGTTTAGTTTTGAGACACATTGTTTGAGGGGAGATATGATACAGATGTTCAAAATGTTTTCATGTTTGGACAGTTTAGATGTAAGATACTCATTCTCATTAGTGGGTGATGGAATAACTTGAGGGCATAATAAGAAAATTAGAAAGCAGATTTGTAGAGTGGATCTATGAAAATACTCTGTGTCAGTCACAGAGTACTGTAATAGATTTTTGGAATAACTTACCATATGATGTGGTAAATAGTAGCTCATTAGTTAGTTTTAAGAAAGATTTGGATACTTTCCTGAATGAAAGAGTCAGTTTGTAGATTGTAAATAGTGTATATTCTTAGCTTAAGTTATGAAGGCTACTTTGATAGCTCTGTAAGTATTTGTATATTAGTTAGCCAGCCAGGGTTGACAAAACCCTAAGTTTTATTGAAAAAAAAAAACCAAATCATTGTTCAGGATTTCTTGTATTGATTTACACTTGCTTAAATGGGCTATGGAAATGTCAAATTTGTTGCTTTTTGCTTTATTAGATTTGGATGCAACACTTGAACTTGAAGGCATATTTTGACTTCTCTTTATTAACCACAACAGCTTGGTGAGTTTCTTTTGTTAGGCGCAAAATTGCATTCAATGTCTTCTGGATTTGGGAATTTTCAAATTCCTCTAAAGCAGTTTTGTTAGTCTGATGCGCAGATTCCTCACTTACCTTTTGTTTCTTAGGTGGAGGAGAAGCACTTTCTTCAGTCTGTGAAACATCTAGTGAAAAAGTTTCATTTTCTAGATTAGCAGTTGATGAAGTTGGTTCATTTTTCTGAGGTCTAGCACTAGCACATTTTGTGAATAAACTAAATGACTGCTTTGCCGTATCTCTTTGCTGCACTTCATCCTGGTATTTCTTTACTGCAATATCTAAGCTGTGGGCCCAAACTCTGGGACCTCTTGTATTGTAACAAATATTTTTTTTGGAATTAAAATGTTCCTCCCAGTTTTACTTCTTTGAATATTTGTTCTTGCATTGACCACAAAAGTAACCCCTTTTAACACCCTCACTTTTCTCTCCAACTTCATCAATATTAGGATCCATTATTGATTATTGACTACCTGAAAAAATACAAAATAAGTAAAAGTTAGTAAATATACAGGGCGTCCCAAAAAAATGTATACACACTTTAAATACTTATAAAGGCAGTGTTTATTAAAATACATTTCATTTTCAAAATGTAATAGAATCTACAGACATTATTTAATTGTTTTGTCAACGCCTGCTTTCAAACTGACGTCCGTTCTGGTCCAGGCACTGCTGATAACGCGAAGCAATGGAATCGCAAACATCACGAAACATTTCGTTTGGTATTTGTGTGCATTCTCGTTCAATGGCTGCTCTCAATTCAGCGACTGTTGCAGGTTTTATAGCGTACACTTTGTCTTTTAAGTATCCCCATAAAAAAAAGTCTAGTGGTGTGAGGTCTGGTGAACGCGGAGGGTATTCTACGAAACCCCTTCGTCCAATCCACATCCACATCGTGCCAAGTACCACTCGCAATACTCCACTCTTCGGTCCGGATCATCTTCATTAATAGCATGGACTAATCTTGGAATGTAACTTTTCCATTGACAGTGCTTCAAAATGCGTTGGACAGACGATTCTGAAATTCCTACCTCACGACTCGCTTGCCGCACAGATTTTCTTGGACTTTGGTGATACGTTTCCAGTACTCTTTCTTGCTTTGTGGGGCTTGTCGATGTCCGTGGTCTTCCGGAACGCTTCTTGTGGACATTCTGAACAGTTCCATCGGCTAATTCCATCTCTAATTCGAGTGATGGTAAGTCGCGTTGGTGGATCTGTTTGAAACTCCCTCCTAAACTGTCTTTGCACTTCAACTGCGTTTTCACACTTCCAGTAGCATTTTAGAATGAATTTCCTTTGTTCAAAGTTTAGTCTGACTGCCATTATTAATTCTAATGGGTTTAACTTGGAAAGAAAGAAACATCAATTGAGCTATCAGCTGTTAAAGTGTGTATACATTTTTTTGGGACGCCCTGTAGTATGGTAAAAGTAAGTAAATATAGTACAATGAAAGTAAGTAAAAGTAAGTGCTTTAAACTTAGTAAAAGTAAGGAAGAGTAAGTAAAAGTAGGTAAGTTAAAGTAAGTTAAAGTAAGTAAAAGTAAGTTTAAACTTAACTAAACTTTTCAATTCTAGAGTCATGGTGGATTACTTAAAACCGCACAAGTAATTATCTGGCCAATTTATCAAACCTGGCTGAGATCAATGGAACATAGTCCAATCCTGATAATTTTATATTAAAAAAATATACGTTTTAATAAAATTTTAATTATCAAAACATTGAAGCTTAACAAAAAATAAAAATAATTGTTAAATATGGAATTACCAACTAAACTTAAAATAACTAAATTTGTAATTTAAAAAAATTGGTTTGTACAAGAGCGTATACGCAAAAAAATTGCATAACGTCTAGCGATGAACAAAACCCAAACCCAAATTTACTTTTTCTCATGGTCAAATTTACTGGAGCAATGCTCCCAAGATCCCAGGAATCTGGAGTCATGGGCCTGAGTAGCTTCATGTTTTCCAAATGAAATATAAATGTAAAATTTAGGTTGCTACTGGAGGATTATGTAAGGTTGGTAGTACAGATGATAACTGGGTAAATCCAGGATAAATAGACAGGTAGAAGTGCTGATATAACACTAATACATCTTCAATATTCATGAAACTTGGTCTGAGGGTGTTTTTTAGTGAAAAAAACAAATTCCCAAATTTTTTTGAAAATTGGTCAAATAGGTCAAAATTTAGGGTCAGGTCAAATTTTGGCCAAATCATGACCTAAGAATTTTTAAATCCCTATATCTTGGCTTCTAATTGTCATAGCTTAATAAACTTTATATGGATAGAAGCAGAATGAGCTCGTTTCCAAAAATGGTTCTTTCATTTAGATAATTTAATAAAAAAAACACGTAATTTTGAAAAAGCAAAAACATTTCAGGATTTGACATTGAAGGGATCAATTTGAAAAAAAAATTTATTGAAGAAAAAATGTTGCCTGAGCAAAGATCTACCATAATCAGCAATAAAAAGTTAGCTTACAGGTCATTATATAGCTTAAAACTTAATTTTATTAATGCTGGCTTTCTTCATTTTTTCAGAATTTCATCATCAAAAATTTATTTGATGAAACTAAACATATTAAATAGTAGGATAACAATATAATAAGGATATACTGTACTTAGTGTTTGTAATTATTAATTATAATTTAAATACATATCTACTCTCTACATACATGCTAAGTGCTAACTTCATACATATATGCTAATTTGTTTTAAGTTTTCTTGAGAAATTTTCTAAATCTTGAGCTGGAAAGACATACTGTATCCTTGTTCTGCCTTTTAAACTCGACTCGACTGTTCCAAATATGTTCTCAGGGGGAACAGGGCAAATATTGTCTTCTGCAGGAAAAATGTACAAGGGCGCTATTCCTGAAGGATAAAGAAATTTAATCAAATAATTGTCATATTCTGCATCATACGACTTCACCAGTCCAAACCACAATTCTTTTTCCTACACACAACTGACAAAAGAGCCTACTTCTATATCTTTATTGCTTAACTCTCCTTCGATATAACTGGCTTCTCCATCATGATCTACTTCTTCTCCACTAACAATTTTTCTTATTTCTTCTGACTGAAGACTATTCGATAATGATGTTCTTGATGTTTCCTGAAATTTTGAAGTGGCCTTTTTTTGTTTTTGCTGTGACGTTAATCCAGCTGTAAAGAATTACATAAAATTACAATTGAGACACAAATATTATTAAATTATATATGTATATGTAATGTATGTTAGTTGTCTAACTGAGACTTGGTTTATTAATTAGATAAAAATTAAATGTGTGTTTATTGAAAGATTTCATTAATTAATTATATAAAAAATAAATGTATGGTTATTTAAAGATATTTACCTGTTTTTATGGGGCTCTCATCTAAATATGTTAATATTTTATCGCTAAGTATATCCTTATTATGTTGTGGATCTTCCAAAAAAATTTCCTCAACAGGTGGAGCCATAGAAATATTTGTAGACAAGCTACTACTGCACTCAAAGGATTCTTCATTTGCTGGTAAAGGACACAGTTCTTGTAGTGGTACAGCCTCTTCTGCTGGTGCTGGTACAGATTCCAGTATTCCAGGTTGACTTCTTATTAAGGTGTAGCAATTGCTACACAATAGCTGATCCTTTTGAAGAACTCTATAACTTACAGAAGCCATAAGTTCCGTAACTTTTTTAATATTATTGAAAATTCTTTTTGTGTGTTTTTTTAAAGGATCACAACCATATAATTTCTTATTTTTTGGCATTTTTTAAAGTTATTTAGGTAGATATTTAGGTACACCTGTATCTTTCAATATATAGTTATTAAAATCTGAAAATAGAAAACTAAAAAATGAAGAAAGCCAGCATTAATAAAATTAAGTTTTATATAGCTTAAAACTTAATTTTATTAATGCTGGCTTTATTGCTGATTATGGTAGATCTTTGCTCAGGAAACATTTTTTCTTCAATAAAATTTTTTAGAAAAATTGATCCCTTCAAATGTCAAATCCTGAAATTTGTTTGTTTTTAAAAATTGTTTTTTTTTATATTAAATTATCCAAATGAAAGTACCATTTTTGGAAACGAGCTCATTCTGCTTCTATCCATATAAAGTTTATTAAGCTACGACAATTAGAAACCAAGATATAGGGATTTAAAAAATTCTTAGGTCATGATTTGGCCAAAATTTGACCTGACCCTAAATTTTGACCTATTTGACTGATTTTCAAAAAAATTTGGGAATTTGTTTTTTTCACTAAAAAATGCCCCCAGACCAAGTTTTATGCAAATTGAAGACATGACTGTGTTGTTTATCTGTCTATTTAACCTGGATTTACCCAACTGGCCTCTGCAATCTTGTAATGAACCAATTTACAGTAGGTAAAATGAACTCCCCATGTTGTCCCAAATGTGAGAAACGATGAAATACCCTCTCCATTATGTTAAAGAGTGTGTAGATGGGTGCAATTTTGCATTATTCACTCGTAAAATAATCCTTATTTTAAATTTTATTTTCATTTTCCTCATAAATACAGGTTATCTCTTAATGGTATAATAAAAGATCTTCATTTGTATCTACAGTGCCCGCGAAAAGTATCCGATCACTCAAGAAAATACAATATTTTCCCTTAATATTCAGAGACACGTAATTCACTTTCTATTTGTTCTAGCGACATCTGGTAACTTTGAGGTTGCTCGCTGATATGAGAGCTATCCAACGCATTCTCAAATTAGTGTTCTGGTAGCCTTCGTTGCGGGTGGCTGTGTCTCAAATTTGTCAGATTTCACTGTTTGTGTAAATTTCTTGATATTTTTTTTTTTTTTACAGAAAGTGGTGTAAATAAAATTTATATATAATGTGTGCTAAAAAACAACTTAAGAGTGATTGTCGAGGTGCTATTGTTGCTTTGCATGCATGTGGGAAATCACAGAGACAGATAGCTAAGGAATTAAACATATCCCAAAGTACCGTTAATTTATGGGTTTCACGGGCTAAGAACAATGGTGGCCTAACCACACCAGTCCCTAAAAAACGATCTGGCAGACCGAGAAAAACAAATTCGTGAACAGACAAACTTATGAAACGTTTAGTATTGAAAAACCCAACAATAACTGCGAAAGAAATAAAATTTAATATGAATAATTTGTTATCTGGTGTTTCTGAACGAACTATCCAGGAGCGGCTCCAAAAAGAACTCGGATTACCATCTCGCCATGCTGCTAAGAAACCGTTCATTAATGAAAAAATGCGTAAAAAACGTGTCGCATTTTGTAAAAAATACATTCATTGGACTGTTGATGACTGGAAGAAGGTTTTATTTAGCGATGAGTCGACATTTTTGACATTCAGAAGTTGTCCAAAAAAGGTTCGCCGGCCTATTGGCTCAAATAGGATGGACCCTAAATACACCCTAAAGACAATGAAACACCCTCCAAGTGTGATGGTTTGGGGTTGTTTCGGTTACTATGGGCGTGGAAACTTATATTTTTTTCCGAAGAACACAACTATGAATGGTGCACGGTATTTAGCAATGCTACAGGATAAACTTCCAATGGCAATGGCAATCCAAAGGACAAAAACATACATGCATGATGGTGCACCATGTCACAGGGCCAAAATAGTGACAAAATGGATTACTGACAATAAATTTGATATTTTGGATTGGCCTGGTAATAGTCCAGATCTCAATCCGATAGAAAATCTGTGGCTAATAATAAAAAATAAGGTTGAATGCCACGACACTGGCTCAGTCGAAAAATTACAAGAGGCCATCAAAAAGGTATGGTGCAAGGAAATATCAGTGGAAGTTTGTCAAAACTTGATTAAATCCATGCCAAAACGTCTAGAACAAGTCATCCAAACCAAAGGACAGATGACAAAATACTAATATAAGGTTAGTATACATTTAAACATTGTTTTTTATGTAAAAAATACAAATTTCAAGGGTGATCGGATACTTTTCGCGGGCACTGTATGTAGGAGCTATTCACTTCTCTACAATGTATGTTATTGTTATTGTAGGTAGCTATTGGTCCATATTTCTAAGTTAGGAAACGACTTCTGAAACTTTGTTGATCTGTAGGTTGGACCAAGGACAAATTGCTACAAAAAGAGAGTTCAGAAGAGCAGTGTCCATTATAATAGTGATTTATGTTAACTTGACTATAGTGAATTAATGCTGTTTAGTGTTTTTCAGTGAATTTAGTTACAGTACATTGACATATTCAAACATAGGTCTTGTAGTTAGCTTGTTGTAAGTGCATTCTCTTTTCAACATGCTCGTGTTTTCAGTAAAGTCTTGTTAATTCCAGATAAACAGTAAAATTTGTTGTAAAGTCAAGGAACTTTACTCAGTCATTAAACTCTAGTTTATTACAGTAGCTACTAGAGGACTCTGGACTGTACTATATTACAAAACGATATTGTTCCCCAAACTAAAGAGACATAGATCTATACTTAAATACTATCACTTAATATAAATATAATAGCTAAAAAATGGATCTGCATGTAAAAGAAAAAGTTTTGGAAAATAAAAAAAGGAAAAAACTTAAGCTTATAAGCAAAGAAGTTAATAAAGATGGTTTTATTAGCACAAAAGAAGATGTAATTAATGTAGAAAGTTCAGCAAGTGCAACAGAAATTTCAGTTAATATGGAAGAAATTTCAACCCATGAAGGTAAGGTTAAGTGTATGGTTATCATGTAAATAATATAGCTCTGGGGCTTACAGCTGTGAGTCAGAATTTTCCTCCATCATGCTCTCAGTAAGAATATTTTATTGTCTATTTTTCTTTGTTTTGCCAATTGCAGGTACTTGTAGTTGCTTTTGTATAAATTTCAAATAAACATGGTGGGACTTTACATTTGGGTTCCTAGTTTCTTAAAATTGTGTTCATTGCTGAAGTCATTTTTAAAATGCCATGAAAAAAATTTATCTTTTTAGCAGAGGTGGGGAGTCGGAGTCGGGAGTCGGTAAAAACGACCGACTCCCAACTCTGATTCAATTTCTATATGCCAACAATTTACCAGAATACTACTCTGCCCTATATAAATATCTTACTGAACTAATTCTAGATTCACATTTCCACATTTGATTTATTGTTCTGGTAAATCTTAGCAGATGAATTTCATATTTCTATTTTAGGATACTATGTACCATATAAAAATTAGCAATATATTAATTATTAATTTAATTAGCCCCTATTAGTAATGAGTCGTGGGCCTAGTAGAAAATCAGCAGTCTTTCAATATTTTAAGCTAAATGAGGATGAAAGTATTTTTATTTGTCAAGTAGAAAAGGATGGTAAAGAGTGTAATGCAAAAATTAGTGCTTACACTGGGAAACATGCTAATGCTCCAACTAGAGCCTCAAACTTGAAATGCCATCTACGAAACAAACATCCCAATATTTATAAGGTTGTAGATCAGCATGATAAGGAAAGAGTCGGAGTCGGTTTTTAAAAATACCGACTCAGGAGTCGGGAGTCGGTTGTTTTTGGCTGACTCCCCACCCCTGCTTTTTAGTTCTGTTCATCCATAATTTGCTCCAGTACTTGAATAAAATAAAAGATTATTAAAGCATATTATCATCATAATTGATTCAGTATTTGAATAAGAATATAGATTATTAGGTATGCATTGTAATCTGTGAGTAGATTGCTAAAATAAAATCAATTTCACTGGTTTGATGGAAGTTGGTTACTCCCTGATGTAAAATACCATTATGGCTATTCCTTGAGGCTAATTGGTTTTAGATTACCTTGTAATGATTATTATTCAGTTCTAAATGTTTGTTTTTAGGAAATAAAGTTTTTATAAGGATTTGAGGTGCAACATATATATATATATCATGTATTAAAGGATACATGTTTTAAATGAGTAATTAGTTTAAAATTTATTTTATTCATTTTTTATTTATACATAAGCAAAGTTTCAGTAGATTAAGTAAAACGAATGGTGTGACTTTTTTTTTTCCCCCTTATTGAGAGCTGTAGGATAGGTCTCAAATCATATTCATTTGTAAACTAGCTTAACTACATTGGGTCTACTTAGTAATAAAAAAGCACCAAGATCCCAGCAGTAAATATAAAAAATGTGCTTGAGAAATGTTTTTCTGTTGTTACAAGAATATTTATCATTTACTAATATGCTTATTCCTTTTATTTGATTTCACTTTCAGTAAAGACAATGGAAACTTTAGGTTTTGAAGCAGAGACAGAACGTTCATTCCAGTCTCTGCAAGGTTCCATATCTGAAGGTACAATGAAAGCCATTGAAGAAACAGGATTCAAAACAATGACAGAAATTCAGGCTAAGTCAATTCCGAAGCTCCTGGAAGGAAGAGACCTCCGAGGAACAGCTAAAACAGGGTCAGGAAAGACATTGGCCTTCTTAATACCAGTTGTAGAACTGATTGTAAGACTGAAGTATAAACCAAGTAATGGTAGGCTATGTATATGGTTCATTTTAGTTACATAATTAACTGTATGCTTGTTTTCAGAAACATTTCAAAACTAGGGAGCATATATAAACAAGAAATGTAGTACATCTATAAGGAATATATATTTGTTATAATGTTTGGGAGAGGTTTTAAAAATAATAACTTTTTAATTATTCCAATAGAACAAAATAGCACATGTGAAAATCTGTCTCTTAAAATTTTTTTTTCATAGTTCACACCTGCACTTAATGCTTCAACATATTCATCTTCAACTGAAGAAAAAGTAAACCATGTTGTGGTTAGCTGAGCTGAAATCTGTTACAGCAGTGGGACACAAATTCTGGGCACAGTACAACAAAAATCCACCATCTGAATATGCAATAAGAGACTGGATGGAAAAATTTAGAGAGGTTCAGTGCATGACAGACCACTTTCTGGTAGACCAGCTATCAGTGAAGAGAACATAGCATCTGTTTGAGAAGCATTTGAAAGAAGCCCCAAAAAGTTGTTTACCTGTGCTTATAGAGAAATAGACATCTCTCTTTCAACAGTCCATAAGATTTTAAAAGTGAAATTACATCAGTATCTGAACAAAATTCAAGTTATTCAAGTTCTAATGGAGGAAGATTACAGTGCTAGGCTTGAATTCTGCAAAGAATTTCTCACAAGAATCAAAGATCCGAACTTTTTGAGCCAGTTAACATTTTTTGATGAAGCAACATTTTATCTCACTGGCAAAGAAAGTTAACTGACACAATTGTCGTATTTGAGGAAATGAAAAACCACAGGAATTGTGGCATCATCAGAGAGACGCTTTGAAGGTCAATGTGTGGTGTCATTGGTCTGTTCTTTTTTGAGGAAGCAACTGTGGATGGAAATCCATATCTTGAAATGGAAAACTTCTTCCACAGCTGGTGGCCTCAGATCTTGTGAACCAAACAATTTTCTAGCATGACGGAGCCCCTTGCCACTATTCTCGGAACATCACGGAGTTTCTGAGTGACACCTTCCCTGGAAAATGGATTGGGAGAGGAGGAGCACTCCCACTCGCATGGCTGCCCCAATCACCCGACTTAATCCCCTTAGACGTTTTTTATGGGGTCATATCAAGAGCGTCGTTTACTCCACTGCCACAAGATTTGGCTGAACTAAAAGCATGTTTTGAAACTGTAGTGCATCAAATCATATGGCAAGAAATTGAGAATGTTTTCTAATCTCGACTGAGTAGAATTGAACACAGCACTGCCCAAGATGGCAGGAGGATAGGTTGAAGCGTAAGGTGCGAGTGTAAGCTATGAAAAAACTTTCAAGAGTCATAGATTTTCATATGTGCTCTTTTTTTCTATTTGAAATATTGTACTTAAAAAGTTATTTACTTGTAAAACCCCTCCTGCGCATATTCACGATTTGCGAGGGTGCTCTCTGAGGGCATTGGTTTCTGCCCTATTTGGGAGAATTTCGATTTGTGATTGAGTGAGGTCCGTAGCATAATGGTAGAGCGTCCGACCGGCAATTGGAAGGCCCTGGGTTCGATTCCCAGGCGGTTCGCCTCATTTTTCATTATTTCGTTATCTCTCCTCCTCGTGTGCAGAAACGTTCCTTAATACTTATGTCGTTTCTATTCATTTATATACTGCGCGGTCATTGCAGTTATTTGCATATATATATATATATATATATATATATATATATATATATATATATATATATATATATAGGGTATATATATTCTTGCCATTTCTTGGTGTAGTGGTTAGCATTGCTAACTACGCATCCATCAAGCCTGGGTTCGATTCCCATTGTGTGGAGGTGGTATGCAACTTGCCCAGATGTTCATCCTTCCTGTAGTTGGTAGATGATGGGTACCATAAAAATCTCCCAAATGAAGCAGAATACTGCAGAGGGATCGAACACAGACGACGATCCCGAACATTTGTTTGAAATATATATATATATATATGTAAATCATATTGCAGAGGCTTTTATTAAGAATTTCCTTAGGAAATTCTTATTTATTATTATTATTATTATATTTCTTCAACTAGGTGTGATATGATGATGAACTGTAAAGTAACGTTATTTTTAGGTTTTAAGGCTGGTACCGGACAGTAATTTGTCTTAAATTAAGGTTTACTCATAACAGTTTGGAAAACTAAAATTAAATTGAATGATGCTTTACTGATTTAAATGAGTAAAATGCTTAGTATGAGTTTTATTAATATATCCTTCATTGATGTCTCATCAGGAACGGGAGTTATAATTGTGTCTCCAACAAGAGAACTTTCCATGCAAACATTTGGAGTTTTGAGAGATGTCATGAAATACCACAGTCAAACTTTCGGTCTCGTAATTGGAGGAACAAATAGGAGAAGTGAAGCTGAAAAACTTGCAACAGGTTTGCTCTTTGAAGCTTTGACACCAATGTTGGTTAATTTATTTGACTGACAAATAAATAATTACTACTATGCATTTTTAGGTATAGACCTCATTTCTATTTAGCCTATTTCACTTTATTTTATGTAGATTTTGTTGGTAGTAAAATCCTAATAAGAGAAAAAAATAAATGAAAAACTATGAGAAGGTTGAATTGTTAAATTGTCTCTATAAAACCTTGAAATAAAGTGTAACTTAAATGTGTGGCAGAAAAGTGGATTAAATTAGAGAATTAGAGGAGAGGCTGTTGTTTGAATAAGTATATTTCAGTATACAGTATTTTTGTACCTATGTCGGAAAATTTTTTGGTAGATCTTATTAAGCACTTAGTAGGCCAAGAGATATCTTTGTGGCACATATGTGAACAGATAGATTAAAAGTTGTCATCATTAACGTGTAACGCGCATATATCTAATGCAAATTCTTTTTTACAGGCATAAATATATTGGTGGCTACTCCAGGCAGGCTTTTAGACCATCTACAAAATACATCGCATTTTGTCTATGAAAACTTGACATGTTTGGTGATAGATGAAGCGGACAGAATATTTGATGTTGGTTTCGAAGAGGAAATGAAGCAAATTATTAAGTTGTTACCAAGTAAGCGAGTTAGAGAATTTTTTAACACCTTCTCTTTCAATTTCCTTCCTTTCTTTCAATTTCCCTTCTTTGCTTTAAAATTTTCACTTATCTTTAAATGTTCTTCCTTTCTTTTAACTTTTCTCTTTAAACAGACAGACTAGTAGGAACCAGCTGGTCTGTTGCCGTTCTTTGTATTAATACCGGTACTGCTTGGTGATGCCTTATTCTCTCAAATTTTAACCCATAGGCAGTGTTTCATTCTGGTGGGGTTGTATTTTTCAGCGCGTGAATACGTGTTGAAAGGAGTAGTTTATCTTTATGGTTGGGTTCGTAACCAGTGGCTGCGACTTAATTTCTAGGGTTATTGATAAAGGACTAATTATATAAAATTGAAAAGTTTATATAGTTTTATTACCTTCATTGGGAATAAACTTAAACTTAATTTTGAAGCATTACACCTCTGTTTCAGGGAGCCGACAGACGATGCTGTTCAGCGCAACTAAAGATAGAAAAACAAATGAACTCGTTAAATTAGCGCTGAAGTCTCAATTGATGGAAGTAGATGTTGATAGTGACAAACAAGAAGCTACAACGGAAGGCCTTGAACAGAGTAAGTTTCGTTTCTTTGTATTGAAAGGTGGTATTTAATGAGTAACCATATACAGCTGTTATAATTGTTCTTAAACTTAGAGGCAGGCAGTAGATAATTACAGACTTGACAGGGTAAAGTAAAGAGCTTATACGAAGTAGCATGTTTGTCATTAAGAAATTACAAAAGCAAGGAAATAAATGTTTGTGATGTTTGTCATGATAAACGAAAGAAAATTGTATCAATAAGCAGTTAGTTTTTATTCACCATTCCCTAACCAAAATAGCTTGTTTTAATAAACATTCAATGGTGCATAATTTCGAACACGGCCGTGCTTCTAAAACATTATAGATACCCCTAGGTTTGATAGTAAGAGCTAACAGGTTTCGATTGTCCATCACAATCCTGTTTGAAATTCAGTAGAACATCTTCAGTTGAATAAATTACGCTGAAAGTTAGTTTAAGAGAGGACAAAACCTGACAAGAATTGTCATATAAAATAACATTTAAATAGCTCTTCAAATATTTCTATTATTTATCGTCCCTTAACTTTTATTAAACACTAGTTTTTTTAAAGATGTTTACTTTTGACCATTTTCATTTTTCGAAACCAAGTAGACCTAAATAAGTGATTTAGATGAATATGATGACTTAGAGTCTTACACTAAGAATGCTTTATTTTACAAATATTCATAATTTGTTTTCTTATATCTTTTAAACAGCTTACGTTGTTTGCCCTGTAGATAAAAGATTTTTAGTTTTGTACACCTTTATGAAGAAGAACCGCAACAAGAAAGTTATGATCTTCTTTAGTTCTTGCATGGCAGTCAAGTTTTATAATGAGCTGTTGAACTTCGTTGATATAACTGTCAAATGCATTCACGTATGTAGTGTCTTTTGTCTTTTGTCGAAAGTGAGATTTAATGATAATTTCACTTCGATAAACTCTCCGTGTATTTATTTCTCAATTATTTTGAACTAAATGTTTATTATTAATACGAATATTATCACAATTCTTGGGTTTAATTTTCACGCATAAAGAAGGAACATAAGTTTGTATATTTTCTTAGAATGTGTTGTACAGAACGTTAGTCACTTAAGTGTTTTTGTAAACTTTAAACTTGTTGAAAAGTCATTTAGGGCTTGAGAATTTACAAAAAGTAAAGTAAAATAAAGTAAAATTCATGCTTTATATGGAAAGTTCTTTCCTGAAAATGGGAGTTGCATTCATGGTATTAATGATTTGTTTCTATCTTTTAAAGTAGTGAAATGTTTCATGTTTTTTGCGGGACTACCATAAATGTTTGTAGGAATTATATATTTCAAATGTAGTTTGCCATCATAATTTTGTGTCATATGTGCTATTATTAATGGTAATCGAAACCTTGTATGTTCGAGTACAGTCTTAAGAAATTGATAGTAGCTTCAAATATATGCATGGTCTAAGTACTTGTGAACCAAGCGAGGGTCGAGGCGAACTATCTGTTATGTTACGTTGTTGTGGTTGCTGTCGTAAACTTATATTAAGTAAAGTGTTACCTATTCAATATTTCATCTACCACTACAGTTTTCTCTTTTTCTTAAATATCAAATTATTTTAATGATTTAATTTTTTGCATTTTAAATTTCCTTTCTCTGTTTTTTGAGGCTCTGACTTATAAATTTTAAAATATACCATTCTAATTTTCGCATTTAATGAATGAATTATTGATGTAGATTAAAAAATTGAAGGCGATTGACGTGTTTTTCGCTACTTAACCATTTTTTTTTTTTTCCGCGTTTGAGAATTCAGTTTTGTGATTCTATTTTGAGTTTTGACTTTAATTTTTATTTTGTTTAGTTTTAATTTTTATCATTACTTTGCATTAAATTAAAACCAGTTTCAAAGATAGAAATTTTTTTTGTCCGTCTGAGTGAACCATAAATTATATAAGAACAATATACATTTTTAGTTTTGTATTTGATAAAATTAAAGGTAATATCCATGTCCCATGTTCACCCAAGGAAGTGGGAGTTAGGGGCCCGACCCTACGTAAGATAGAGGAAAGATAACCGCCCAGTTCTAGGGAGCGCTGGAGTTCGAACTGACGACTCAACGGAGTCTCAACACTGCCGGGCGGCGCCTTAACCAATCGACCCACGAGACACTTTTAAAACCATTTAACTGTAATGTAAAATTTACAACTCGGTTGTCTAACCCGTCTTGTCATCAAAGTTTTCTAGTTTAAAACGTACTTATGTTAACAGGGAAGACAGAAACAAACCAAGCGAACGAGTACATTTTATGAATTCAGTAACGCAGAGTCTGGCATTTTGCTTTGTACTGACGTCGCGGCGAGAGGCTGGGACATTCCTGCTGTGGATTGGATTGTGCAGTATGATCCTCCACATGATCCCAAGTAAGTACGCCCTAGTATTAATGTTATTGAAAGAGCAATTTTTTTTACTCGTTAATTTCCGTATGAGAGAAATTTATATTATTAAAAAGGTTCACTTCAAAATGCGATGAAGTGCTTTCTCTGGTTTATAATTAGTTTTTCTTTGGCGTTATTCGAAAGTTATAAGGTTTGAATTTAAAAGTTTGAATTCTTGTTAGTGAGATTGGGGCTTGTTTTATAATGCACCATGGCTTTAGATCAGTGGTTCTTAACCTTTTTACTACCATGCCCCCTCTAGGAATTGGTCCTTCCCTCCACGCCCCCCTTCAATCAAAATAACATTCTCAATAACTTCTCAATATTAGCCCATGCTCTCGTTAAGAGAATAACAAATACAATTAGAGAAATTCCTGTTTCTAGGGGGGCGCGCCCCCCAGGTTAAGAACCACTGCTTTAGATGTTGCACGAGCTTGGAGAGTAATTACGATGGGCGAAAGTGAGTGATGAATTTAAGAGATGTGATTTAACCGAGAGGCTTCATTTGCTACTTGCGTTTAGTCCAAGTTTTAGCCACATTCATTTAATTATTTAAAGCCTTTTCTATTGTGAATTTGATGATGGTTTAAATCAGGCGTGGGCAACTTTTTTAGGTGGCGGGTCGAGCTGAGGGTTGAAAAAGTTTTTTGTGGGCTCGTGTAGAGTTGTCAAGAAGTATTATTAAAAATCTTAACTTAGTTTACCTTCTGTTTCCACTATTATATTAGAATTTTTGAAATTTTTATTCACTAATGAATTCTTGAATATAAAAAAGTACCATTGAAAATTGGAATATATTTGCTCAATTGCTGCCTTTATTAATTGTCGGCTAATCGGTGCAATTATTGCTAATTTATTTTTGGTAGGTAATAATATAGGTATTATATAGTCATATGTTACACATCGAAATATAAAATTTTCTGTTTACATTTTGCTCCTCACGGATATTGGCACTGATGTTAGAGTAAAATTTTTATTCTGGAATTTTTTTTGCAATAGAAAAATCAAGAGGGCCGTATTGTAGTAATTTAGATCGGAGGGAGGTGGGCCGGATTCGCGGGCCAGGGGTTGCCCATGCCTGGCTTAAATATTAGCGAGCTACGCGAACTTGATTAAATCACTTTTTACTAGTAGTAGAATGAAGTAAAGTAAACAAGTCATGTGTGTCATTAAAAGCGCTGGTAGAAAGTGTTTGAATGTTTGATGGTACACATCACCGAATAGAATCAGAAAAATTTAAGTAGGAACTGCTGTAGATATGACCCACAAAGGAGAGTCGCTAAAAATTGAGACACGAAGCTGTCCTTAATCCTAAACGAAAGTAAAATTTACCTTGTTTAAGTAGTACGTATACCGGACTATTATATCGTATTTTGAGTATAATTTCAGTGGAAATGGAACCTGTGCTCATTACTCGGTATGACTGCTGGTAATTTAAAAAAAATATTGCAAAGAACTTTGGAACAGATCATTGAACAGGGATATTAGATGCGCGTTCGTACTTGGTGTTTTACTCTTTTTCCAATCTTCAGCACTATAGCTTCGATGTCCCTTACCCATAGAAGGTGATTAGCAGTCATCTGAACAGTTAGAAGAGGGGTTTTAAGGTGGTCGAAATGGTTCCACGCTTTTCTCAAAGTTTTCTTCAGACTTTTGGTGAATGTATTAATGCCATTACTATCAAATCCTCACTGAATGTCAAATGAAGTCTTCCTAGAACTCCCCCCGCCCCCTTTACCCCAGTAGTTGGAATGTTCTCTCGCAAGTTGCCTTTCCTTTTCTCCCAACTTTTCATCAGCTGAGGTTGAAACCTTTCTTCCCAGCTTGTTAGCGGGATCGGAAGGGTGCCTGAATGTTACAAAATGTTTATGATAGGAGACATGAAGGGGAAAGCTGGTATGGGTCCGGAGGATGGGGCGTTGGGGAAGCATGGTGTACCAGGAGTGAGTGATAATGTAGTGTTCTGAAATCGGTGAAAGTGAAAATTGTGTAAACAATGTGTTAAGGTAGTTTGATCATATTGAAAGAATGGAAGATGACAGAGTTGTGAAAAGAGTGTGTGTTTGTGAAGGTAGGGGTTGGAGAGGAAGGCCGAGAAGATAGATGGACGTAGTGAATGATTGCTTGAGTAAGCGTGGATTTGATTTGGGTGATGCATGAGAAGCGGCTGCAAGTTTGTTGTAATGGAGGAGGTTTGTTAGAAGTATGCAAGTTCGGGACACTTTTATTTTTGACAAGGCTTGGAAGCGCCACCACGTATGCCGTATGAAGCACCACAGGTGTAGAATTTAGCCATGTTTCGGGGTCGCTGGTCCACGAGAACGCCTGTGCGAATGGATGTGTACGCTTTACTTTATGCCTTTCCTCCTCTTCATTTCCTTCTGTATTTTATATCTGGGTTGTTCCTACCTTCTCACTCCAATTCGTTAGGAGATAAAATTTTTGGTAATGTATGTATGCTTTTTATTGGTTAATAATTGTAGCAGCTTTTCTTTTAGGGATATTTAAGTCGTCGAATATATTTCCACCGATTTACATGTTTGACTATGCAAAGCATTTATTTTAAGATCTGGTTCACACACACACACACACACACACACACACACACACACACACACACACACACACACGGAAAGGTCAATACTTCGGGAGGTGATAGTATCGGTCATTGTGAGAAAAAAAGTTCATATGAACATGTGTCTAATTCTGAATGGTTACGGAGATAGAGCTGTTTGAATCTGATGCGCGCGCAGCTCTTCCTCCCCCTTCCCTGTAAGCTGTAATGTAAGTATGTAACAAGCCAATAGACAGCTGACTGTTGTGAGTGACATTGTTTGGTGTTTGAAGCAGTGTTAAGAATGCCACACACCTTCACACATGCCGAATATGCAGATATGGTGTATGTCTACGGTTTTTGCGATGGAAGTGCAACAGCTGCTGTTGCAGAATACCGTCGACGGCTTCCGAACCGCAGAATTCCGGATCGAAGAATGTTTACCAGGGTTTTCAACACATTGCGTGAGATTGGTACACTTCCCAGCGCTCATGTTTCATCTGAACGTGAAGGTCAATAAGATGTGGATGAAGTGGAAAACATTCTTCAGTTGGTAGAGCGTAGTCCTACTACTAGCTCATGAAGAATTTCTACACGTCTCGGTGTACCACACACAAGAGTATGGCGAACATTACGTGAGGAAGGCTTGCATCAATATCATGTACAGCGTGTACAATACCTTCAACCAGGAGACGCTGCCATGCGACTGGAATTTTGTCATTGGGTAAATGCTAATCGCCGATTGCTTCGATTAATACTGTTCACCGCTGAAGCTACTTTCACCCGTGACGGTATCAACAACACTCGTAACTCTCATTGGTGGTCAGACGAAAATCCAAATGCCACTGTGGAAACAAATTTTCAACATCGCTTCTCTGCCAATGTGTGGTGCGGTATCATCGATGATCAGCTGATTGGCCCTGTTAACTTTAAAGAATCGTCTTACAGGACAGTTAACTAGAATTTCTGCAAAATGAATTGCCAGGAGTATTGGAGGATGTTCCTTTGGCTACACGCGCTGGTATGTACTTTCAGCATAACGGAGCTCCTCCACATTCTACCCGTCTGGTGATGCAATACCTAAATCAAACTTTCCCTGGTCGATGGATCGGCCGCGGTGGTCCCATTCAATGGCCACTAAGGTCTCCAGACCTCTCTCCGTTAGATTATTGTTTGTGGGGGTGGATGAAAAGTCAAGTTTACAAAAGAAAGGTGGATACACGAGACGAATTGCTCGCGCGCATTTTGGATGCTTCTGCCCGCATAAAGGAACGTCAAGATCAACTCAGACGAACAACACACGCGATCTTCGCGCACGAGTTGCAAAGTGCATTGAGGTTGACGGTGGGATTTTCGAAAACGTATTGTAAACTGTAACAAATTTGTCATTTCTGTATCTGATACCATTCAAAATGCCAATGTTTGAACATTAAATGTTAGAAACAGTAATTGTTTTCTCTTTCTTGATTACCATTAACAATGCTTTTGTATTTGTAGATTCAAACAGCTCTATCTCCGTAACCATTCAGAATTAGATACTTGTTCATATGAATTTTTTTTCTCACAATGACCGATACTCTCACCTCCCGAAGTATTGACCTTTCCTGTGTGTATATATATATATATTTTTTTTTTTTAAGTTCAGGAAGAACCGATTCGCCTCTATTTAAAAGGGCATATCTCAGCGGAAAAACAAAGAAAAAGGGAGAGGAAAGACAGAGGAAAAAGAAAGGGTGGAGGGGACAGTCGAAGTGGAAAAAGACCAAGGATGACAAGGTCGAGCCCCATCATCCTTGGGTGCAGGGCCGGGAGGGCGCACGTGAAACCTCCAGGAACAAGCACGTACAAACGAGCACAAAGAGCACTCAAGAGCACGAGCTTAGAACCCCCTTGCGGGGATATATATATATATATATGCGCCTCAGTGGTGTAGTGGTTAGCGTCGCTGACTACGAATACATGGGTCTGAGTTCAAGACCTAGTGACGGCAGCTGGCGCGCAGCAAAACCCAGCTGTTCATCCTTCCACACAATGAAGTGGTTGGTAGATAAATGGGTACCCTGGATGGCCTAGTGGTTAAGACGCTGGGCTGCTGGTGGGGCGTGGTTCGGATTCCACGTTAAACTGTAGGTCTAAGGTGGAGTGAAAAGCTTGACCTTCGTCAGAATGAACAATTCGGGCGGAAGCTAACCAAAGGTTATATATATTTAACGATGTACTCGCAGTTCATGTGGAATTATGAACAAACATCCTCTCTCACAGAGCGCCACTCTGCCCATATACCCATTTCAGAGTACGAGCAGCTCGCAGAAGCATTGCCAAGGAAATGTGGTCAAAGTGCTGACGAGGCTTTCGTATGTGATTCATTACCACTGAAAGCAACTATGGTCTGTGTTGTGTTAGTTTAATCCAGTGGTTCCCAACCTAGGGGTAAATTACCCCAGTGGAGTAATGACAGCTATTTTGTAGGGTAATGACACGCGATCCAAAAGTTATAAAAAATAATAATGTGATGATGGAGAAATTATAAAAAATAATATCTAATGATTTGGGTAATGGAGCTAGATTAGAATTGGGTTTTGGGTAACCATACAAAAAAGGTTGGGAATTACTGGTCTAGTCCAAAGAACATTTATATCTGTGTTCACTTTATTGCAATTTTCGTTAGTTTGTATTGCAGACACCTCCAGTATATATATATATACTGACGACACAAACACGGAAAAAATTATGAATGGCCTGCTCATTTAAATATGGTAACTCAAAGCATTTTGTTGCTTCCAGTAGTGGTGAATCACGTACAGAAGCTTCGTTAGTACGTTGATCTTCTATATACTTGGCAGTGATGCTACGAGCTACTCGTACCCTGAAGGGTGTGTAGGAGGATCGGAGTTCTGTGAAATGGTGAAGCCTTTGCTTCCCATCGAAGTTAATAGTTCATTACTTGGGGAAAATAGTGTTTGGGGCCGTCACTTAAAATTTTGTGAACTCTCGTCCATCTTTTGTACATACGAAGGATGCGCTTCTTATACAGAAAATAGGTTGCATTGTTACTTAGATGCAATCCGTACATGCCTTGAAATTTCACTCGGTTGCACGTGGACATAACAACGAACAAAATGACTATTCATATTCGAAGGTTCC
Organism: Bathynomus jamesi; assembly: GCA_023014485.1. NCBI lineage: Eukaryota > Metazoa > Arthropoda > Malacostraca > Isopoda > Cirolanidae > Bathynomus > Bathynomus jamesi. Next base: position 151,541 of record JAJOZX010003459.1, on the reverse strand, counting down.
GTAAATTCGAAAGAAGAAAAAAGTTTAAAAAAAAAAATATGGAACTCTTTATGATATGCGGTTACATTTTGTGTGTATAATTTCATCTCCGAATTTTACTTAGGAGTTCTGTGACTTTCCAGAGAATACATTCATCGCGTTGGAAGAACGGCTCGTGCGGGTAGAAAAGGACAAGCTCTTCTTTTCCTCACAGAAGAAGAAATTGGGTTCATTCGTTACTTAAAAGTTCACAGAGTTAACGTCGACCCAATGGACATAACGTGGTCGAAAGTGGCAAACATCCAAGCTCAGGTGAGGTTTTTTTTTTTTTTTTTTTTTTTTTTTAACTTATTTCCTAATTTTTGGTAGCTTGAAATATACACTTCACTCACTAGGGAAACATTACGAAATAAAAGGTAACACCCTGGAAAAATCATTTCCCCACTGCGCGTGGGTGAGAGGGTCACCTGAGCCCCGAGCAATGACAGGGTGAGTGGCTGGCCCAACCCAACCCAAGAGCCACCAGCAGGGACCGAACCTAGAGCCTCAATGCCCGGCTACTGGGAGCGCATTACATATATATATATAAGCACACCGGACAAAAAATTAGTCACCCCTAATAGCACCGATAGTAGGAAGTTCAAGGTCACACAGAGGGCGCTGATGTAGCATTGGTAAGTGACAAGTAGCGGTGACGTAGCACACAGGATCGGATCTGTTTCGTGAGGTGGTGAAGAACAAAGTGTGTGTTGGATATAGTCTGCAAAATGGGTCGTGAGGCAGACGTTACTCAGTGGCAAAAAGGAGCCATCGTGTTTGGCAGAGCCCACGGACACAAAATGTCTGAAGTAGCCCAATTTGTTGGTGTGTCAACGCGTACTGTCCAGCGAGTTTACAAAGAGTGGTGTAGTTCGCAATCAACTGAAAATCGACGGCGTAACTGTGGCCGGAAAACAATTCTCGACAATAGGGACCGCCGCCATGTTTCTCGTCTAGTAACTGCAAATCGTTTTCAAACCAGAGAACAATTGCTCCAAGAAACCAATGAGGTTCTCCAGCGACCAATTTCCGAACGGACATTGCGACGAGAACTGCATGCGATGGACATCTGGAGCAGGGTACCACGGAAGAGGCCGCTGTTAACAGCAAGTCACAAATTGGCACGTTATAAATGGGCTCAGAGGCACAAAAACTGGACTGCGGCAGATTGGAAACGTGTAATTTGGTCCGATGAGTCCCGTTTTTGTTTGTTCTCCAATGATGGGAGGCGACGAGTACATCGCAGGTCCAATGAAGCCTTTAATCCTGAATGCGTCGAAGGTGTTGTTCAGGCTGGAGGTGGTTCCGTGATGTTCTGGGGATGTTTTTCGTACCACGAAATGGGCCCTCTCGTTCCAGTGACGATGAATTTGAACCAGCAGGCGTACCTCCGCATACTAAACTCGCCGGATTCGTGCGGTTATCAAGGCCAGAGGCGCCGTCACACGTTATTAGGTACATTCTGAGAGGGGTGACTAATTTTTTGTCCGGTGTGCTTATATATATATATATATATATATATATATATATATATATATATATATATATATATATATATATATATATATATATAACCACTAGAAGAGACGTTTCACAGCCAACATTGATGGCTGCAAAAACTCAACTACTCGGAAAGACTACGTAAACTAAATCTGTACTCCCTGGAAAGAGAAGAGAGAGGTATACCATAATCTACATGTGGAAAAAGATCGAAAAACTGGTACCAAACCTCAACTTAAACCCAAATACCATCTAAACAACGCTGGAAAGCAGGAAAGGCAGAATGTGTAGTGTTTCCAAATTAAAGGCCCAACAAGGGACCTCCTCAACACTGAAGGAAAATAGCTTGGTTGTCAGGGGGCCAAGACTTTTAACCAGCTTCCTAAGGACCTCAGAAACGTTACAGGGGTCAAAGTTGAAGTTTTCAAAAGAAGACTAGATACCTGGCTCAGGACGGTACCAGATGAGCCGGGTGCACCTGGCTATGTGCGGTGGAGAGCGCAAGAGCAACTCGCTCCTTCACCAAGCCAGGCCTAGAGGCGGGGTCATCAGCTAGACCTTCGTATGAAGAGAGAGCGACGCACGGAACCGTAACGAGGTTAACGAGGTGTGTATATATATATTGTATATAAATTATCAAAATCTTATTTCCCAACGAATTGGGTTGAGGAGGCATAAAATACCTGGATGCGAAATAGAGAGGGTCGTAATGAGAAAAGGCAGGAACTAAAGCGTACACATTCATTCACACACTCATGCTCTGTTTACAACTTTGTCATCTTCCATTCTTTCAACTTCGCCGAACCACTTTAATGTCCACAAACGTCCTAACATTTTGAGTGCCAAGCTGACTGATGAAAGATCGTTGCAGTTTATTATCAAAGTGCCATCTGTTGGATTTCTTCGGAGACAAAAATCAGCACTGTCAGTATATATGTATCGGTGTTACCAACGATTTAAGTGTGTCCACATTTTTGAACTCAAGAATTACATATCTTGATTTTTATCTTTTGGGGTGAGTTGAACATTGTCTTCGTTAGTTAACTTGCTTCCTCGTGGAAATTTCGTAAATGCCTCGTCGGCGCTTGCGCTACAATCTCACCTGATAGTGTGCAGATGTGTTTGTCGTTTTGTTGTTTCTCGATCAGGCGTACCTGGATACAAATGGGAAACATTTGAACACTTTGCGCTAGTTTACATGCAAGTTATTTTTCTTGCTTTCTTGTAACACAATTAAAAAACAATAATACTCATAGGCCATATCTGTATACTATCTGCAGCTAAAGTGTGTATATATTGTTTAAGGACACTATTTTTTTTTTCTTTTTGGGGCAAAGTTTTTAGCATATTTTCTGATGTAACGGTAGGAGACGTGTTCGGGACGTGGATCAAGCCAAGCAACTAAGGTATGCATGCATTTTTTTACTGGAGGAGGTTGGTGGGGGGATGGCACGGACACACACGTCATTGTCATTGATCGTTAATGAGATGTGACTAGTAAATATTTACTTTTTAGAACAGTCAACAGTGTCTTTTAGACTTTAAGTTTTAACGTGTACTTGTTTTTCAGCTTGAAAAATTGGTATTGACGAATTACTTTCTTCAATCGAGCGCAAAGCAAGCGTTCGCTGGATACGTGAGAGCTTACAATGCTCATTCCATAAAAGATATATATGATATCTCTAAATTGGATTTATTGAAGGTGAGAGGAGTTTGTGTACTGTATTCCTACAATTTGTTTGTACAGCGAGGCAGATTTGGTTAATTTTCATGGAGAATAACAGTGCAATTTAGATTCTAAGATTTTAATAAGTTTTCACTTATTTGAACTTAATGATTAAGTTGTATTTATATCATGTACGCGAGTCGTTAAAATAGAGTAAATGAGATGGTAATTGGGTCTAAAGTCGTTGAGCGGATGCCCTTAATATCCAACTGAACCATCCTTGTTAGGAAGACATTTTTTTAACATTCATTTTCAAATATTTTAATTTTTACTTCATGAAACTAAGAGTTCATCAAAGGAACCTAAACAAGTTGCCCCTACACTTCAGATAAGCTTATCTGTGAGTGGGAGTAATGCCCAATTTAGGTTTGTGTAGTACATTGTATTGAAGCCCTTCGATTTGGATTCCTGTGGATGCCCACACCTACTCTAAACGTTTAGATAAATGGCTAAACCTTTTACCAGATTTTGAGGAGAAAAACCACGTAAAAGGTGAATTGATGGTGTGAAAGTTGTCGTTTCTAAACTAGGTATGGAGAGGGAGGAAGTTATAAGAATGGAGAGCGTGAGTGTACAGGGTGTTCTAAAAGTCAGAAATCATAGGAAATGTTTTTATATATATATAATATATATATATATATATATATATATATATATATATATATATAATATATATATATATATACACACACATATATATATATACATATATATATATATAACTGTATATAACACAGTCCCACTGCAGAAGACATTGACCTCATACACCACCTTAACACTGACATCACAAATCTAATTAACACTAAACAGTCAGAAAACTGGGAATCCTATTTAACTACACTCAATCACAAGACCAACAGCACCCAACTTTGGAAAACCTTGAAAAAAATCCACACCACATACTAACCCACCCCACACACACGAAGCTCTCCTTTCCAACCGTAACCAAATTCCATCCCCACAAAAACACTGCAACCTACTCATGCACCACTACTCAAAAATTAGCCACAAAATCACTGTTCCCAATAATAGAAAAATCCTCAAAAACATACGGAAACTCTCGGCCGACCCACAACAACACCACCACATCCATTTACACCCCAAGGCACAGCTGCAGCCATAAAATCCCTTAAAAACTCTCATGCCGAAGGCCCAGACCACATTTCAAACATACATCTCAAACACCTTGGTCCAATTGCTCTTGCAGCCCTCACAAACATATTCAATTACTCCTGGCTTCACAATGTCATACCCTCTACCTGGAAGCTGGCACACATCATCCCGATACTGAAACCCAATAAACCCCCCAACCTACCTGCTTCATACCGGCCAATCTCCCTTCTCTCAACCATTTCCAAAGTCCTCGAAAAACTGATATTAAGACGCATACAACCACACATTACATTTTCACAAACCCAACACGGCTTCAGGTCCGCCCACTCCACCACAACACTTCTTACAAACCTAACCCAACACATCTTAGATGGCTTCAACCAACAATCCCCCCCCTGCCCGCACAGTCCTTGTTGCCATCGACATCAACAAAGCTTTCGACACTGTCCCACGCCACATTCTTGCACAAAAGATTATTGATCTCGACATCCCCACCAATGACAAGAAATGGCTTACTAATCTCATTGCAGGCCGACTTGGCAAAGTCATACACAAACAACACTCATCCAAAACCTACAGACTATACAATGGCGTCCCACAGGGCTCCATACTCTCTCCAATCCTCTTCAACCTTTTCATGCACGACCTCCCACAACCTCTCTCCCCCCATGTCCACGTTTCCTCCTATGCAGATGACCTGACCATAACAGCACAACACCATAACCGTAACACCGCCACACGCCTGATCCAGCAGTACATTACCAATCTGGAACTCTGGCTGACTAATAATAGGATGTCAGCATCCCCTCAAAATCCTCCATCACCCTCCTAACCTCAGACCGCCACGAATCCCAAGCACACCCGAGAGTCACCCTCATGGGACATCCCCTACCTCTAAACAAAACCCCCAACAATCCTCGGCCTCACCCTAGACACACACATGTCCTTTTCCCCTCACATATCAAACATTTGCTCCAAAGCAACAAAAAAACTCAACGCTCTCAGAACACTCACCTCCACAACATTCGGTCAGCAGAAGGAATCCCTTAGTATCCTATACAAACAGTTTGTACGTACTACCCTAACTTACGCTGCCCCCGCCTGGTCCCCGTCCATCTCCCACACAAACCAGAAAAAGATACAGAGTACAGACCACACAAAACAGAGGTCTCAGAAGCATTACTGGCTGCCTCCGAACCACACCCATCCCACATCTACATGCAGATACGAAAATACTCCCCATCGAACACCACATGAACATGACAGGGACTCAATTCTTCTCCAGAGCACTGGCCCCAGACCACCCCTGTCACCATCTCACATTACACAATCCCCCACCCCGCAACAAAAAACGTACTCCTGCTGCTCACTATTCGCAGCTACTGAACAATTTCCCCCCTCCTCCCCTAAACATCAACCCCATTAAACATCTCCACACAGAATTTACCCGGAAATACCTACTCGACCAACCACACAACACTGTCCTTCACGATACTCCCCCTGTAGTCCATCAGAGCGAACAAACCCTCCCAAGGAAAACAAGAGTTACTCTGGCCAGGCTCCGTTCAGGCCACCACCCCTCCCTCCGACAATACAGACACAGACTCCACCTAGCTGACACCTCCACCTGTCAAAAATGCTACCTCCACCCTGAGGACACAGAACACCTACTCTTACACTGCCACACTCTCTCTCAACAAAGACACAACTCCAACATTACCTCTCTACGAGACCTATGGACCCGTCCCACGGTGGTAGCGGGATACCTGAGTGCCGCCGGGTTCGCATAAGAGAACCCGGGGGCTACGAAGTAAAGTAAGTATATATATATATATATATACACGAACTTGATTGCTGATATAAAAATAACCCCAACCATTATCTCAGACCACAACTTAATCGAGATATCAACAAATATGATGGCAGCATTAGAAGACAATACACATATTGTGGAAAGAAGTAAATTCGGGGCCTTTAACTTAAACTCGAAGACTATAAATTGGGAAGCAATCAGATCGCACATGGCCCAAATAGAATGGAGAACAATTTTCGAGAATAAAACAACGGAAGAAATGCTAACAACTTTGGAGGAAAAAACGCTGAGAATTTTAGAAAAATATGCTCCGAAATCACAGCCAAAAGGAAAGAGGAGCTGGCTAGAAAGGCAAAAGAGAAGACTATTCCGCAAAAGAAAGAGAGTGGAGGCGAAGTTAGGAAACTGCGGAGATAATGGCAGGAAAATAATAAAAGAAAAACTGGAGGGTATCGATAGGGAAATACAAGCCCTGATTAAGGACCATACAGAGAGGGAAGAGGAAAAGGCGGTAGAAGCAATAAAGGAAAATCCAAAATACATCTATAGCTATGCAAAAAGGAAAACAAAAACGCGCGCCGCTATTGGGCCCTTAAGGACGGGAAACAATGAACTAACCGACGATCCAAAAGAAATATCTGATACATTGAGAGCTCAATATGAATCAGTTTTCAGTACCCCAAAAGTGACAAAGCGATACCTGACATAAATGCATTCTTTGAAGAGGAATTGCAAGGAGAGTATATAACAGACTTTGAGTTTACACCAGAAGATGTAGCGAGAGCTATAGGACAAATGAAACTACATTCAGCTGCAGGTCCGGACAATTGGAACGCATTATTGATTAAAAACTGTAAAAATGAAATAGCTACACCTTTATACTGGATATGGAGAAGATCCCTAGACACTGGGGAAATACCGAGCATCTTGAAAAGAGCAAACATTGTCCCTATATATAAAGGAGGGGACAGATCTCAAGCAAAGAACTATAGACCAGTGTCATTGACGTCCCACCTCACCAAAGTATTTGAAAGAATAGTTAGAGAGAAAATTTATGATTTCCTGGAGACACGGGAAAGATTCAACGAAAATCAGCATGGATTCCGATCAGGTAGATCATGCCTATCACAACTAATAGAGCACTACAACAATATCCTAGATGCATTGGAAGGCAATGACAACTACGATGTTATATACACAGATTTTGCTAAAGCTTTCGATAAATGTGACCATGGTATAATCGGACATAAAATTAAAGACATGGGAATAACAGGCAAAGTGGGAAAATGGATCTACAACTTCCTTAGTGATCGTCTGCAGGTCGTCAAAATTCAAGGTATATCATCATCAGAATCGGAAGTACGCAGCTCAGTACCACAAGGGACAGTACTGGCCCCACTCCTGTTCATTATCATGCTAACAGACATAGACAGCGGAGTAAACAGCAATAGTATAGTAACATCCTTTGCAGACGATACAAAGATCAGCAGAAAAATCAGCGATGTACATGACGTGGAGGCCTTGCAGAGGGACACGAACAAAATATACAAATGGTCAGAAGACAACAACATGTCATTCAACGCCGAAAAATTTCAGCTCTTGAGATATGGTAGAAAAGAAGAACTTAAACAGACTGCATATTATGCTCCAGATAGACAGGAAATTCAGAGAAGCATGAAAGCGATTGATCTCGGGATAATAATGACAGATGATGCGAAATTCGAAACACAAAATCAGATAGCGATAAATAAAGCAAAAAGAGTCGCCGGACAGGTTCTAAGAACGTTCAAGAGAAGGGACAGGACAGTAATGATTCCCCTGCTAAAAACACTGATTATACCAAAACTTGAATACTGCTCAGTTTTGACGTCCCCATATAAAAAGGAAGAAACTAATAAACTAGAAGAAACGCAAAGGCATTTCACAGCCAAGATTGATGGCTGCAAAGAACTCAACTACTGGGAAAGACTACGTAAACTAAATCTGTACTCACTGGAAAGAAGGAGAGAGAGGTACATCATAATCTACATATGGAAAATGATCGAAAAACTGGTACCAAACCTAAAACTAAACCCAATTACCATTCAAACAACACTGGAAAATAGGAAAGGCAGAATGTGTAGTGTTCCCAAATTAAAAGCACGACAAGGGACCACCTCAACCCTGAAGGAAAATAGCTTGGTTGTCAGGGGGCCAAGACTTTTCAACCAGCTTCCTTAGGACCTCAGAAACGTAACGGGGGTCAAAGTTGAAGTCTTCAAGAAAAGACTGGATGCCTGGCTCAGGACAGTACCAGATGAGCCGGGCGTGCCTGGCTATGTACGGTGGAGAGCGCAAGAAAGTAACTCGCTCCTCCACCAGGCCAGACCTAGAGGCGGGGCCACCAGCTTGACCTCCGTGTGAAGAGAGACCAACACACGAAACAACATAAGGTTCATATATATATATATATTAGGGTGGCCCTTATTTTTCAACTTTTGAAATTACTTGCTCCCAACCACTAATCTTCCAATATATAAAAAAGTGCTCTGTGCAAAATTTCAGCTCAATTGGGCTATATTAAGGTGGCCCCCAAAGGCCCTAAAGTTTCAAAATTCACCGATAATTGGTATTTCTAATATAAAACCTTTATAATTCATTTGCAAAATTTGTTTAGGAAAATAATCACAAAGCATAATCGAAAGTGAATTTTATTTACAACAAATAATTACGCCGCTTATATAGGCCGCAGGCGCAGAACTTTCTAGAACCTTCCAGAAGCGGTTTTTTTACGCACTTATGATACTTTTCAATTTCCGTGAATATCTCGTCCAATTTTGGTTTTAAGTAAATAATGGTTATAACTAAATTTATTGTAAATTGAATTCTCTTTCGATCATATTCTATATTTCTTTCGAATAAAACACTGTAAAGAAGATAAAAACGGTTTTATATGAAAAAATATCAATATTGTTAAAATCTGAAACTTTAGGGCCTTTGGGGGCCATCTTAGTATTGTCTGATTGAGCTGAAATTTTACACAGAGCATTTTTACATGGATTAGAACAACTTTGGAGGTTGGGAGATGAAAAATATTTCATTTCAGAAAATCACATACAACTAAGGGCCACCCTAAATTATATATATATGCTCAAACACGCTGCTCTTACTATTCCTCACTACATATACATGCATCTTGCATACTACACAATCTTTTTAAAATAATAAAAAAATGACATCAACCTCAAGAGCCTTGGAGTCCCTAGGGAAGGGGACCAAAATGTTCCCACTTCTGGCTCCCTCGCTGCCGAACCGGGCAGCGAGGCTGGGTCTGCTACTACCCATTCGAGATGTGGCCTCTGCCTGATCACTTTTCATAAACTTCTGCAACATTTGTGGCCTCCTGAAATTTTCAATCTGTTAAATATCACCTCTCCTCCTCTAAACCTCACCTTCTCTTCCTCACTGAAACTCAGGTGTCTGGGACGACTGACAGCAACCCTTTTTCTCTACACTCAATTTCAGTTCAAGGGTGGATGTTGCGTATATGTACGCAATGACCTTACTTGCTCTCGTATCCCCGAACTTGAATCCTCCGAATTCTACACCCTCTGGCTACGGCTTGCATGCCAATCTCAAACTATACATCTCCGCTGTCTACCATTCTCCTAATTTTACTCTTTTCTACCTCATTTTTAAAATGGAGTACATTCTATCCCACTCTCCTTTTGCTGAAATCTCCATTTTAGAATATTTCAATGTTCACCACCTTTGGCTTTCCTCCCATTTCACTGATATCCCTCGTGAACTAGCTTACAATTTCTCTATCCTGAATGACCTAGAGCAGATTGTGCAGCACCCTACTCGTATCCCCGATCGCCTTGGAGATATGCCCAACATTCTGGATTCATTTCTCATCCTCCTTATTCTGTCAAGCTTTTTCCCTCCATTGGGCTACTCCGACCACAATCTTGTATCTGTTTCCTGTCCTATCGCTCCAATTCGGCCTTTGGTTCCTCCCAAGAGGAGACGCCTTTGGCACTTTGGCGCCTCTGATTGGGAAGCCCTTCAGCAGTACTACTTTGATTTCCCATGGAATGATTACTGCTTCCGTGGCCGAGGCCTCTTCGAATGCGCTGGGGGCATTACGGAGGTGATTCTGTCGGTAATCCCCCCCCCCCCCCCCATTCTGCCCGGAATTGTACAAAATCTGTTCTTCAACTCTCCAAAAATTCCTTCAGACAAAAATGTGAAAATCTATCCAATTCTAATTCTTCTCGCTCTTTCTGGCACCAAGCCAAGACCCTCTCCAACAACTTTTACTACTTGTTCTTTCCCTTCTCTTTTCCATTCTGACAGCTCAGTTGCTGTCTTTTCTCCTGATAAATCTGAACTCATCGCTCAAGCTTTCGCATCCAACTCAACCCTGTACGATTCCACTGCTGTTCCTCCCTCTGACTTAATCATGTCCGAAATTACAATCTCTTGCAAAGATGTTTTCCGCCCCATCTGTGCTCAAACTCAAGGAAGGCGTACGGTCCTGATGGTGTTCCTCCTATTGTTCTCATGATCTGTGTCGACACCCTGCCTATGCAAACTCTTTCTGTCTGTCTTTCATCTGGTACTTTTCCTTCCTGTTCGAACTTCGTTGTCATTCAGCCTGTCCCAAAGAAGGAACTTTCCAACTTCCCAACTATCGTGCAATTACTTTGATTTCTTGTCTTTCTAAAGTTTTGGAATATATACTTAATAGGAAGATTCTTAAACACCTCACAATCTTATTTCAATCGTTAGTATGAGTTCCACAAGGGACGCTCTACTAGCGATCTTCTTACATATATCTCCGACTCTTGGTCATATTCCTTTCGGGATTTCGATGAAACCTTTGCTATTGCGTTTGGGGTAGACATATCAAAAGCTTTTGAGTGTGGCACAAACCTTTAATTTCCAAACTGCCCCCCCTTCAGTTTCTCTCCTTCGATATGTGCCATTATCTTTGATCTCCTTTCTGACCGATCTATAGCTACGGTTGTAGATGGCCACTGTTGTTGTTCTAAAGCTATTAACAGTGGTGTTCGTCAGGGCTCTATCCTATCACCCACTCTTTTCCTTTTATTTATCAGTGATCTATTAAATCGCACTTCCTGCCCTATCCACTCCTATGTCGATGATTCCATTCTTCACTCTCCACCCGCTTCACAAAGCGTCCCTCTCAACAGACACCCACTGCTTCACATGGGACCTGACTTCTGATCTTTCTACTATCTCCGATTGGGGGCAGACAAAACCGTATGGCTTTCAATGCTTCAAAAACTCGGTTCCTTCATCTGTCTGCTCGTCACAATATTTCACATGACTACCCCTTCAACAATACACCACTCAATCCTTCCTCTTCTCTTAATATTCTTGGCGTTTCCTTTTCTTGTGATCTTTCCTGGAAAGATCATGTATACTTTCTTTCTAAAACAGCTTGTAAGAGATGTGCTGTACCGGCTCGGCAGTTTTTTCACCCCCACTCAGTTGCCGTCTCTGTACAAGGGTTTTGTCCGCTCCTATTTGGAGTACGTTTCTCACGTGTTGGGTGGCTCAATTCACACAGTTCTATTTGACCGGGTGGAATCAAAGGCTTTTCGTCTCATCAATTCCCCGTCTCTGACTGACTGTCTTCAATCTCCCTCTCTTCGCCGCAATGTTGCCTCACTCTCTTTACTCTCGCTATTATAACGGACATTGCTCTTCTGAACTCTAACTGCATGCCACCTCCTTTAAGGAGCACGCAGTACCCGACTTTCGAAACATTCTCGTTACTTTTCTGTCTAACTCTGTAAAGTCTAACGCAAAGTTTAATCGATATTTTCACTCTCATCTATTCAACCGGTGAACTCTCGAGCAATCTTCCTCACTTCATCTTTCCCCCTGTCTATGACACTCAATCTTTCAAACGCCGAATGTTCAGGTATCTCGAAAACCTTGGACCTTGATTATGGCTCTTCTTCTTCTACGGGAGGGGCGTTTTTGTGGGTGTTCGCCCTTGGCCCCTCATTCCTGCATAATATATATTACAAAATATTTCCTATGATTCCAGATTTTTGAAACACCCTGTATACTGTTGTATGACATTTTAACGATTCGCGGGGAAGCTCCTACCTCCTTGTCTGAAGGTGAAAGCTGGTCATTGCGGTTATCTAAATCAGGGAACCATGATGGAGCCCACCCCGAATATCGTGAAATAAGGGCTGGGAAACTGTAGTGTATTTAAAAATTTGCATTTTGTTGATTTGAACAGATTCTAAATAGTTATTTGGTTGTTGGTTGCAGGTGGCGAAATGCTTTGGGTTCACTGTGCCCCCATTTGTAAACATCGGACCTTGTTCACTTAAGAATCAGGAGAAGAGGAAAAGAAAAAATACTTATGGTTACGGAACTAAGAACATCATAAAAACTAAAAGATTTAGACAGAATAATAGATGAAGTGTCAGACTGGGAAATAAATTTATTTCTTAAATGTCATTCCATTTTTATATAAAATAAAATCTATTCTATGCTCACCTTAATATTCCGATTTGACAAAAATAAACTAAACGCGGTAACTTAATAGTACTTCGTAATTGCAGGGAACAACAGTCCAATAGTGTTCTCGTGTGCCAGACGAGAACACCGTTGGATTGTGGTTGCTTACGTAATTTCATATAATATGCCTCGGTGGTGTAGTGGTTAACGTCGCTGACTACGAATCCATCGACCCCGGGTTCGAGACCCAGTGACGGCAGCCGGCGCGCAACAAAACCTATCTGTTCATCCTTCCACACAATAAAGAAAGTGGTTGGTAGATAAATGGGTACCCCGGGTGACCTAGTGGTTAAGACACTGGGCTGCTGCTGGGGCGTGGTTCGGATTCCACGTTAAACTGTAGGTCTAAAGTGAAGTGAAAAGCTGGACCTTCGTCAGAATGAACAATAAGTCCTGTATTATTGGGATTCAAACCCCCGACCTGTGGCTTTACTTCGCTTATAGGAAAACTGATACGAACTGAATTACGGATCGTGGTGGTGGCAGGCAAAACGGGAGAATGAACGATCTCACTCGCTGGGATTGTCTTGTTCAAGACTTTTAGCATGGGTTATTTCGCACCAATTTGGTGAGGATTTCCATACTTTGTTCTTGGTATTTACTCCTCGGAGTTACACGTGTTTCGAGGAAAACGCTCTAAGTAATAACGTCATATGGAATTCCTCTGTCCGTTTCCGTAATGAGGTGCTCTGTGAGCGATCCAGGAAACAGATACGGACGCCTTAAGTGCTCTCACGTACATATGGATTTATATCTGCCGTTTCCTACGCAGTTATTTTTAAGAGTACAGTTCACGCGCACGGATACACAAATGTACATTCTTACAGATATGAATTCCCAACTTAAGTGTGTTCGTTGCCAAGCAAATAACACTGGAGGAACTTGCTGCTAATGTAAACTTAGGATAGATGAATATCACGGGGTTTGTAGTCGTACATCATGCCCTTTAATGAAATAAACCTTTCAATTCGCCAATTAGGAGAATATCATTGTCTTGCCGCGAACCACCCGTGACCCCATTGACACTTCGGCACTTCCTCCTTCAAAACTGTAAACAGCAGCAGCAATACACAACTATAGTCTTAAAGTCTTTGAGTTAGAATTTAGTCTTGCACATACTGAACCAAATCTACTTTGAGTGACTGTGGCGCGTTTGAATTATCTGTTGTAAAAAATTGTATTTTCTACCTTATTGAGGTGACGTGTGTGTGTGTGTGTGTGTGTGTATATATTAGGCCGGGTCGAAATTTTTTATTTCTTAGGTAGATAGTGTGAGGTGGTTCAATCATAGTAACACCCTAGTAAAATATTTTTGAATTCTGAGGACCCCCCCCCCCCCACCGGTTTTAGTTTTTCAGAAAATTCATAAAATTCGAGATAATTTGCGATTTACTTCGAAATTTTTTTATTATTACAAAAGTTCGCTTATAAAACAGTTATTTATTTTTTAATGAAAAAAAAAAATTTAAAATACAAAAATGCATGAAAAAAAAAATTTAATACATAAATTTTTAGCTATTATTGGTAGAAATTTAGAAATTAAGAGACAAATTCAATAAAATTTTTGACCTAAAACTAATGTTTTTTTTATTCCTTCCATTGACCTTTCACTCAAAAGTAGGCAGTTCTTTTCTAGACTCTAAAGTATTTAAAATAAATTTATGTCGATTAATATAACCAATTCTTTTCTGGCTAGATTTAGTTAGTTAAGTTCACACCCCGTTCAACGCTTTGACTGTGACGGAAAATCTAGTATTTCTAGAGGTTTAGTTCTAATCTGAAGCAATTGCTCATTGGTAAAATTACTTAGCAAAGGTGGAGGCGTGATTATCTGCTCATTCCAATTAATCAAATCAATATAATCATTTGCTAGAAAATTTATAGATCTTGGTAGCTCAAAATTTCTGGCTCCTGAAAACCCAGTTCTGGAAAGAATTATCTTTTGAATTGCTAGCTCTCTAATATGTAATCGTTCGTCAGAAACCATTGACAAGAGTATATTTTCAGGATTAGCGAAGTAAGCGTTGTTTTTCATGACCGGCTCAATAATTTTCTTGAATTTTACATCTGAATTTCGAAGAATTGTCATGAACCAAAAATTTCGCGCACCCTCAGTGGCTTTTGGGTGTGATTTTATTTGAAACCACGCAGGGACATAAAAATTGATGACAAATATGACAAGATCTTTTAGGTTAGTATCATGATTTGATGTAGAAATGTATAGGCGGAGAACCCTATTAGCCAAAGTCAGCCACCTGGCGTGATTTAGTCGTCCTGGATTGTGGCTTCTTTTTCTAGTAGCCATAATTTAATTTAATAAGATTTTAACTATATTTTATTTATTACTGATATTTTAAAATTAAATAACGTATTTTAATACAAACTTTTAACATTCTAGGTACCTAAATATGAATCTGGAAAGAAAAAAACAAAAATAATGTAATATTAGGTCTTACATCCGGTGCTATGAGTCAGCACCGGATTTAAGTCCCTACCCCTTAACCCCCGATCTCAAAAAAAGTTGGTGAATGGTCTATTCTGATGTAATTCGTGCCGGAGAACCGATTTTGGCCATCCGAAAGCAAAAAAATTAATATTTGGGGTCGATTTTTACGATTTTCGATTTTTGGCCTATTTCCCATACAAATTCATATGGAAAAATAAAACCACGAAGGGAAAAGAAACACAGTGGTGCTCAAGCGCTTTCGTCTAATGACATCCTCAATGTTCCTGAGGATGTCATTAGACGAAAGCGCTTGAGCACTACTTTGTGTTTCTTTTCCCTTCGTGGTTTTATTCATTATATATATATATATATATATATATATATATCGCTGAATGGCAACAAAAAGATAAACAGCGGAACGTGGCTGTTCGATGATTTGGGCTGAACAAAAGAGATGTAGTTTTGTATTTGACTAAATTGTTGGTGCTAAGTTTAATTTGGTGATGTTTCTAAATTGACTAATTTAAACAAAGTTGTCTAATTATTATATCAGTTAGGGATAATGTCCAAAGCTACTAAATTAGTAAAGTAGAACTAGTAGTAGGTCGTTTGTGGAACGTTGGCATATATGGTAGGCCCTAAGAAGATCTAAATCAAAGCACCTGTAAGAGTGTAAGTACTTTTATTGTTATTTAAATAATTTAATAACTGGCGGGGTCTAATACCCCCACGTTATTACACTTATATTTTAGATTTATAATACTCATTTATATATTGAACTGAATGACCTTTATTAATAATTAATAAAATAAGTACAATTTTAAAAATTTCATTGCTACAATAATTTTAACGAATAATTTGAAATTGAGCTATTTATTTTGTTTAATTTGGCCCTCAAGCTTTAGGCTTTACTGGGTTCTTCATTAAAAATAAAAGTTATTATTAATTTATTAATAACACTGGTCTACAAATTTTGAAAAAGTTTGTGCTTCGGAGATAAAATGTGTTTCCTATTATGGATTTTGGGGTGCTGAAAACGAATATGACCATAAAAACAGTCGATTGGTTACAGTTTCCAAGAAAATTTGAGTTACACATTTTGCATATATGTATACCATATATTAGTAACATACCTGTATAATGCAGTCACTTGTATTGATTCAAGCCGTCGCTTCTTTGCTTGTCTCTTGTATTCAACTTCTGGAGCATCTCTTCTTATTGTCCAGCAGTAGTTTGCTAACAATGATGGACTCCATTTCCCCTGGTAGCGTTTCTCCATCGCTGACTGCTCCGCAGTTGGCCGGAAAAAATTCCAAGTGCGAATGGAGGAAATGTACCGTTAAAGACATATTGCAGCCCATTTTTTGATAGGACAACAGCAGGTTTTCCACCAGCTCCCTGTAATTGTCAGCTTTGGTATTTCCGAGAAAATTGGTTGCTACTAACCGAAAAGCATTCCACGCTGTCTTCTCCTCACCACCTAGGATACGGTCGAACTCCTCATCTCTAAGAAGCTCGCGGATCTGTGGACCAACAAATACACCCTCCTTGATTTTTGGTTCACTGAGCTTTGGGAATTTACCACCGAGGTACTTAAAAGCTGCCCCCGTTTTATCCATAGCCTTAACAAAATTTTTCATGACGCCCAGTTTGATGTGTAAGTGTGGTAACAAAATCTTGCTCGATTCTACAAGTGGAGGATACTGAACATTTTTTGTTCCAGGTTCCAATGAGTGTCGGAGTAGCCAATCCTTCTTGATGTAATGAGAAGTCCTAGCCCGACTATCCCATTCACACAGAAAATAACAATACTTAGTGTAGCCCGGCTGCAATCCAAGCACGATAGCAACAACTTTCAAGTCACCACAAACCTGCCACTGATGTTTGTCATAGTTTATGCAGTTCAAAAGTTGCTTCATGTTGTCATATGTTTCCTTCATGTGGACTGCATGACCAACTGGAATTGATGGCAATACGTTACCAACATGCAACAAAACAGCTTTTAGACTCAACTTCGATGAATCAATGAACAGTCTCCATTCATCAGGATTGTGAATAATGTTGAGAGCTGCCATCAGACCATCGATGTCGTTGCAAGCTACAAGGTCACCTTCCATGATGAAGAATGGGACAAAATCTTTTTGACGGTCACGAAATTTACACACACTAACATTTTCAGCGAGGAGAATCCACTGCTGCAATCTGGAACCCAACAGCTCTGCCTTACTCTTTGGCAGTTCTAAATCTCTGATAAGGTCGTTTAATTCATTCTGAGTTATCATGTGCGGTTTAGAAGATGTCAAGTTATAAACAAATTCAGGGTCTTGTGAAGTTGAAGGCTCACAAGTTTCGCAGGTTCCTTCATTCTCCTCGTCCTCTGACTCCAGGGAGAATGAGTGTGGGGGTTCAGGAACGGGTAGTCCTTCGCCGTGAGGTACCGGGCGTATAGCAGAGGGTATATTCGGATATTGTAAAATCCACTTTTTCTTGCAAATACCTTTCTTGACTGGAGGCACCATGCAGAAGTAACAATTGCTGACATGATCTGTTGGTTCCCTTCACACCATTGGCACTGCAAAAGGCATAGATTTCCTTTTCCGATTCAACCACTGGCGAAGGTTTGTTGCACAAGTATTGCAGCATATGTGTGGGGCCCAGCTCTTGTCCTGATCTCCAATCTTACAGCCAAAATAAAGGTGATAGGCTTTCCTAATCACGGCGGTTATAGCACGCTTTTGTGATGCAAAAGTCAATTCTCCACAAACATAACAAAAGTTATCTACACTGTTCACGCAATTACGAGGCATCTTTGTTCAAATTAGGCTGAAAAAAATTCAGTTTCAAAAGCAAACACTAAAAAGAGTTTGACAAGGGTACACTGTATGACTTCCGCGAATGAACTGATGCTGTGGCGTAATATGTAGACGCCTGTGACACATCGACGCCTTGACTCTACTGCGCATGCGCGTAGTTATATTTTTTTATTTTAATAAATTAATGTAATTACACTGCATTTTAATAATTTTAAATTAGGTAAGGTTAAGTTAGGTTAGTATTACATTATATTAATATAAAAAACATTATGGGAAGCAATATGTTAAAATGATCCAATCTATTTACAAATACATAATGTAATAGATAAATTTAAAATTACATTTTATTGTATATATATGTATATATTTACATTAATTTATTAAAATAAAAAATAACTACGCGCATGCGCAGTAGAGTCAATGCGTCGATGTGTCACAGGCGTCTACATATTACGCGACAGATGCAGTCCAGTTAGTAGGGTGCAGGGTTGCCTGATATCTTTATAAATAGAGTCAATTGGCAATTTTAGGCATCATTTTCATATTCAGTGACCCAAAATTAGTAAAGATTGACTACTTTTATTTTCGAAGCATTTTGGCTGTAGAGTCCAGGGCCGTAACTAGGGTTTAGAAATTAGTGAGGTCCAGATTTTTTTCGAGCGCGGCGGGACGAGCAAAATTCAGACCAAAATGACATCTACAAACACAACCCAAGCTATACACTAAACACAAAACGCTCGACGCTCCCTCTTTTCAAAAGAAAAGCGGTAATATGCGTTTCATACACGGAGAACGGTTCAGTCTCTTTTTTTTTTTTTAGGAAATTATTACCGAGGTCCGGACCTCGGTGACCTCATAGGTAGTTACGGCCATGCTGTAGACCAGTGTAATACGAGTATATAAATCCTGAATAAAAATTATTAATTTTGTTATTTTTATAGATATAATACAAATACAAATTCATTATTGAAGGTATGATACCAATATTATACAAAGAAATCAATATTAGACAAGATGAATAATAACAAGTAATGTAGCTACATTTAATCCTTGATTTTTATTAGTATGCCATTATTAATTGAAATTTTGTAATAACTTGGGGTTAGTGACCCCGCCAAGTTACTAGGTTTCTAAATAACAACAAAGGCACTTACCGGTGCTTTGATTTAGATCTTTAGGGCCTAGCGTAGATTTCCAGCGTTCTACAAAGCCCTACCTAACACACTAACTTTACTAATTTAGAAGCTATAGACATTACCCTACACTTATATACTGTTTAACAACTTCCTGCTTACATTATCACACTTTAGCAACATCACCAAATTAAACTTAGCATCAACGATTTAGTCAGATATGAATAACCATGCTGTTAGTCCAGCCCAAACAAACGAACAGACCACGTTCTGCTGTTTATCCTTTTGTGTTGCCATTCAGCTTTCTTTTAGTGACTTTTCCCTTTAGTGACTTTTAGACTATATACATATATATACACCCACACGTCACCTCAGATTTCAACTGGTTTTTAAACGAATTTACATTCATAATATTTTTATATCAACATTTAAATCATTCCATAGTTTCAATCCAATGAAAATGGGTCACCTTTGAGATGAAGACAATTTAAATTGAGGAATAACGTGCTTTGATTTATTTCTGGTCCGATACGAGTGGATTTCTTGAGTTACAAAATATTTATTTACTCATTGTAAGTTAATGATTTTATTCTTACACGTAAATAAAAATAAAATGTGTCAGTTTGATTACATCTTTGAGCTTTAGTAGTTTAGCTCTTTAAATAAGGCACTGAATGATAATGAAAATCAGCATAGATAAATAACCTGTGTTCGTTTTTGGATGAAAAAAACTGTTTAAAAGCTTTGTTAGCGGAATTTCTCCAAACTATATTATGGAAGAACAAGAGTATAATACAGAGGTAATAAACCGTTAAAAGACGTCAATATTTAATTTTACTTTATTTTTTAATGTATTTTACAGTCCTTGTGGTTTTAAGAGATTTAATATAATGTATATCTGAAACTAAAAGTAGGTTTCTTGAATTTTTAACTACAGTACCCCCCCCCCCCCCCCCCACCCCGATTTACGCGTTCCCCATTTGCGCGTTTTCGAATTAACGCGCAAATGGGGAGTGCGTAAATCGGGGGATTACTGTATATGACAACAATTTATTTTCATTATCTTTTCCACACTTTGGAATAATTTCAGTTTTATATTTAAAACCTATTATGCATTATGTCTTTGCCAGAGATTTACTAGGGGCACTCAATATATTTTGCCCCACCCTTTTTTCTTAGCTAAATAATAAGCCATGGGGCTGAAATGTCTTTTGGGCAGTAAGTTTGAACTTTCTGCGCTTCACATAGCCAGATTTTTCCAGTTTGAACCTTCCCCCCTTGTATAAAACCGCTTTTAAACGCCCTTCTATAAACCGATGGTTAACGCAGTTTCGAAAATGGCGTCAGACAGTGATGTGCATCGTAAACAGAGAGCTGTTATCGAGTTCTTAACCGCAGAGAAGGAAACAGTTGGAAATATTCACAAACGTCTATAAAACGTTTACGGAGATGGTATTGTTGATCGAAGCACAGTTGGACGCTGGTCTAAACGTGTGAGATCATCGGAGAGAGGGAGAGCCAGCCTCGATGATGAGCCACACGGCGGTCGCCTGGCATCGGCTGTCACATCTCACACTGTGCAACGTGCTAACATCATTCGATCAAATCGGCGCGTCACATACAAGGAGCTATCACTGGAGCTAGGAATTAGTGAAGGAAGTGTGAATACGATAATTCAGCAACTGGGATACTCAAAAGTGTGTTCACGGTTTGTTCCTCGCGAACTGACTGAAGATCACAAAGCCCAAAGAAAAGAAATTGCTTCTGAGTCGTTGGTTCGATACGAGACAGAAGGGGATGACTTCCTTTCACGAACTGTGACCGGGGATAAGACTTGGTTACACCACTTTGAACCTGAAACAAAACGCCAATCCATGGAGTGGCATCACGCAGATTCCCCACGCAAGAAAAAGTTCAGAATGGCTCCCTCTGCAGGAAAGATTATGGCCACCATCTTCTAGGACATGAAAGGGGTGATTCTGGTGGACATTATGAAGAAAGGACAAACAATCAACTCAGAGGCATATATTGCTACCCTACAGAGACTCCAGAGACGTATAAAGCGAGTTCGAACGGAGAGAAAACTGGAAGACGTCCTTCTTTTGCACGATAACGCAAGACCACACAACAGTTTTCCAAACAAGAGAGGCCATCACAAAACTGCGCTTGACTGTGTTACCCCACCCACCATACAGCCCTGATCTGGCACCTTCAGACTTCCATTTGTTTGGGCCAATGAAGGATGCTCTTCGTGGAAGAAAGTTTCAGTGACGATGAGGTTGTTGAGGAGGTTAAGAGGTGGCTCCAGCGGAACCCAGCAGACTTTTACCAGCAAGGAATAAAGGCCCTTGTTTCGAGGTGGAGGAAAGCCGTAGAAAAAGATGGAGATTATGTGGAAAAATAAAAACCTGTAAAAAAAGGTATGTAACTGCTTGCGTACAAAATTTCTGGAACTTAAAGGAAACTTGGAAAGAAAAAAAAAAGGTGGGACAAAATATATTGAGTGGCCTCGTATAACGAATTATTTCATTTTTGTTTTTAATAATTTTCTCTCTTTTCCGGTTTTCTATTTTTTAGTTCAGTTAAAACAATGAAAACGGAAATGTACTTCCGCAAAGGTTGTCAAAGAAAGAATGATAAATATTTCGGTTACCCGGACAACATCGTGGCCAATGTCGTAACACCACTTCCCGTTCATCAGCGAAGTTAACCGACAGTGTATCGGATAGTAGTTGGATGGGAGACCGTCCTCCGCATCCAGACCAATTAGCGACCGTGGTTCGGATCCCACGTAAAGCTGTAGGTCCCCTCCGTCATATGACCTTAGATGTTGCGAAGGAGGTTAAACAACCCCATCATTACAAACAAACGAAACAAAACATCTTTATTGCGGATCATTCACAATCCATAGCCACTTAACCTAACATACAAGTACAATCGGAGCAATTGTAGTTTACGTCCCCCTGACGCAAAAGGGGACACAAACTACGCTAGATCAAAATTGGGGAACTAAACTACATCAGGATCTTTAGGAGACATTTTTTAAATGAACCCATCAAATAAAACGTTAAAACTAACGAAAATATTTTCGTTAGTTTTAATATTTTCATTAGTTTTAACATTTTGGACCTTTTCCAGTTTGTGTACCGTTTTTCATATAATTTATTTTTGATTGGTCATACAACCGCCGCCGATTATAACAACTTTTTAAGAGAGGTAAGTTCTTGATAACCTAACCTAACCTAACCTAACCTTCTGTTTTACTCTATGCTGTGCCTAACAGAAGCAAAGAAACACTAGAAAGTTGCATAAAAGCCAACATTCTGCCTGGATCTACTATTATTAGTGATATGTGGAAATCTTACGATCAAATTGATAAAATCCCACATTATAACTTTCGTCACTACACTATAAATCACAGTGAAAATTTTGTCGATCCAGCGACCGGTGCCCACACTCAGCAGATAGAGAGCACCTGGAACGTCTTTAAACGACAAAACAAGCTGCACAAATGTTAAAATGCATTTCCGAATGGTCCTTGAATAAATAATTTCAATCTAAAAATGTTTACTATGCTGTATGTAATGTACTGTAGAAAACGGTACATAAACTGGAAAACGTCCAACATTTTATTTGATTAGGTATACGTGGACAAAGTTGGGGAATGCAAACTACACTAGGATAATGTAGAGGAACGTAAACTACACTAGGATAATGTAGGGGAACGTAAACTACACTAGGATAATGTAGGGGAACGTAAACTACACTAGGCACCACAGGGGGACGTAAACTACACTTGCTCCGTAGTGTTCGTACAATCTTACATATTATACATTGAACGTAATACAAATATAAGGCCCATTGCCATTTAACCCAACATACAGATACAATCTTATTATAACACAACTTAATATGCATATATAATCTTTGTTACATTACAAAAATAAAGTATTGTAAACCAGTAGTTGTCTGAACCAAGACTGCCATATAAGTGAGAGGTACACAGTATCTGAAGACAGGACATTGCACATTGCACAATAACACATTAGAGCTGTTTTGGACCCTAGTATTAAAATCATATATATTCTTCCGGATTAACATTTGGCTGGTAGGTAGGTTACGCGTAGTAAACATAAAAGTGGCACTGCACCATTTTGGTTCCCTACATAGCATACGAAAAATATTATTATAAGCAACAGAGAGTTTATTCATAGCAGTTTTTGTATAGTTCCACCACAGGTGGGATGTATACAATGCAGTATAGTAAGTTCTAAAAAGATAAGTTTTAACTGATTCTGAACACATACCAAATTTCCTTACTAGCATGTTACTGTACATACAACTTTTTACGTTGCTTCTTGATATCAAGTTCATCTCGCAGCTCGTGAACAATTACATGACCTAAGTATTTACATGTGTCTTTGACAGGTATTGTTTGACCATTTATTTCAAAAGACCCACATGATACATGTTTCAGTAGATTACATCTAAAAATCAAAATACAACTGTTTGTCCTATTACACTAGGCAACCAATTTCAACTTTTTTTTTGTTACAGACACGTGAACTACTGATTCCTACTAAAGCGGTGATGCTGATTTCAGATCTGATATCAAAATTTCTCTATCACGTCCAGATTTTGTGTAACCGAAAACCCCTATTTTTCGTTTTTTTTCTCACCCGCTTCTATTACGAAAGCCGTCTAAGCTACTTTTCCGTGCCACGTTTTGTTAAGCATACTTAAATAATTAGTGAACAGGGATGTCTTTCCTCCTTTATTCTGGCTTAAGACAGACAGCGGAATTCCGCTGGCGGAGTTACCACCCCTGCGCCCAACCATCCACCCAAAGCGCGTTAGTATTTTGTGTTACTACTGAAAGGCAAATTCCTGTTCTTAAGTGAAACTTTGGTGTGTCCTCTTCCTTTGTCGCTTGTAGGATGACGAGCTCTCCTTCTGCAGGAACCAACAATAATCTCCCATCATATTTGGGTTGAAATTACCTTGGTATCTGTTTTCCATAACTGAGATCTGTTTGTGGAAGCGCTCACCATGCTCGTCACTTACAGCCCCAAGGTTGGCCGGGAAGAAGTCAAGATGAGAATGTAAAAAATGAATTTTCAAAGACATTCTGCATCCCATTATTTCATAATTTAAGCATGTTTTCTACGAGTTTACGGTGGTTTTCAGCTTTGTGGTTTCCAAGAAAATTTTTGACAACTTCAACGAAAGATGTCCATGCTCATGCTCCTAGTTCATTCTCATTTAGGTTAGATGGAAACGATGAGTCGTGGATGACACTGCGGATCTGTGGTCCAGTGAAAACTCCAGCTTCTAGCTTAGCATCTGTCAATATTCCTTTGAATTTATCCTTTAAATATTGGAAACCACTACCTTGATGATCCATACCCTTCACGAAATTTTTCATAAGGCCAAGTTTAATGTGAAGTGGTGGAAGATGTACTTTCTGAGGGTCAATAAGTGCTGGGTGTTTCACATTGTATTTACCAACAACATGTTCAGTTCTAGATGGCCAATCATGTTTTTTGTAGTGGTTCTTGTCATCTCTGCTGTTCCATAGACACAAAAGCACATATGCTTTGTGTAGCCCAACTGTAACCCAAGAAGTAATGATACAACTTTAAGGTCGCCACAAATATTCCATGTGTGGTCCTTATATTTGATGAGTCTTAGCAGCAGTTTCATCGATTCATAAGTCTCATTAAGGCCAGTGGCATGTGCTATAGGTATTGAAGGTTTTTCATTGCCGTTGTGCAGTAATACAGCTTTAAGGCTAGCTTTACTAGAGTCAATGAACAGTCTCCATTCTTTTGGATCATAGCGACAGCCAATCCCTTGCATCAGACCACTGATATCGTGGCAGAAACAAACGTTTTCTTCCTGTAAGTAAAATGATGAAAACTGCAAATGGCGATGGCGGAAATGGGAAACTTTGGTGTTTGGTTGGAGAAGATTAAATTCTTGAAGTCTTGAACCAAGCAACTCTGCCTTTTCTTTTGGTAATTCCAAATCGCGCACTAAGTCATTTAACTCCGCTTGACTTAACAAATGTGGGGAAATATTTGCATCTGGAACATATATGCCATCTTTCCCTGTTTCTATATCACTAGCAGAATCTTCAGATGAACTGCTGTCTGTTATCGTTGCTGGTGGAACTGGTGGTGGATTTGTTTCATCATGTGGTACTGGTTTCATTGCTGATTCGCAGTTTGGGTACGTGATCTCTGATTTGTTTTTCTTTGTGAAACCAGCAATCTTTGTCAAACAAAAATAACAATCATTGAAGTGATTTTTCGGCTCACGCCAACCATGGGGACTGAGAACGGCATAGCTTTTCTTTTACCATTCATCCAAGCTATTAACATTGCATTGCACTGTGCACAGCAAATATGTGGTGCCCAGTCCCTCTGTTGGTCTCCTAACTTACAGTCAAAATAACACTTGTAGGCAAGTTTAATCTTTGTTGTTATGTTTCTACGTTGTGGCTTAGGTGTATATTGTCCACAGACAAAGCAGAAGTTGTCTGGGTGATTTACACAAGCACGTCTATTTGATGCCATTTTGAATTACCATACAATATCTGAAAAAACGTAGAAAGTAATTATTACGATGTGCAAAATAAAAAGAAATACACACCGTAGTACAAAACAAATGCTATAAAAACACACAAGTCACCACAACCTGTCACTTGCTCATCAGCAGAGAGCTTCAACAACCGTTCTGCTTGACTGTCACGTAGCGACTGACCGTTGGGCCGTTGCCCGTTACTATGCTCTTGACTCAGTGTTGCCAACTCGGGATAAATTTTATTTATCAAAATTGTTCGAATTTGTATGTAGTTGGCAAAAAAAATTGCTTTAACCTTGAAAAGCAAGTTTCATATTACTGGCATTAAGCCGATTAAAACCAAAATCTGGACGTGGTAGAAAATTTTACTAAAAGTGATTTGCATTTTACACAAAATCTAGACGTGATAGAAAAAATCTAATTACAGATTTGAAATCAGCATACCGAAATTAGCTAGGAGCACCTATTTGGTCTTCTGTAACAAAATCTTTGTTGCCTAGTGTTATAGGTGATGTCATTTTCTATACCATATTGTTCACATAGCTCTAATTAGTTACCTTAAAACCTGGTGATACAGTGCTTTTCCATCTTACAAACATGGTCTGCTCAGACTGCTCTGTATACCAGAATACAAGTATCCTACGTATATACCGGTGTCTCAAAATAGATGGAACCCATTGACATGATAATAATTTATTACTCAGAAAATAAACTCCAAAAAAGATTACATTTCCTGGAAGCTGATATGATATCAATTAAAAACTGAAGATTTGAGGTCTCTAGATCAAAGGATACATTTATTAGAGCACATGTTCCAAATGACCGCCGTTGCGCTGCAGACACACTTGAAGCCGACGAGCGAAGTTGTTAATCACCCTGACACCCTGCACAGAGTGCAAGGGCCTCTGAAGCACCTCGTCTGGGGCTTGTGTGCCCCAGAACACATTGTTCTTGCTATTGACATACCCACTGAGCAAGAAGTGTGCTTCGTCGCTGAACCAAACATCATCAAGAAAGTCAGGATCCTCTTCGATCTTGTTCTCGAACCACCGGCACATCACAACACGTTTTGCCATGTCAGCTGGTGTGAGTTTATGCTTGATCTGGATCCTGTATGGGCACAGCTGAAGATCCTTGATCAAGATTCTTTGCACTGACGCACGTGAAAGACCCAGATCTTGGCAACGTCTTCGGATTGACTTTTTCGGACTCCTTCCGACAGAATCTCTCACCGCATTCACATTGTCAGGAGATCTTGCAGTCACCTTCCTGCTAGATCTGGGTGTTTCTGCTTTCTTGTTGAGATTGTTTACTGATCCTGTGGCTTGAAATTGTGTGCCCAACGATAAATTTGGCTTTTCTGGGGATAATTGTTGAAGTTGAACTTCCTGCGAAATTTCGCTTGCACAGTTTTGAATGATTTCGTCTCCAAATAAGTAGTGACGCAAAAAAAAATTTCCTCCTTTGTCCAAGGCATTTTGATTGATAATTATTAGTTGTTATCGTCTCCTCTCTTCAAATCTGAGAAAATAGAACGAGAACATTAATATTGGCAGAATTATTAGCAGTGACATGGGTTGCATGTATATTGAGACACCCTATATTTAGGTACCCCTCGACACAAGAGTTTCTTGAAAAGTTTGTGATGGTTAACTCCATCAAATGCTTTTGATGCATCCAAAAAACATGAATATACAGTGTTACTTGATATCTTTTACTTTAGGACGGCTTCCTTTAGCATATAAATACACATGTCAGCAGGCCCTCTCAGAGGTCCAGAGAGGCCTGGGCCACTTCCAGCTTTTGAGGCCCATAGCCAGAGATGGGCAGTATCGCGATACGTGTATCGGCGTTACGTATCGAGCGATACTTTTGTATCGGTAGCGGTATCGCCTTAGCTACTTGATCGATGTATCGGTATCGATAAGGTAATTTTTCTTAAATGTATCGAAAAAAATCGATTCATCGATACACCGATACATTCATGCAAATAACTGAAAGTAATAGTAAGTAAAATTGTAAAAAGTTGTATAATCCGCAAATTTTCTGAAGTTTTTTTTTCAAATAATATGGTTTTAAGTTATAATGTTGAAGGGAGCTGATATTTAAAATTATGTCATACATATCAATGATATCATGTTAATAATATTTTTTCGCCGCGCATCCACAGAAATATTTCTCTTTCCAAAGCTATTAAACCCCTTAGATGCGTAATTTCAATACAGAAGCGCGCTATGCTGTGTCCAATTTTCACCCGACGCGCAATGCATGCATACAACACATCAATGTATTTATGATTATTTACAATTACTGATGTTCTTCGTTAAAAGTTTATAACATTTAAGTTTTTCTGTGAGCTAACTTGGTCTAAAATACATTTTTTCTTAAATGAATTGATCGTTTTTTACACCCAATATACAAAGTAAAAATTTATTTACATATTAGTAAGATTTGTTCATTCTTATAGTAATGTATCGGTATCGGTATCGCTTTAGACGATTTACGAGTATCACTGTATCGGTATCGCCTTAGGGATTTTCGTGTAACGATGCCCATCACTGCCCATAGCTAAACCCAATTATTACTTTCACTGCAAAACATTATATTCAAACTTGAAAGTTTCTAAATTTGAGGGCCCCCTTAAGCTTGAGGCCCAGGCCAAATGACCCTCCTAGCCTCCCCTCTGATAGGCCCTGCATGTCAGTACCATGTTTCACTCTAAAGCCAAACTGATTGTCATAAGTCTACAAGCAAGTACTTATCCTATTATAAATGACATATTCTAACACCTTAGAAAGTATACTGGCAAGTGCTATTGGCCTATAATTATTCTTATCACAGACACTACACCCTTATTTTTAACAACTGGCAACAATACAACTGACAAAATGGACTGTGGCAAGTACCCATGTATCATACAGTTTGTGAAACACATTTTAAATGTTCTGCTTGTATGCCATCTAGGCCACAACTTTTGTTATCATCTAACTTGTGAATAGCCTGCCAGATTTCTGAGTTATTAATTAGTAGCTCCTCAGAGCATTCTACATCTAGGCATATATTTAGTCTACCCCCCCCCCCCCCTACTCCGAGACACTTAAATAGGGTTTCAAAATGATTTTTCCACAGTTCTGCAGTGTTATTTTCACCATGTACACCCTCTATTACATTTGGCAAGGCAAGATTACTATTGTTAATTTTATTAACCTCCTTCCAGAATTCCCTACTGGAAGTATTGCTATTGCCTAATTTTCTGGCTAGAGATTCTCTTCGAAGATTCTCTTCATTTTTCCTTGTAAATCTAAGAGCATCCTTGAATCTAGCACGAGTTCTATTTTTCAGTTGGAAGAGTTCCTCCTGCCTAGATTTCCCCGTAGCAACCCATTCCACGAATACATTTTTTGCTACATTATACAAATCAGCACAGTATTCTACCCACCCTGGATTGACATTTACTTTTCCCCATTTTTTATTCTTAAAGTTACTTCCACTCGCAGCCTTAATGGCATGTTCAAGCTCACCGTAATACTTATTTAAGAGATCTCTATGTTTTATATCATCACAGGAGGGATTCCTACAAACCAAAGCTTCAGCAGGAATCCTCACAAGCCTTAGCAGTGCATCACTCTGCATTGTATAGTAATCTACCTCAGAGTGACCAAGATTTGACCAATTAACCTTATAGTAATCAGCATTATCACAGTCATTGTCTAAGTCAGGTGCTACCATAAATGAAGCACTACTACAAACAGGATATGATCAGATTCAAATACATCATAAAGTATGGACATACTATTGATTATATTATAACTAGAGTTAGGATTGATAGGCACTAAAAAATCAATAATAGGTAGGCAAAAAGGCACTAAAGAAGCCCTAAAATAGTCGCTTAAATAGGCACTAAAAGCTAAAAAATGCACTTAATAGGCATTTCTATTTTCCCACTTTTCTCTTATTATTGTTGACTTACAGTAAACCCATTTGCAGTTCTGATGAATATCAGGATTTTATTGTAAAAATAAACTAAACATCTCAAAAACCATCAAATATTTATTTGAATCAAAGTAAAATCCAAACATTTAAACTATCTTCTTACAAAAACTCAACTAAACTATAAATTGAAATGGCAATTGATGATTAAAAATTTTTCAAGGTTCTGTGGCTTAAATTGACATCGCCTGTCACTCAATACATTTTTATATCGAGAAAACGACCTTCCGACATCGCAAGACGTAATTGGTGCGAACTTCAAAGATGCTAATTCGCTTGGCTCAAAGTCCAGAACCTCCTGACACTCTCCTTTGAACACTATTGAAACGTTCACGTTTGCCAACCAGGATTGCGTCTGAGAACATTTTCAAATTTTGCTACCACTTCTTTCCCTACGTTACCAGGAACCTGGCTCAGCTCCTTCCTTAAATTTTGAGCTATTTCCACTGCTTCAACAAACGGCAGGCCTCTCTCCTCCAGTTTGGTTATGGTCCCTGGCACCCGTCCGAATTGGCCATGATGTAGACCAGGTCTCCTCGAAGGGTTAGACACGATAAGGCCTCCTTCGCTTCTCCTATCACGACTGCCTCATGCTCGTCTAAGTTTTCAACGACCTGCAACAAAAAACAGAATTAAGATGAAATGTGCTTTGCTGCTTTTGAAATGGCTGTAGAAGAATGTATTAATTAAACTGAATATGTTTCGTACCTTGGCAATTTCGCTGATATTTTCAGCATAATACATGGCAGCTTGAAGCCAGGAAACCCATCGAGTCAAAACTGGCTGAGGTGGCCAGGGTGTTTCTGGAAGAGCTGCCTTGAAAGCAGCAATTCGTGAAGGTGCCTTGAGAAAGACCTTCTTCACCGACGATACAAGTGCATTTACGTTCCGAAAATGTCCCCGGATGTTTTCTCCCACCCGATGGAGAGCATGAGCCTGGCAAGTCACATGCTGAAAAACATTACTGAAAAACAAACTTAATTACTGCGCCATGCATTAAAATAAATCAAATTAACAACAAACAAAAAGCTATTATTCTCTATTCATTATAAGAACCCAACTTAACTTAATAATTTCTTTAGATACCAATCTTTCTTTTTTTTCAGAAACTACAGAAAACGACAATTTTTAGGGTAACTAAATTATAAAATGCATTAGTCGACCGTCGAAGTTGGTTGTTCGATTAATTAAATTAATATTAAAATAATTTAAAAAAATTTGTTTTTCACCACTCTTTACCAATTTATCTTTAGGATGCTATTAAATTCGGAAAAGCTCACATTATCACTCATTGTTGGAGCGTCAAATTCCCTCGCATGCATTTGTTTACATCGAGTGGGTTTGTTATTTTGGATAGAGAATAAAAATATTGCAACGTACCTCTTTGGAACAAGGTTGGCAGAAAATAACTCTACCATCCGTAGTGAAGTTTGAGTCCTTCTTGAGCCACTGCCTGAACAGAACACTTTTGGCTGTCTTGTCCTTAGGCATTTTTTCTCACTTGTAAAAAAGCTGTAAGCACAAACGTGAGATTTTATTTAGCAAAAGCACTTGAACAAAGACACCACGTTGCACGCACCAAACAAAATGATTGAGGCCGAACGCGCCACAATGACGTATTGTGATCTGATTGGCTGTATTTGGCTGACGTATTGTGATCTGATTGGCTGTGCTGGTCGCCTCAGGACAAGCCTCGGTTTTTCCATCTCCTGCCCTATTTAGGCCTACAAGTTTTAAAAAATGCGAGTTATTTTTCTTTACTTAGTACAATAAAATTAAAAAAGGCATATATAGGCACGTATTTTAAAATTAGGCATTAACCATCAAAATAGGCGTTTATAGGCACTATAACATTTAATTATATACATCCCACAGTCCCGAAATGGATTTCTCTAAAAGAAGCCTATGAATCTATAAACGGGAATAAAAAAGGCAAAAAGGGCAAAATCCGGTCTCTAATTATAACCATCGTGGGAGGCTATACAGTGGTCTAGCCATGAGTGAGTCCCTTAGGCATCACTAACATATGTAAATGAGTCATTAGGGAGTAGCAATTTACTGGCAAGTTTTTAATCGCATGCCTCACAATAATTGATAAGAAGCTTAACAAAATCCGAACCACGTTTATTGATATTGCTATTAAAATCACCAACCACTACAACACATGAAGAGTTCAGCTCCTCTAGCAGTATATTTAGCTTACAGAGTTTAATGTGCAGTATATTTAGTTTACCTGAACAATTTATGTTACCCAATTTATCTTTAAATTTTGTTTCCTTTAGAATGAATTCGTGATGTTTACTGCTTCTAAAATATCACAGGTAATGCTTCAGCCTCTAGGTCAGATCAAAATAATCAGAATGATAATTTTAAAAATTACAAGAGTTTAGTATGTAAGTTGGTGACCTCATTATTATTTAATGTTGACCTGTTTTGTTTTTTATTCTTAATAGGCTGAAATTTTTGGCAAAATATTTGAAGATAAAGGTATGTTGGCTGTAACAGCATAGTGGCAGATAAGCAAGCTATTTGAACATGTTCATATTTTTCTTTTAAACAGCATGTTGACAGATCTGATGTTATCATGATCTGGCGATTTAAATAAACATGGAAATTGAAATGTGCATTTTATTATGGATTAAAATTAAACATGCATATGAGACCAAATTAAATGCTTAAAATTTAAAATTGTGTTAATTTAGAGTTTTGGCAAGTTGTGACTTCATTTTTTATCACACAGCTAAGAGAGAATGTATAAAAAAAATTAACATTGCAGAATTTAACACGATTACATGATGAAGCTTAATCTAAAAAATGATTAGGTAATTTAAAAAATAAATTATTCATCAATTACTTGCAAAAATAAAATAGAAAGAAAACTAAAAAATTTTCCAAACTTGCATTTTATGTACAGTTAGAATGTCACGCGAGTTTGGACTTTATATGCAAAAATAAATGTTATTATAATTATTATATTTGTTTTTAGTTTTTCAAAAAAAAGAATGTTATTTTTTAGATTAGCAAATAAAACTACACAAGAAAAATGTATTTTTATTTAAAATGTTTACAGTTCATAAATATGAAAAGATCCGACTTTTTTCTCCATACGAGGGTGGCATATAATAAATGGCCTTGAGGCGGCATATAGTAAATATTTTATTACATAGATTGAACATTTAAGGCTTAATTATGTTTCAGCTATTTAAACCCTGCTTGAAAATAATAATAATAATAATGATAATAATAATAATGATAATAATAATAAAAAAGGCACCTAAAGAGAGAACTTTTGATCCTAACAGAACAATGCCTCTTTTTTCCTGCAACAAAATGTTTATTGTCATTTTACATAAAGTAAATTTAAATATGTAATTAATATACCGTTTTGTATATATTCTACATATTCTGAAGTTTCTCTCTCTCTCTCTCTCTCTCTCCTCTCTCTCTATATATATATATATATATATATATATATCACGGGGCTCCAATAAACCTTAGCCCCCCCGCCCATGGCCTAAAACCGTTAGAGGTACAGTAAAACTAAACATACCTTACAAAAGAGAATTTAATCCTGCATTTAATGAGAAACAATTAAAACTTGGTGTTCCCGCCATTGGCTTCCAAGACAGCCTGAATTCGCTTTGGGTAGCTTGCCAAAAGTGACGTGAGTAGATCTTGATCGTTACGCAAATTTGCTAAAACAGTTTCAATGTGTTGCGTCATTGTATCCTTCGAAAATCGATTTGCTGCAGGTTCTTGAAACAAGACACATTCAACCTTGTCTTTTATAACTGATCCAATGTGTTCACAGACGTTCAGGTCAGGAGAATTTCCTGGCCATTCTTCATTTCCAAAGAAATCGATCTCATGGTTCCGCAACAACTGTTGAGTGGCTAATGTCTTAAAGCAGGGGGCCTTATCGTGCAGAAGTGTGACCTGATCGACATCCATAACGTTGTTTGGGTTTCTTAGAAAAGGAATGACATGCTGGGATAGAATAATATCACGAAAATACTGTCCATCCCAACTCTGACCATTTGGCTTCAGCACCCACATGAGCTTCTTTGCAGTGAACAAAACAAACACACCAACACAGTCTGGACTTTTTAATAATAATTCGTGATAATGTTCATTGTCATCGATTTCATCTGGTGTTGTGGCCCACACTCGATCATTTTGGTAGTTAGGCCGACGTGTTACGTAAACAAAAAATTCATCGGAGACAGCTAAATGCATGAAATCATCCACATCCCAATCTTCAAGATAATGGGCAAACCATATTCTGTCATCGATGTTAAGTTGAGTTTTTCTTGGCTTTGAAAGTTCATGCCAAGGCTTTAAACCTTGCCTATGACGGTACAGTCGAATGATCTCACCACTAACGATCTTTCCTCTCAACACTTCGATCTCTCTAGAAAGTTTAGCACAGCTGTTTTTCCGCTTACGCGTACCGCTTTCAATGATGTCCTTTGTTTCCTGAGAGAGTGGCAAATTTGGGCGCCCAGATTTGGTTGTATCCATTTCACCCGAGATTTGGTTGTATCCATTTCACATTCTTCCAAAGTTTTATTCCAATTTCTTTTGACGAAGTCCTCACTTCTTCGCAACTTTTTGGCAACCCATGAACGTGTTATAAAGGTGGCTCCAGCATCACGAGCTTCCCGAAATGTTATTGCTCGTATGCGATCTATCACACGTTGCCTCTCCGAATCACCAATTAATTGAGAAGCCATTATATTATCACTTTATCAGCTAGAGTAATTTTAATACCTGCAATAAATAAAGAATTTTATATATTTTTATAATCACTAAAAACTATTTCGATATAAGTAAACATGTAAGCTGCAAATGGGGGGGCTAAGGTTTTATACTCGGCTGCGTAAAGTCTCCCATTACTACTTAGATATGTAGAATTTTTATTCATACATAAATGAATTTCCCTACCTGTATTATATATGAAATAACATAATAAAATCATAAACATAATGATATTTACATATGATAAATAAAAATATATTAAATGAAAATCGCACGCGTCTTTTCTTCACTCTTTCGGATGGTGCGTATGGTAGACTCATTCACGTGATACTCGCGGCCAAGTGATGTTATACTCATACCACCACGCAACTTATCTAGAATCTTTATTTTTTCGGCTAATGTCATAACCTTATGACTTTTCTTCTCTTCACTATCACTTGCAGATGCTTTACGTTTTGGTGCCATACTGCTGTCTAAGGGTAATAGCAAAACAACGGCAAAATACGACGAAAACAATCCAACACAACTTCGGTGAACTTAATGCGGTAGCGGGACTGAGACAAAGGGTGATGCGAGGGGTGACGCAAGAGGGAAGGAGATGCGGGTGTGTTGGAGAGTGTAGGAGAAAACACTAGAGCGCGCATTGGCACGCGTACAGTACTACTGTATTAGAGCGTGTTTGGCGGACCGTGTATATTGTATAATCAAATTTTCTGCTTTCGGCAAATAATTGTTCGCATTTATTTTTCCGTGTATAAGCAAATTCGTGTTGGACAAACACGCGTTGGACGAGGATTTACTGCACTTTGGATTTTTACGACCTTCAGACGTTCTCTGAGGAAGTTGTAGATCCATTTTCCCACTTTGCCTGTTATTTCCATGTGCTTCAATTTATGTGCTATTATTCAGGGTGGTCCAAAAATTCCTATCTTGCTGAAATAATAGTATTTTAGGATAAAAATGTAGTACAGTAACATAATTAGATGTATATTTATTTATCAAGTTTAGGTCTAAGATTCGACGTGAGCACCATCAGTGTCTCTGCAAATCTCAAGTCTGTCCACTGCATTGTGGAACCCATTCTCAACCATCTCTGGGGTTATTTTAGCGACTGCCGCGACAATGCGGGTTCGTAGATCCTGCATGTCTGTAACTTTTGTTTTGTAAACCTCAGACTTTATAAATCCCCATGCAAAGAAGTCTAATGGAATTAAATCTGGAGATCGTGCTGCCCACGGCCTGTTTCCACCACGTCCAATCCAGCGATTTGGTAAGAGCTCATCAAGGTACGCCCGAATGATGTTTGCCTAGTGACATGGAGCTCCATCTTGTTGAAAGACAACAGTGTTGAGAATGCCATCTGAACGAAGCTGGGGTTCAAAAAACTGCTGAAGCATGTCAAGATAAATTGGCCCTGTTACCGTAGCTTCTGCAAACAAAAAGGTCCGTAAATCTTCGATTTTGTCATACCCAACCAGACGTTAACTTTAGGAGAATCTCTCTCTCCCATTTGTAGAACTTGGTTGGTTTTTCACTCAGATACGGCAATTATGTTGATTAACCTTTCCGCATGTGTGGAATGTCGCCTCATCGCTGAAGAGAATGTGGTTTAATAAGTTTTCGGTATGAATTTTTTCAATCAATTCTGTGCACATGGCGGCTCGTCTTGGATAATCCTGTTCGTGTAACTCGTGTGGCACTTGAATATGGTAACTTTTCTTTTTAATGTCCATTTCAAAATCCTTAGAACAGTCGTTTTTGGTATGCTCAGTCTACGTGATACTGTGAGAGTTGACATTTTAGGATTTGTTTCAAAGGCATCTCTTACGAATTCGACATTTTCTTGAGAGGTACCTGGACGTCCAGATCTTGCCTCATCATTTAATAGATCTTGTTCTTTTACATTTATTGACCAACTCGCGAATCACTTTGTGTGTAGGTCCTGGTTTGTGAAATCTTCTTTCGAATTTTTCTCAAATTTCTTTGCATTTCTTCCCTTGGATACGTAGTATTATGTTACTACCATCACACGTTCTTGTACATCCATCATCATTTATGGTCTGTAGAAAATAAAATAGAAATAGCATTATTTCAGCAAAATAGATAGGGACTTTTGGACCACCCTGTACAATGACCACACCTGCCGAATGCTTTAGAAAAATCCCTATATTTCACATCGTAGTTTTTATTGTTTTCAAGTGCGTCTATGATATTGTTATAGTGCTCTATTAGTTGTGATAGGCACGATCTTTCTGACCGGGAATCACTGCTGGTTCTCATTGAACCTTTCCTGTGTCTCTAAAAAGTCGTAGTTTTTCTATCTGACTATTCGTTCAAATATTTTGGTGAGAAGGGATGTCAGTTACAGGCCAATTCTATTGTTCTTTGCTTGAGACCTATCCCCTCCTTTATATATAAGGACAATGTTTACCCTTTTCACGATGCTCGGTATTTTCCCCGTGTCCAAGGATCATCTCCAGATCCAATATAGGGGTGTAGCCATTTCATTCTTACAGTTTTTAATCAACAAAGCGTTCCATTTGACCGGACTTGCAGCTGAATGTGATTTCATTTGTCTTATAGCTCGCGCTATATCCTCTGGGGTAAAATCAAAATTAATTATACACTCTCCAGATTTTCTTGTATTTCTGGTATTGTTGTTGTCTGTACAATTAATTAACGTCGCAGCTGCTTTTTCTTTTTCTTTTTTACGGAATATTGTTAACTTTTGTCTCTCGAAATAACTTCTCATTCCTTTTAGCTGTGCTTTCTTCCAAGGTTATTAGCATTTCTTCGGTTGTCTTATTCTCTAAGACTGTTTCCCACTCTATATGTGCCATACGGCATCTGATTTCTTCCCAATTTATATTCTTGGAGCTTAGTAGGGTTTCTCAACCCGAATCCTGGGGACCCTGAGCGGAAAATGATAACCTTAAATCCCGGGACAAGCGCAACAAATCCCGGTATTTCCCGGGTTTTACAAAGTATTCTAAAAATTTTATTTCAAAACGTTATTTCAAATAATAATAATTAACCTCCTTCGCAACATCTAAGGTCATATGACGGAGGGGACCTACAGCTTTACGTGGAATCCGAACCACGGGTCGCTACATAGTCTGGACGCAGCGGACGGTCTCCCATCCAACTTCTATCCGACCCAATGTCGCTTAATTTCGCTGATCGACAGGAAGCGGTTTTACGGACATTGGCTACGACGTTTGGCTACGACGTAGTCCTTATTTCAAATAGTTTTACGTTAATTTACTACTGTATCTAGAAAATACAAACAAAGACTATTAACTAACTAATCTAGATTTATCTAATGATCAAACATTTTAAGACTTTATCATTATTTTTTTTTATAAACCGGGAAATCTCGGGATCCCGGAACGATGGCAGATTTTGTCCCAGAAAACCGGGAGAGTGAAAACCCTTGGAAACGAGAAACCCTCAAACTTAGGTGTTTTATATATATATATATATATATATATATATATGCGCCTCGGTGGTGTAGTGGTTAGCGTCGCTGACTACGAATCCATCGGCCCCGGGTTCGAGACCCGACGGCAGCCGGCGCGCAGCAAAACCCAGCTGTTCATCTTTCCACACAATAAGAAAGTGGTTGGTAGATAAATGGGTACCCTAGGTGGCCTAGTGGTTAAGACGCTGGGCTGCTGATGGGGCGTGGTTCGGATTCCACGTTAAACTGTAGGTCTAAGGTGGAGTGAAAAGCTTGACCTTCGTCAGAATGAACAATTCGGGTGGAAGCTAACCAAAGGTGTGTGTATATATATGTGTGTATATATATATATATATATTATATATATATATATATATATATATATATATATATATTGTGGATAATATATAATATTTAGTGGAGTTTTCCTGCCCAGTGTGACGGTTACACGTGTTTCGTTTGAAGTCCGAATAAATGTGATATTGCAATAAAAATCCAGCAGTTAATCCTTTTTAAGTTGCGCCAATTTTTTAGTGAATATTCAGTGAACACAGTCATATGCCTATTTAAGTGGTGAAATAACGGCGTATGTCGAAATAAAGCAAATAAAATTAAAGCAACTTAATCTATACAACGTTTTTTTCCCGAGTGTTTTCTCGCTGAGAAAATTTAACTGCCCATCGAAAGGCAATATCCCTCAGTTATCCCCCGCGGTACACCCCAGGGCACCAATCAGTGAGAATCTACAGCGTGCCATATCCCCCATCCACCATCCCACGAAGTAATGGAAAAACCTCCCCTCCCTCATTTCTAAAGTCAAATCAAATACCTCACCTAATAAATTACCATTTTGAGTTAATATTTCGTGCACAATCATTTACATACCATGAGAAACATGGCGTACCTGCCAGTACGGGAGAAAATGCTACTACCATCATCTCCCGACAAGTTCAAAGGACAAAGGACAAGTTCAAAATGACAACAGAAGGAATGTGAGAAAAAAAAAATATATACCTAAATAGCAAACAAAACACAAATAGCGCCAAAGTTTTTCAACATCTCGGACACAATACGGCTGCTAAGTCTCATGCAGCACATGCAGCTGACACAGCTGGGAACCCTCGAACCGGAACGCTTCATGGCAAGAAGCTACCAGAACAAGTAGGCGGGAACGGATCCATCTCGGAGGACTAAAGGATACAAAACACGCGAAACCAAAGGACAACGAACTTAAAATACACAAGGGGCAAGACTTTCTAACTAGCTTCCTAAGAACCTCAGAAACGTTACAGGGGTCAAAGTTGAAATCTTCAAGAGAAGACTAGATGCCTGGCTCAAGACGGTACCAGATGAGCCGGGTGTACCTGGCTATGTGCGGTGGAGAGAGCAAGAGAACAACTCGCTCCTCCACCAAGCCAGGCCAAGAGGCGGGGCCACCAGCTTGACCTTCGTGTGAAGAGAGCCAGACACACGAAACCGCAACCAGGTTAACGAGGTATAATACGCCTCGGTGGTGGTGGTTAGCATGGCTGACTACGAATCCATCGGCCTCGGAATCGAGACCCGGTGGCGGCAGGCGGCGCTCAGCAAAACCCAGCTGTTCATCCTTCCACACAATAAAAAAAAATTGGTTAGTAGATAAATGGGTACCCTAGGTAGCCTAGTGGTTATGACGCTGGGTCGTAAGATCGAGTCCAGGCGAGGACTTTGTAATTTCTGACCGCCCGTGGTGGGGCGTGGTTCGTATTCCACGTTAAACTGTAGGCCTAAGGTGGAGTGACGAGCTTGACCTTTGTCAGAATGAACAATTCGGGCGGAAGCAAAACCAAGGTTAACCAAGGTTAATATAAATATACGAAATCATGAACAATAAATATTCGCAAGAAAATAATATCTAATTTTGAATTACCAAATATAAATGTGTGTGTGTGTGTGTGTGTGTTCGTGGGGGGGTCAGGGAAGGGTCTATCTCGGTGACATCAATGCAGACAAGAAACATTTTAAAGTAAAATTAAAAAATTAGGAAAAACTTGTAATAGTTTCAAATTGCGTTTTTGTAGGACAATTATAAATCGTCTTTCGAAACATAATTTGTTCGTTTAAACCTAAATTCAAAACTACTTAACTGGACTTCCTTTATGGAAATTTTGGCTGGGGGCAAAAAAGTTTACCATTTTTCTCAATCACTTTTAAGGAATTAGTCATTGAATTATCAATTTAACATTCCAATCTTTCAAATTAAACATCGTAACGCGAACCATTTGCTCCAGATACAAAAGGCAATTTAATTTTGAATTAGTAACATCAACATCGAATCCGAATGCAGGATTTGTTGGAATTTCTTTTTGTGTTGGCGGAAGTCAGACAGTAAAAACATTAAACTCATTTTTATGGCTCTTATGTACGTTAATGAGATAAAGAATACACTCGAGGACAGAATGCTTCTCTGGCGTGTAGTGTGTACTTATATTCACACACACACACACACACACACACACACACGCAATATATATTCACTATGTTTAGAATTATTTGCATACAATTTTTTGAGAATCTAACCTAACCTAACCTAGCTTACCTTGAGACATGCCTTAACCATTAAGCCAAGATATCTGTTCCTGTGGAAGCTCTTCCTATTTTTGAATGATAATCTCGCGTAAATGAGCGACATCTTTTATCCTAGTCCTGTAGACTCGCTCTGCTAAGTTCTCCCATATTCCGGCCAAGAATAAAAAAAGTTATTGAAATGGAAGGAAAGCATTTCGAACAATTTTTTTAATAATTTCAGGTAAATTTTATGTTAAAAATTATTTTTATAAAAAAAATATTAAAAAGGTTTAAGAATTTTTGCATGTTAAGTAGAAAAATCATACTCTTTCGTTAAATGTTGATAGAATTTGAATTATTTAATATTTTAGTCTGAAAACTTGGTTGCTTATAGATAAATACATATATTTTATTGTGTAGAAGTTTTATTAAAATTAAATGATAAATGTTGATTTTATAGCCTTTTTAAAATGTACCTTTTTTTTTATGGCACACCCGTTATATTGTGGAAAATTTATTCTAAGCCTACAAAATAAAATTGAGAAACGATAATTCCCTGAATGTTAACTGTGTCGTACGTGATGCAATGTGTAAAAATCGTTCGTACCTTCCAACCTAAAGATCACAGCATGGATTCGTGTCCCATGCGAATGCATTAATTTAATTCAGTTATGCAACAAATATTGTAATTAAGCTTTGAATTAATTTTTAATGTTATAAAGTAGACAACTGACCATAAGTAAGGTCGAGTGTGATAATTCACAGATATAATGAGGTAATATTTTTGTGAGGTAACACTTTTGGTACCTCGGAATATGAAAAAATTACATAAAGTCCATAAATATTTTTATTGTCTCAAACACTTATTACGCCCTTCTCAAGTTGAAGGTACCAAGG
Source organism: Bathynomus jamesi (assembly GCA_023014485.1). Classification (NCBI taxonomy): domain Eukaryota; kingdom Metazoa; phylum Arthropoda; class Malacostraca; order Isopoda; family Cirolanidae; genus Bathynomus; species Bathynomus jamesi. The sequence continues at coordinate 110,193 of JAJOZX010003459.1, read as the reverse complement.
TTAGATTAGAGGTTAAATTTGGTTTGGTTAGTTGGTTTTTTTAGATATATGGATTTAAAAAAGTAAATACCTCGCTTATGCGAAGATGCGCACCTGTGTGTGTGTGTGTGTGTGTGTGTGTGGTGTGTGTGTGTTCGTGTGCGTGTGCGTATTCTGACTGTTGACTAAGTAATTCAGGTAAAATTAATGATCACTGATAACTCAAATACACAGTTCATAGCTTACGCAATATGGCTCTCAGTTTATATAACTCGGTGTGGGTTATACTGTATACTGTAAGTAGGTGTGCGATAAATTACAGAAGAATATGTCATATAATATGCGACACAATGCCTAACATATGTGCAATCTTACATAGCATATGTTACTTAGTGTGTATATATTAGGTCATCCCATAAGTAATGCGGCATTTAAAAAAATTTTTTTTTCCATTTTTATCATTATTTTACGTATAGAAATCAAACAACTCTTTGAAGTTATTTATATTTAAATAAATATTTATTTAAATATAAATAACTTCAAAGAGTTGTTTGATTTCTATCCGTAAAATAATGATAAAAATGTAAAAAAAAAATTGAAAAATGCCGCATTACTTATGGGATGACCTAATATATATGGATCATCATGAAAAAGAAAAAACTATAGTGTTTGTCATCTACCATCACTTATTCGGTCTATAGTGGATTTAATTTTCTCAGAAGAGTTCCTTGTTCCATGCACGGTCTGTGTATATATAGTATATATAGTATATATATGTATATATATATATATATATATATTATATATATATATGTGCGCCTCGGTGGTGTAGTGGTTAGCGTCGCTGACTACGAATCCATCGGCCCCGGGTTCGAGACCCGACGGCAGCCGGCGCGCAGCAAAACCCAGCTGTTCATCCTTCCACACAATAAAGAAAGTGGTTGGTAGATAAATGGGTACTCTAGGGCCTAGTGGTTAAGACGCTGGGCTGCTGATGGGGCGTGGTTCGGATTCCACGTTAAACTGTAGGTCTGGGTGGAGTGAAAAGCTTGATCTTCGTCAGAATGAACAATTCAGGCGGAAGCTAAATTATACATATATTTATATTTTATATATATTATATATATATACACACACTATATATATATATATATATATACATACACACACACTTTGAAATTAAAAACTTGCAAATGTATGTAATTATATATTATATATATATATATATATATGCATACAATGGTCAATAACATATCTTACACGTGTAGCTGAAACACAAAAAATATTTTTATGATTAATTTAACTTAAATACAAACAACCCAAACCGTATAAATTAATATAATTTAATTTTAAATACATTTACATATGTTTTAAAAAGTGCTTAACTTGTAAAAACAGAAGTGGCGGAACGCTAGTGAGCCGGAGGCAGAGGAGGCTGCGAAGCAGCCGATCGAGCCCTGCGCACCGGGCGAGGCGCACAGTCGCGCCGTGGCCCGTAGGGGCACAGTGCACCGAGCGCAGGGAGGTTCCAGGAGGTAGTATCCCTCTCCTGCTGGGGATGGGGGCGTTTGGGTGGTCTCAAAATCTCCGAATAAGCCTACAAAGATTATAAATGGAGTTGGTTGGTGTGGAGTTGGCAATGGTAATGTTCCCTTTCGATCGTAAATGGAGTAGGAGGCGCTCATCAGGTATGGTATCAGAGCACACTAAGCGTTCTCAAATGATAGTCTCTTTTTTACTTTTTTTTAAATTTTATTTTACGTGTTTCTAATAATGGAAATTATTGGAGTCAAAACCTCCAAATAGCTATATTTAATTAATTAGGGAAGCCACTCCTCTTTCTCCTTCGTTCTTTCTTTTGATTAATTCGATTAATTCCTACGTCCCTAAAGCTCGCGAGTGATGTGAATAAAATTTTTTGGTAGATAATAAACACAAAATGTTTTTAATTTCTTTCTTCTCTCTTTGTTAATGTTTATAGAAATATTTTTGTTTATTTAGATAATTCTCCAGAAAATAAGTCGGATAACATTATAATTTGCTCCCAGTATAAAACAGCTTGTTAATTTCGCTATTCAAATTTCACGAACATGCCTCCCTCTGGCATTTTCCGGAAACGTGTAGCAATACCAGTTCCACTTTCTCTTGATTGGTACATTGAGCCATCAGGATATTTTCTTTCCTGAAATATGTAAAACTGACATTAAAAATGTGTTTGTTCCACTTTAAAATTATAATGTCTATTTTCCCAATGAGTCCAGACTTCTGGGACACCCTGTATATACGCTAGAAGGACTCGTTTGTATTTTCAGTTTCCATGAAAAGGGGTACAAATAAACTCGAAAACACTTGGAGGGGACTTTGTAATAGCTAATTTAAAACCACTTGCTAATGCAAAAGTTCTGCCTCAAAAATAACTATACAATAAATACTTTTGAGCCAGAACTTCTGCCTAACCATTATATATATATATATATATATGCAACAAATAACTGCAATGACCGCGCAGTATATAAATGAATAGAAACGACATAAGTATTAAGGAACGTTTCATTTTTCATTATTTCGTTATCTCTCCTCCTCGTGTGCAGAAACGTTCCTTAATACTTATGTCGTTTCTATTCATATATATATATATATACTTTTAGGATAAAAACGAAGACGTAGAGCAAGAAAGTCATTATATTTGGCTGCAGCCGACGTTTCGGGCAACTCTACCCATTTTCAAGGCCTAATAAATAAAAGCTAAAATTAATGCATGACAAAAAAAAAAAATATACGAATGTCAAAAACAAACTAATTCATAGCACAGAATAAAACTACTTAAAGAATAAAAATTAAAAAGCGTAAACAAGCATAAGCCAAAACAAAAATTAAAAATTATATACATGACAAATAACACATAAAGTAAAACTTTAAAACTAAAAACATTCAAACAAATTAGTTAAAAACTTCACTAATAAAAGTTAAATGAAAAAACGCAAAAGTGCACGAAACATACCATGCTCACTTGACATCCTCAAACAACTGAGGCGAAAAGGAAACAGGGTCAAGGGGAAAAACAGAAAAATTTAGTTGGTAGGCATTCTAATTAATATAAGGGGGTAACAGCTAGAATCAATATTTAAGCTGGAGTTCAGAAATTTAATGCACAAAGATTCATAAATACGGAGAGAGGACGGACATTTTAATGATTTAAGAATTTTAAAGTTATTAACGGAAATATCAACTTTACACTTAACAGAATGATTTCTAATGGCAGACTGTTCCTTTTTAGATAAAACTTTTCCTGTCCTATGGCTAATACCTATATGGAGCAAAATCTTGCCTGCAAAGAACGAACTGTGCTGCCAACGTAGTTCCCCTGGGAACACCCAGGCAGGTAAACAAATAAACGACAGAACAGTTCATCGCAGGGGGGATTTTGTCCTTGCAACGGAAAAAAACATTCAAGGGTATTATTATTCACAAAAGCAACCTTAAATCAGTGTGAAAATAAAATTTCCTCACCACACTCAACAATTGCTTTTTCACAAAAGTGTTAAATTGGTAGAGATCAGGTAAAACAAGATATTTACAATTCTTAGGAACATCATACGTTGGGATAAGTTTGGGGGAATAAACATTATTAAGTAATTTACCAATAATACCTTGTACAAGAACCCGTGGAAAACCATTTTTAAAGAAAAAATCAGTTAGGAATTCAAACTCATTATGAAGCAGAGCAAAGTTTGAGCAAATATTATAAGCTCTATGCACTAAAGTGCGAATCGAACTTAGTTTGTAATTAAAATCGCAAAAACTATAAAAATTAAAACCTAAACCCGTAAAAGTAGGCTTCCGGTATGTAGAAGTTAAAACAGTTGAGCCTGATTTGGAAACCAAAACATCAAGGAAAGAATAGAACCTTGAACTTCCTTTTCCTGCGTAAATATAATGTTCTTATGAAGTGTGTTCAAAAAATTTAAAAACTGAACTGATTGATTGTCCGTTTGGAATAAAGCAAACGTGTCATCAACATAACGTCTGTACAAATTCGGCTTAAGGTGAGGGGCACTCACAGAAGGCCCTTTCCTCAAGATGAGACATGAAATATTCGCAAAAACGGGACCCAAGGGCCCCATCCCCACTCCATCCAACTGACGGTAAACTACCCCTTGAAAAAAAAAGTTATCCTTGACAGCCAAATTCAGAAGCTTGCTCAAACTGTGCTCTGCCAAAGCCGTGAAAAAGTGAGTCCGGCTGTGGAAAAGCTTTATTTAAAATAATTGTAATGGTCTCATCCACTTTTACGGGTTTAGGTTTTAATTTTTATAGTTTTTGCGATTTTAATTACAAACTAAGTCGATTCGCACTTTAGTGCATAGAGCTTATAATATTTTGCTCAAACTTTGCTCTGCTTCATAATGAGTTTGAATTCCTAACTGATTTTTTCTTTAAAAATGGTTTTCCACGGGTTCTTGTACAAGGTATTATTGGTAAATTACTTAATAATGTTTATTCCCCCAAACTTATCCCAACGTATGATGTTCCTAAGAATTGTAAATATCTTGTTTTACCTGATCTCTACCAATTTAACACTTTTGTGAAAAAGCAATTGTTTGAGGTGGTGAGGAAATTTTATTTTCACACTGATTTTAAGGTTGCTTTTGTGAATAATAATACCCTTGAATGTTTTTTCCGTTGCAAGGACAAAATCCCCCCTGCGATGAACTGTTCTGTCGTTTATTTGTTTACCTGCCCTGGGTGTTCCCAGGGGAACTACGTTGGCAGCACAGTTCGTTCTTTGCAGGCAAGATTTTGCTCCCATATGGGGTATTAGCCATAGGACAGGAAAAGTTTTATCTAAAAAGGAACAGTCTGCCATTAGAAATCATTCTGTTAAGTGTAAAGTTGATATTTCCGTTAATAACTTTAAAATTCTTAAATCATTAAAATGTCCGTCCTCTCTCCGTATTTATGAATCTTTGTGCATTAAATTTCTGAACTCCAGCTTAAATATTGATTCTAGCTGTTACCCCCTTTATATTAATTAGAATGCCTACCAACTAAATTTTTCTGTTTTTCCCCTTGACCCTGTTTCCTTTTCGCCTCAGTTGTTTGAGGATGTCAAGTGAGCATGGTATTTTCGTGCACTTTTGCGTTTTTTCATTTAACTTTTATTAGTGAATTTTTAACTAATTTGTTTGAATGTTTTTAGTTTTAAAGTTTTACTTTTATGTGTTATTTGTCATGTATATAATTTTTAATTTTTGTTTTTGGCTTATGCTTGTTTTACGCTTTTTAATTTTTATTCTTTAAGTGGTTTTATTCTGTGCTATGAATTAGTTTGTTTTTGACATTCGTATATTTTTTTTTTTTTTGTCATGCATTAATTTTAGCTTTTTATTTATTAGGCCTTGAAAATGGGTAGAGTTGCCCGAAACGTCGGCTGCAGCCAAATATAATGACTTTCTTGCTCTACGTCTTCGTTTTTATCCTAAAGTAAAATTACGTCTCCTTAGGAGGATCCTATTTCATATATATATATATATATGTGAAAATTATTTCACGAAAGTGACACGTGAAAAATATTTATGATGAATAAAACCACGAAGGGAAAAGAAACACAAAGTGGTGCTCAAGCGCTTTCGTCTAATGACACCTCAGGAACACTGAAGTAAAAGGAGAGTTCAAGACAATATATAGGTTACAAAAATACAGTATATATATATATATTATAATATATATATATATACACACATATATATAGAAATAAAATTGTGGGAGGAGCAAATACGTTTGTACGGAAACTGACAATTTTAGCACTGCCCGAAATTCAACATAAATTCAAATGGCTTGTTTACAACCAATTTTTTTTATAGTTATTGTCTGAATGATACATAGGTCACAAAAGAATAAAGAAATGAAAATAAATATAAATTGGAAGCGAGAATAGATAAAAAGAAAAAAAATTACAAACTGATGCCTAAATGATATATAGGTCACAACCGAAATACATAAAGACATAAACCTGCTATATATAATATATATATATATATACTGTATTTTTGTAACCTATATATTGTCTTGAACTCTCCTTTTACTTCAGTGTTCCTGAGGATGTCATTAGACGAAAGCGCTTGAGCACCACTTTGTGTTTTTTTCCCTTCGTGGTTTTATTCACCATATATATATATATATATATATATATATAAGCAAAGAACCACAGGGAAAAGGAAAAGGAAACACGAAGTCCTAGCGCTTTCGTGATATATTCACATCTTCTTGTCCCTGAAGATGTGAATATATCACGAAAGCGCTCGGACTTCGTGTTTCTTTTTCCTTTTCGCTGTGGTTCTTTGCTTATTAAAAAGATCACGTGTTGCTTTGTGATTTATTTGCATGCGCACACACACACACACATATATATATATATAATTCCGAAAGAGGAAGGAAGTAGATGGTATCTGTGGCCATAATTGCCATAGATACCATCTACTTCCTTCCTCTTTCGGAATACAATACAATAACTTCCTTCCTCTTTCTGATATATATATATATATATATATATATATATATATATATGCACTAGAATCACAAAATAACACGTGACCTTATTAATAAGCAAACAACCACAAGGAAAAGGAAACACAAAGTCCGAGCGCTTTCGTGATATATTCACATTATCAAGGAGGAACAGAAAATATATATTTTCTGTTCCTCCTTGATAATGTGAATATATCACGAAAGCGCTCGGACTTTGTGTTTCCTTTTCCTTGTGGTTGTTTGCTTATATATATATATTAGGGTGATGCAAAAGTGGAGGAGTAAAATTTTTTTGTTTCAAATTTTTGAGATACCCTCTCATTTGGTTTAATTTGGTGGAAAAATGATCCGGGGAAATTTCGGGTCAAAATTCGAATATTTGGAGGTCGCGCCCGCCATTTGAAAATTTGCTGATTTCCATGACACCCAGGAGGTACAGCAAGCGTCACGTTACTTTTTTTTTGAGTGGAAGTTCCCCACGAGGCCTATCATACCACCTTCCTCTTTTCCATTTGTTCATAAAACAGATACAATACAATAGATATTTATAATAGATACATAGAATGGATATACTCGTAAATTTTACTGTTGCGTCAAAGATACGAGAGTTTTCTTAGTTTTGTCCGGAAGCTTCTTCCGATAATTTGATACAACTTGCAGTAGATATTGCTTCTGTTGTTCATCATTGGTAATTAATTTGTTATAATCTTCAATCAATTTCACTCCTCTTTCAGCAATATCATTAACAACTTTCATGTGATTCACTACGTTCTTTGCAACCCAATAACTCTCATCGAGAAGCCAATCTTCTACTGGTTTGCTCAAGAACGTTGAAGACAATCCGAGTATACTGAAGAAGGACTTTGTGTTAGCAGTTACAAAATCTTCAAGCTGCTTATTGTCAATAGTTTTGATGTCTATTTGTGTCTTCTTTGGAGGATCTGGCTCCGAAGATTTTGTAAGAGCCTCCTTCATTTTTCTTTTGGTGTCAAAGCTGATTTTATCATCAAAGAAAGCCAATGCGATCAACTCTTCTGAGAGATACCACAAATGATTCTTGAATTTTTCTAAAGCAGCATTTGCTAGTTGTTCATTTGTGCTTTTGTAGCTGTGAAGATTCTTGAGAAGACTCAGATCATTTCGTGGAGCACTTGCTGCGCAGGGTGCTGAAAACCAATGCTTAATATAAATTGAAACAGAAAACTAACAAATTTCTTTTAGATTTCTTTCTTCTATTGCTGTTATTTTGAACTGACTTTTGAACATAAAGATTTTCATTGAATAAATGACTTTCACCATCCAACGGGCTCTATGATAAGCCCCAGGCTTCCTGAATTTTATTCCAGTCGTTGGAGTACCGCCAAGCAAGATGATTGTCAGTTCCAATAACTCTCTGTAATCGTCGCGAGGTTGATCTTCATTGATTTTTCTTGCTGCAAAGTTGATGATTTCCTCTTTTTCCTTGTGGATAATTTTCTAATTTATCGTATGAAGTTAGATTAATCTTATTCCAGTTTGTTTTGAATCTTTTGAATAACTGAATATCAGGGCCTGATGAAGCCTGTAATGCAGGGGATACCACTGCTTCCAACATGATTTCAAGGATATGGTGTCGACAAGGACACCACAACAAATCTTTCTCCATTTTCTGTTCAATTAGGACACAAGCTCCGTTTTTACGACCTGTGTTCGATGCAGTTGTATCGAAACATATGCCTTTTACCTTATCTATTAGATTCCAATCAATGATCGCCTGATGTACTGCATTTGCAGTATCCTTTCCTGTGCCATGATCTATATTTGGCACTCCAAGCAGTTGATCTTCTCCACTGCCAGAGATTAGGACTGGCAACCGATCAACAACCTCATTCCCGGTAATGTCTTCGAGGAGTTTGCCATCCCAATGAACATCAAGGGTTTGTCAGCTTGAAATTCTTCTTTCAAGTTTTCACTGAACTTCTTTCTTGATTTCTGTCTTGCCCTGCGAATCGATGAGTATCTAACATTGTAATTCTCTGGATCTTTTCCAACATTTGCGATCGTTGGAATAATTATTAAAGAGGCTGATCGGTCGCTGATCTTAGCAACATCCAAGGAAAGCAGATTTTCATTCATAATCTTGAATTTTTTTTCTTGGAAGGCCTCTTTTGGATGTTGAGGGCACTTCCAGATCTACTTCTTCTTCCGTAGATGCAGGTGAATCACTGCAGGAACTGCTGCTGCTTGCAAGAACAACTGTTTCATCAATGCACTTGATTCATGTAACCTTTTCTTATCCATTTTTTTCATGTCTCTTCGCAGCTTCCTTTCGACGTTTTTCTTCATCCTTATCAACTGCCATCATTTTACCCTTTCTACCTTCCCTTTGTAGCCGTAGAAACTCTCTATCTTCCTCAATAGTTATTAACTCGTTAGCATTTGCATACGCAATATCAAAGAGTCCATCCAATTTTTCTTTCCATGTATTCTCTTTCTCTATTGAAAACTTCGATTTTTTTCCTTTGCTCTTCTTCAGCCCTTGCCACTCATCATACAGTTTTTTTAATTCTTCACAACATTACATTTCTGGTTGTTGGTATTCCTGCTCTCTGCCACACTTCCAATACATCATTAACGGTTGAAGTTAATGCTTCTCTGACAGTTTTCATTCTTGATATGTTTATAATTCATGAATAAGGAATTACTTCTTTCTTTGATGGAAGCTTACTTTGATTCAATTTATCTATTTGTTGACCGATCAGCCAGATATCTGTTGAGCTTCTTGATCTCATTTTTGTCACAATTAAGATAGAGGAAATAGAAGAGAAATTGAGGCGGAGAGACTCACTGATATAGCACCTCTCCTGGACACTGCCACAAGCACACTGCGATACCGATTTCCTTGAACGCTATTTGCTCATATACGCATCACCTACCACTCTGCCTGCAGCAAACCTGCACAAAACCTGCAACCTGCAACAAACCTGCAACAAAATAGAACAAATTAAAAAAATTTGATTTTACTCTAATTTTTTGTAATTTTCAAATTTTCAGTTGGCGGGCGCGACCTCTGAATGTTATTTGTTTGACCTGGAATTTCTCACAGGGTGTTTTTGTGACAAATTGGAACAATGAGGGGGTATCCCTAAAAATCCACGATGGTCATGATTTGTGCATCACCCTAATATTATATATATATATATATATATATATATATATATATATTATATATATATATATATATATATATATATTCCGAAAGAGGAAGGAAGTTATTCTTTTGTATTGTCAAATGCGTTTTTTGAGCCATTGTATTCAGCTTTTACGGCACACCCGTAAATAAATTACTGCACTAATTTCTGTTTAATATTTACCTGCAACATAATTTTTCTTTCTAAACAGTTGGTACGATATTACTGCTCTACATATTTAAGAGTATTCTCGTCCCGGTGGTTGCAGTGTTTCATTGACAGCTCCGAAGTTCTGACTAACTTTTTCGTTCGAATCTCATCATAGGTCCAACTTTTGTTGCAGCAAACAAAAATTATCGAAGATGAGGTAAGCGCATTTTATTTATTAATTTTATGCTTATTATTTTTGCAAATGTGTTTACCACTTCTGTTGTGTTTCTTTCGTGAGTTGCGAAAAGATATTAGTGATGGTACTTGTCTGATGTTTATGGGTATAGCGTCCCAGATGTCTGCCCCTTTGTAGAAGAGAGCATTTCCTGCAATTTGCGTGGAATAATTTGGTTTATGTACGAAATCATTGGGAAGCCTTGTATTATGATTATGGTTGATCTGATGGGCGGGAGGGGGGGGGTAATCGCCCTGTAAATGGGTGAAGTATAGTTTCTATTATTTGCAACTTTGTAGATACTGATACTGACAGTAAGTTTGTACGAGACATTTAGCTTTAGAATATTTAAGTTTCTGAACTTTGGAGAGGTATGAGATCGTCTGTTATCATTGTCTGAGAGAGTTCGTAAACATTTTTTATGGGTTACTTCTAGCGGATACAGTATATAATTCTCTGTACTACCCCATTCTGTGATTCCATATTGCAAGTGTGGATGGATAAATAAGTATTACAGTGTGATGAAGGCATTTTGGGGAATTGTCTATTTTTACAGTAGTTTAAACATTATGTAGAGAATCTAAATATTTTAGATTTGATATTTTGTGTTTGACTTTTGAATTTAATTTTTCATCTAACTTGATGCCAGGAACTTTAACGTCATTTACTTTTGCAAGAGGAGTGTTTCCAATTATTAATGGTGTGTGCACGATTGCGGTTTTTTTTGGTTACGATCATATATGATGATTTTGTCAAGTTTAGTAAAAGTTTATTTACACACATCTATTTATAGACATGACTTATGTCATATGTGTTTAATTTGTCTAGTAAGATATTATATGATATCAGAGTCTTTCGACAAGTTAAGGAAAACTAAGATTGTGTGTTTTTGTAGTTTAGGTTTCTATAGATATTTTCTAATAGCATGATAATGGCGTCTTCTGTAGTGTGGCCTTCTCTAAACCCAAATTGTGTTTTTGTTAGGATGTCGTATTTAACTAAGAATTTAATTAGTCTATTGTATACGATTCTTTCAAATACTTTACTCAGAGTTGGTAAGACGGAGATTGGTCGGTAATTGGATGGAGAATCAGGGCTGCATGATTTGAATACTGGACAAACCCTGGCTATCTTCAGGTGATCAGGGAATACATCTTGCACTATTGACTCATTCATGAGTCTTGTGAGTGGGGGTTTATATCATTTGATATTAGTTTATATATTTTCACTGGAATTAAACTGATATCAGCGCTTTTATTTTTTAAGTTTTTTAATGTAGCTGATGTTTCGTTTGGCAGAATTGGTTCAAAGAAGAAAGTATTTGGTGTAGGTTGTGGCATATATTGTTGGTAGTGACTGTCTGATTCTGGAATGGCAGCTCCCGTATTGCTTCCTATTTTCGAAAAGAAATTGTTTAATAAATTGGCCATGTCTTTGGGATCACTGTAGGAAATTTCATCCTGAATTAGCGAAGTTACGGATTTGTTTTTTCTTTTTTAATATATTATATTATATATAATTTCACTGTTATGGTGGGCTTATTATGTCCATATCCACAAGTAGTGTCGCTGTTTCGTTAGATAAACAAGTACACACAACACACACACATCACATGTGCGCATCTCCGCATAAGCGAGGTGACTTTTTTAAATCCATATATCTAAAACACTAATTAACCAAAGCTAATTTAACCTACCGTATTTTACGCCTCGTAAGACGTTACAAGTGGTAAGACGCACCCTATATTTAGCAAAGAATATTTAGGAAAAAATATTTCGAAGATTTATCAGCCTGACAAACAGTATATTCCCATAACTTTATAAAAGAACAGTTAAACAAAACAATAACATATGAGCCCTGAAGTGATTTTTGGAGACGTTTTTCAGGAAAAAAGTAGCGTCTTATGGGCGTAAAATACGGTAATCTAACCTTAGGGGCCATCGAACCGAGAAGTGTGTGAAAAGTGTTTCGAACATACTTGAGGGATGGAAGGCTGGTTTCTGTTAGTCATTAAATAGTGAGGTGCTAGCTAATCTAACCTAACCTAACGTAACCAAACTTTAACTAACCTCACTTAGCCCAACCTAACCTAATCAAGACAAAAAGGTTTGTTTTTGACATAAAAAAATGTTTATATGTTTTTTACTTAACATTTTAATCTTCTGACATCCTAAAAGTGTTACCTCACAAAAAAATTAACCCAATACATCTGTGAATTATCACCATATATATATATATATATATATAATGTAAACCCACAAGGAAAAGGAAAAATGATTCCAAGGCCTTTCGTGTATTCAGAAGTACACCTCGTCAGGGAATTCCCTGACGAGGTGTACTTCTGAATACATGAAAGGCCTTAAAATCATTTTTCCTTTTCCATGTGGGTTTACATCAGGGGTCACCAACCTGGGCGGTAGCGCCCACATCGATTATGTTGATTTATTCTTTTTGATCTAAGGTGGGCGATAAGCTTTTTTAATTTCCAAAAAATCGTAAAAGTGGGCGGTGAACAAAAAAAAGGTTGGTGACCCCTGGTTTACATCATTCATTCATTTCACGTGTTTAATTGTGAAATTCACCCCCATATATATATATATATATATATATATATATATATATATATATATATATATGTGTGTGTGTGTGTGTGTGTGTGTGTGTAAACGAGCCGAGTTGAGTAAAATTTTGTTTATTGGTAGTATATGTAAAAGAAAAATGTAGTATTGCTTCTTCATTCACTCGTTGACACTCGTAAAGGGATTATGTATTCCAGTTTCACCTGTTTCACTACTGCAATCAAGCATGGCAAGTTTCTGGTAATTCGAACCAACGATATTTTGACGCTCCTTTATTCCCACTCCATACGCCGCATTACTCCGGGCTAATACGACCAAGTGTCTCTTATTCCGACCTCTCGAAATTAGTCTTAATATGTATATGTACAGTATTTTAATTAAGTATTGTCACGTTACAAAATTCATTTAAGTTATCCTGTTAAATAATGAAGTATTATTTACAGATATATATATATATATATCGTTGTTGTGGCGAGGACAAGGTGAGGAATATGAGAAAATGACTATACTATTCTCATTTCTACATTTAAATGATAGTAATTGTAACAGAGAAGTTACATATGTTCAAGTCTAGTTGATCATCTGTTTGATAGATTTCTTCTTCAGTAATACTCACAATTTTTGCAATGAAAGTCACCTCAGTAGATTATAATGTTATAATGTTTCAGACCAACAAAGACCCTAGGATCCACTTATGGCTGGTCTACCTAACTGTGTTCGTAATTGTGTATTGTGCATGTCCTCCGTGGTGGCGGAGGGGACCTACAATTTTACGTGGGTTCCGAACCACAAGGAACATAAGAACATAAGAAATTTTATAGTGGGTACACTAGGGGCCACGTCGGCCCATCGAGGCGGCTCCACTATGTAAAAACTGCCTGTACTTGGCAACAACCAATTTTTACAAACTAAATAATTATCAATTTAAAACTAAAGATAGAATTTCTGGATCCAGAGGATCAAGTCATAATAGACTACTATCCACAATATGTTACACTCTATATCTTTATAACCGACATGCAAATATATCAGATCCAAAGAATCCCAGTCAATTTCATTGCGGTATCCATCAATACCAGTACCTTGCCAACCAAAAAATAAGTCACGGTCCATATCAATTACGGACCAAGTCACAATTTACAACCATATACATTACATATATATACTTAGGAGAAAAAGTGTAGGTGTGCTGTAAAGACTGTACAGAAATGTAGAAATGTGTGTGCACCCATTTGGTCTCCCATTTAAAGGTGTTTGTGGGGCAAGTGAAGATCATGAGTTTTTCAATACCTCACAGTACTATGGAGGGCACCGCTCGGCAGAGGAATCTCTTTAAATGGGTGTGTAAGGACAGAGAGTATCCCCTAACCCAAGATGCTGCCTCCTATATCCCACAACACTTGTAAACTATCTTTTCTTAATTTGTTCTACATCTTGGCTTAAATAATTTCATACTATGACCTCTAATCTGGTTATTGTGATCTTTAATGAAAAGAGAATCAAAATCTATCTTATCCAACCCTTAATTTTGCTACCTTAAAACTTACCCAGTCTATAACATACGCGTCTAATCGATTTTAAAACATCTTTATAGACGTGCTACTAATTACTTCTACCGGCAAACTATTCTACCTTACTATTCTATGCGTAAAAAAGTTTTGGCAACTGCTGTCTCGAACCTTCTACTTGTCAACTTACACCCGTTTATTTCTAGTCCTATTATATTGAGATATTTCGAAAAAGCTATCTCTATCTACGTTATCGAACCCATTCATAATTTTGAAAACCTGTGTGTAGCTATTTATTTTAACATGTTTAGTAATATGAAACTGAAATTTCAGGCAGATCACTATCATCTTGTGTTCATTGTTGCCATTTTGAGCATTGCTTTCGCCGGATCCATGATGCCAAAGGGATTAAGGTCAGTGAAAGAAAAGTCTATTGAAAACATTTTCAAATGTACAGTAATCTACAAATTAAGACATCTTCAAACTTCCCTCGACATTCTACTGAATCAAGTAGTCCAGACTCCGAGGAAGATCCTGTGTGCATAAGAGAGAGACACTGTTAGAGCTCTTTTAAAAAAATATTCCTCTCTTTATTTGAATCTCGCTAATTCCTTAATGTTCTCTACAGAATTTAGTAAATTATATGCTTTACATTAACTTCGTTAATGTAAAGCATATAAAGGACGAGGTTAGCTGAGTTAGGTTAAATAGAGTTAGATTAGAACAAATATAAAGTTGTATATGAGACCCACATCGTAAAACTTTTCAAACCTATCCAGAAATCATTAATAATTGAAACGCAAAACACATTTCAAATGGGAATTGTACAATTTAAAAGATATAACAAAATAAAATAACATTTTCCTTCAAATGCGTAGATTTTACTCGAATTTTATAATTTTTTATAAAAACATTTTAATAGTCGTCTTTGTAAATGAAGGTTATATTAGGTTATTTGCCCGGTTAAATTATATCTATTTAGGTTAAATTATATAAAATTTGATTAAGTTCAGTTAAATCTATTGTTTTTCGTGGCAGGTCTAAACATTTGTTGGCGCAGATGGTGTAATGCTAGATAAGAATTTGCAATGGAGTGATCATGTAATTTATATCTCGAAATTATTTCAAGGAGCGTTGCTATAATGTTTAAGCTTAGAAATGTAGTCCCTAAACAAGTTTTATTGACTCTTATCTTCCTTATATAACATACTGCACCCTTGTTTGGGGAAACTCCGCTAACAACGCATTAAATGGTATCTTTGTCATCCAAAAGAGCAATAAGGTTATTATCTGATGCTGATTTCCTTGATCACTCTAGTGCATTATTTAAAGAGCTAAACCTACTAAAGCTCAACGATATAACCAAACTGGCACATTTTATTTTATTTACGAGTGTAAGAACAAAATCATTAATTTGCAATGTGTAAACAGATATTTTGTAACTCATCAGAAAATCCACTAGTATCAGACCAGAAATAGATCAAAGCTCGTTATACCTCAATTTAGATTGTCTTCATCTCAAAAACTACCCATTTTCACTGGATTGAAACTATGGAATGACTTAAATGCTGATATAAAAATATTGTGAATGTAAATTTGTTTAAAACCAAGTTGAAATCCCGATTAATAATGGCATACTAACAAAAATCTAGGATTAATGTCCACTAATATTGTTTAATATTGTCCATTAGTATTGTTTAATATTGTAATACATGTTTTAACTATTAATAATACTTATTTACTATAATAATAATAATAACGCAGGTCTAATAACTTGTTAATGCAATTCTAAACACTTGGTGTGGAAATTCTGCATTCATTTCACGAATTAATTGGTTCTTATTAGTGATATTTCTTTTTATTTTAATAATTGTATATTTTGTACTTGAGTTATGAAGTATTTAATTAAAAGTAACATCTTACTTTACAGATCTGAAAAACTTTCCAACATGGAGTCATCACTCATGGAAAAAAGGTAGGAAAATGTCTTGTAAATTCGTATAGTATATGACTGAATAAACACGTGCATAAAATATTTGCACATTCAAATCTTAATTTCTGAGTATTTAGTTATCCTGAAACATAATTCAGATTTTGACTTTGTATAGTAACAGAAATAATAAAGGTACGCAATTACCCACCTTGCTCTCGTATCCCGAAATGGAATCTTTCGAATTCTGCATTTTTTACTTACGATTTACATGCCAATCTCGAACTAAATATATCTGCCCTGTCTACCTTTCCCCTATTTCTACTGACTGTCCAGAACGCTTTTACTACCTCACTTCCGGAGTAGAACACATTCTGTCCCACTTTTCTTTCACTGAAATCTCCATTTTAGATTATTTTAATGTTTACCATCACTGACACCCTTGGTGAACTAGCTTACAACTTTTCTGTCATGACTGACCTAGAACAGATTGTACATCTTCCTCGTGCCTCCAATCGTCTTGGAGATAGGCAGGCGCGGACTGGCCCCGGCGGCCCACCGGCCCGTGGGCCCTTTCCGTTGGGGGCCCTAAATTTGTTCGACGTATTACTATATAAGACCTCAGAGGTGTTCACAGGGGTCAAAAAAGTGCCAACACGGCAACTTACGTTGGCGACAAAACGGCATTAAAAACTTTCCACTTTTTTTAATACTAGTAAAATAATTGATATTTAACTTGTTTAGGATTATTAACTTTAGTTTATTCGTTGATAAATTATGTCCGTTTAAATAAATTTTTATTTAAATAAATTTATTATAATATATTTATTTTATTTGTTGAAAATTAATTAAATAAATATGTTAAAAATCGCTATTTTGCCAAACGCATTTCTGAGATTTCTAGTATAACCAATCAGCACTCTAGGGCACTATTTTTGGCGCGAAAATAAAATTAAGTAAATAAAGTAAATATTTTTTAAGCGGTGTTGCATTTGTGCTGGCGCGCCATTTTTTGCTCTTGGTCTTTATAACGTGAGTAATTTACTGAATTTTTATTTAATTGTTATTTTTTTATATTTTAAAGCTTTAAACACATAAATATCTTTGGAGCTGAATAAAGGCCAGCAGGGCCCAGCCAGTTCAGCCTAGATCCCAAGAACTTGCATACCCAAACCTACAATCCACACCCCCAATAATTTCCTCATATACCTTTTTTCTAAACGCCTTTGAAAACGTTATTTATTGATATTGTGCGCTATATAAATATATATTTTATTATTATCAGAGGCGTAACTAAAAGAAGAAAGGCCTGTGGCCTACTGTTGATAATGGGCCCCTCTGTAATAGTTTAAGTAAGTGACAGTTTAGTTTGGGATTGCATATGTGGTAATTTTTCCCTTATAAATTGGTGTGCCTCTCTTAAAATTTATCTTTCAATTTTTATTTTTTAATAATGTGACATATATATCAATTTGGCAGCATCTATTAAATCGATTGTAAAACCTCCCTCTTGAGCTTGAATTGGTAGACTCCACTTACAATATTTATATTTATTTTTATTTCTTTATTCTTTTTGTGACCTGTTCCATAAAAAAGCCATTTGAATTTATATGGAAGGTCGGCCAAAGTGCTAAAAGTGTCTTTTTATATATATATATATATATATATATATGTGTATATATATGTATATATATATATATGTATGTATGTATATGTATTTATGGGTTTTTTTATTTGCCTGTTTATTTCTTTATGATTATTTAGGCTGTGACATATATATCACTAAGGCACTATTTTGTAATTAATTTTTTCTCAATTTATATTTATATTTATTTTTATTTCTTTATTCTTCTGTGACCATATAAATGTTGGCTCCTCCCACAATTTTTTCTATGCTTACTATATATATGTATATATTTATATATATATATATATATGTATATATATATATATATATGTATATATATGTGAATATGTATGTATGTATGTTTATTTTTGTAACCTATATATTGCCTTGATCTGTCCTTTCACTCCAGTGTTCCTGAGGATGTCATTAGACGAAAGCGCTTGAGCACCCCTTTGTGTTTCTTTTTCCTTCGTGGTTTTATTCATCATAAATACTTTTCACGTGTCACTTTCGTGAAATAATTTTCATATATATATATATATATATAATGCAAACCCACAAGGAAAAAGAAAAATGATTTCAAGGCCTTTCGTATATTCAGAAGTACACCTCGTCATTCCCTGACTGCGTATTAATTAGATTTGATTTTGGTTGAGTTCAAAATTCTGTTCAAAACTCGCGGGGATTTACAGGTCATGACAAAATTACTAGATTTTTAAAACATCCATAAACACTTTTTTGGGGGCAGAATTTACTGAAGTTTTTTGGGGGCCCTCTCAGTGACACCTGGCCGGTAGAAATTTTTGAGCCAGTCCGCGCCTGGAGATAGGCCCAATATTCTGAATTTATATTTAACAACTCATTCCCCTTCTTGCTCTGTCAAACATTTTCCCCGTTCGACTCCTCCGACCACAATTTAATATTTGTTTCCTGTTCTATCGCCCCAGTTCGAGTTCGGCCTTGGAATTACCCCAAGAGGAGGCGCCTTTGGCACTTCGTCGTTGCCGATAGTGATGCGCTTAGTCAGTACTTCTTGGATTTTTCATGGAATGATTGCGCTGAGTACATCACGGAGGTGATTCTCTCGGGCATCCCATATACTTTTCCTACTACTAATGAAAAAAGAAACACCTTGGTTTAACTTTGCTTGTTCTAATGCTATCCACAACAGAGAGGAGGCTTTCAGAAGTTATCGTGGATACCGAACTGATGACTTTCACTCTGCCTATATTTCTGCCCGTAATCGTGCAAAATCTGTTCTTCGGTTCGTCAAAAAATTTCTTCATCAGATAAAAACATGAAAATCTATCTAATTCAAATTCTTCTCTCTTTCTAGCACCTAGCCAAAAATCTCCCCAACAACTTTACTTCTTTCTTCCTTCTTCTTTTCTATTCTGACGGCTAAGCTGCCATCTTTTCTTCTGATGAAGCTGAACCCTTCGCTCGAACTTTCGCCTCCAAATCAACCCTGGACGAATCTGGCGCTGTTCCTCATTTCCTCATTTCCTCATTCTGACTTAATTATATTTGAAATTAGAATCTATTCCAAAGATTTTTTCTGGCCTATCTGTGATCAACTCTAGGAAGGTGTACGGTCCTGACGTGGTCCCTCCTGTTGTTCTCAAGAACTGTGTTTCTGTGCTGATACACTGCCTATGGAAATTCGTTTGTTTTTGTCATTTATCTGGTACTTTTCGTTCCTGCTGGAAGTTCGTTCCCATTCACCCTGTTCCAAACAAGGGTGACCGCTCTCAACCCTCCAACTATCATCCGGTTGCTTTGATTTCTTGCATTTCTAAAGTTTTTAAAATTTGTCCTCAATAGGGAGATTCTTAAACACCTCTGTACCCACAATCATCTTTCAGATCGTCAGTATAGGTTCCGCAAGGGACGAACGACGTTCTTGCATATCCCTCTGACTCTTGGTCATCCCCCTTTCGGGATTTTGGTGAAACCTTTGCTATCGCGCTAGATATATCAAAGGTTTAATTTCCAATCTGCACTTCTTCGCTTTCTATCCAACTATCTGTGCTTTCGTCTTTGATTTCCTTTCTGAACGATTTATAGCTGCAGTTGTAGATGACCACTGTTCTTCTTCAAAAACTATTAATAGAGGTGTTCCTCAAGATTTGACCTGTCACTCATTGTCTTCCGTCGCACTTCCTGTCCTATCCATTCTTATGCCGAAGATTCCACCCATCACTTCTCCACCCGCTTCACAAAGTTCCTCTCAATATTTCAATCCGTCGCGTGAGACGGATAATGCGCACCTGACTTCCGATCTTTCTACTATTTCTGACTGGGAAGAGAAAAACTTGTGTGTTTCAATGACTCAAAAACCCAGTTCCTTTATCTATCTACTCGTCACAGTTTTCCACACAACTATCGTCTTACCTTCAACAATACACAACTCAATCCTTCCTCTTCTCTTAACATTCTTGGCGTTTCCTTTTCTCGTGATCTTTCCTGGAAAGATCACGTATACTCTCTTTCTGAGACAGTTTGTAAGAGGTTAGGTGTGTTGTACCGGCTCCGTAGTTTCTCCACCCCCTCACCCAGTTACTGTCTCAGTACAGAGATCTTGTCGGCTACTGTATGGATTACACTTCTCATGTGTGAGTTTGTTCAACCCACACAGCTTTAATTGACCGGGTGGAATCAAAGTCTTTTCGTCTCATCAATTCTCCGTCTTTTACTGACAGTCTTCAATCCCTCTCTCTTCGCCGCAATGTTGTTTCACTCAACCTCTTTACTATCGATATTATAATGAACAAACTGCTCTTCTGAACTCTCTAACTGCATGCCTCTTCCTTTAAGGAGAACTCGCCGTACCATACTTTCGACACATTCTCATCTATTTTTGCTCGACTCTCTAACGCAAGAGTTAATCGGTATTCTCCATCTTTCACCTACTGAACCGATCAACGTTGGAGCAACCTTCCTCAATCCATCTTTCCCCCGACTATGGCCTCCAATCTTTCAAACGCAGAGTGTCCGAGCATCTCTAAATCTCTGTACCTCGACTTTAGCTTTCTCCTCCTCCTTTGGGAATCGGGAGTATGTTCGTGGCCGTTCTCCTTTGCTTTGGCCACTCCTTTCAGCATAAATAAAACACGTAGCAAAATAATTTCAACAATTTCTCTCGATATGTATAGTTACCTTATAGTCAATTATAATTATCCATTATTAACGCAAAAATACCCGTGAGAACGAACTTTTGATACAGCCTTTATAGAAAAAGAGCTCCCCGCAGTAGTAAAATAAACACAAAATTATGAACCAGAAAGATTACTTAAGTTTTTTGAAAGAGTGAAAAGATATCTGGTAAAGACGTTGTCCGCACTGTATCACTGCAACTACAATAGGCACAACGTCGAAAAAAATTTCTAATAGACTCCATGCACTTTCAGCAGTCTCTGTGTTAGGCCTACCATTATAAGTAAACCTAAACAAACCACTTCCACTAAATAAGAAACTAGAATTAAACCTAAATACAATACAATTTTGAGAAAGCAATTTGAAAAGATTTTAGAACGTATCAGATGGCGCTGCTGCTGACGTCATGGTAGTAGTTTGACATTTCTTGAATGAAATGCTTTTTCATCGTAAGACTATAAGTACTTCATTAATTTATAATGAAACTTTCTTTTGTGAGAAAAAATTCCTTTTAATCAGGATTCAAAACTTACGCGGATGAAGTAATACTGTATTTATTAATTTCTTTATTATTATTATTTTTAATAGGAGCATTGGAGACTTGAACTTAATTAGAAATATTCGTTCTCCTGATTCTAATTATTCTTCCGAGTCCAATTTTTCTACTCGATTGAGAGTAATTCGAATTCCGATGAAGATAGTAAATAAAATGATGGAGATGACGATGACGAGAACGACAACACTGACAAGGAAAAGGCATAAAGAACCGATTGGGAGTTTGCCAAATCTTCTTACAACACTTTAACTGCTTCTTGTCATGTACGCTTAATAATAATGCTTTATTGTAAATATTTTGCAGTACTTAATTAGGTTGCATTTAATGAGTGGATAATATTTTATTCTGTTTTTTGTATTTTGTTAAACGTGTTCTTAATTCGATTTTTATTCCGTGAAATTTTGTGTTTTACTTTTATTCTGTTCTTATAATTTATTGTATTGTTTTTATTTTATTTTATTTTATTACTGTTTATCTTTATTTAGAGAATTGCAATGTATACCTTAAAAATATTGACATGAATTACACAGCTGAGATAAATTTGAATTTGCACATGAATGAAAACTTTTGGAGTTTCATTATCCTTTGCCAATTGATATTCTTACTAAAAAGTTTAAAAAAGCTTAAATAAACTTACTTAATAATCTCATCAATGTGCTTTCCCACTTACATGAAACACACTGTGTCTCGTAGTAAAGTATAGCATAACATGACGGTAGACAATTCTTGATTTCATGAATGGCATTCATGCATTGATTAAAAAGTTTCCAGAAACATTGTTCTTTATGACTTAAAAGATGCGCAACTGCATACGCCGAGCGAACTCTCCATGATCTAAACCTCGAGAACAAACTCAAACTTTGTACGAAACGAACAGTGAAGTACATGGGCGAAAAAGCAGCGTTTTGAACGAAACGAAAGAAATGCACATGTTTGATCGTCGTCCCGCAGAGGATATAAGGTATAGAATGATAGTCTGCAAGGATATTTACGAAGTATATTTTAGCATACAAGAATATATATACTGTATAATGAAGAGCAGGACAAGCCCGTAGATGAAAATTTATTTATAGCTTTCGTTATTTGATATACCATCATCCGTAGTAAAAAAATTAAAAAATGAAAGGCAACAACAAATAACATCCAACTCATTTCCTCAGTTTGTAGGGGTGAGTGTGCCTCACGGGACAACTGAACCCGAGCATTAACAGAGTGAGTGGCCGTCTCAACCCAATCAGGCGCCAGCAGCCAGAAGTGAGTATTCCAGAGTTTGACAATAAGACCGCTGAGCCCCGACATTTTTAAAAGGGAAGAAGATTAATTGTATAAACTGTAAACAATATAGAATTATAATAAATTAAGCTCATGAATTATAATGAGTTAAAAATGTGGGAGAGAAATTGAAAGGTAAAAAGCGTCAAGAGAAAAAGAATTATGATACCAAATGGCATGAAAAACATTTTGGAAAGGTTTCAGATTATAAATGAAGATTAGTTACTATGAAACTAAAAAGACTTTTCGAAAGTCGGGAGGTAGTGGTATTACGTGGTTTGTTGGTTAAATTATACACAGGCTTGCGAATGAAAACTTTGTAAGAGTTGTTTTCTTACTAATAACTGATTTTATATCATTCAACTACGTTGATTTCGAATAAGGTGTCCATTTTTTTCTATCACGTAAGGATTTTCTGCGAACTGGAAGGGAAAAAACAACAAATAAATATTATTTATTTCAATTTACTTTAAGTACCTATTTCGCTTTGTTATACTAAATACAAATGCAAACAACTTTAAAAAGAAAGAAGACTATTAACGTCAATTACATATTTATCTTTATTTGTCCCGAGTTTTCTCGTGAGATCTATGCCTTTTAGATTCAAATGTACGCGCTGTTCCTTTTCTTTTATGTAATAATTCTGGAGTATCCCGTTTCAACATCCGGCAGTAATCAGCCATCATGCTGATGTCCCACCTTCCCTGATATCTCTTCTCCATTTCTTTGATGTCTTGGTGAAACCAAGTATTTACAAGCATTTATAGGCAGTAGTTTTTAATCAAAATTTAATGAAAATTACTTACATATGTAATATGAAATATGACATTTTGTGAAAAATTTGTACGTGATGGCGAAAAATGAATATTATTTTCGGAATCAGCGTGCAAAAATTACTATATAAGTGATAAAATATTTCGGACAACAAAACCATCGCAGGCCTGTGAATTATCGTGAAAAAGAGTGTACGGAACGAAATATCATTTAAAACAACAAAACACGTTTAATTAACCACATTCTGCTTAGATCAAAAGAAGCAATGGTTAAAACATAATAGCTACTTTATTTAGTTACCATATGCATGTTTTGGCTTAATTTTGTTATTGTAGAATTTCGTTATACAGTAAATGCTAAACGCCAATAAATTAGCAGAGGTCCGCAAAACATTTGCAGTCAAATTAATACCATTACTATACTATGCCTTCTTTATATACAGGATTTCTGGTTATTCAGTCATCAAAGACTTTAACAAACTTCTCATTTTAGAAAAAGCTACATGCAGTTGTCCATGTGGAAAAGCAGGCTTAGGAATATAAACACAGAACATCTGCAGTAAAATTAGTATCTTTATGAAGGCAGCCCGACAGCAATGCAGCAGAATTATCAAGATGCTATGGCAATTGTATGATAATTTGGGAAGCTGGATCTATTTATTACGTTTACTCGCAATCCAAGATAGAGTGAAATCGCTGAAACCAGTGAAGCTTATCAAAGACCAGAACATAGGCCAGATATTGTTGTATGAATTTTTCACATGAAATTGAAAGAACTGCTTCATGATTTAACAATAAAACATATAGTTGGAAGCCAATTGCAATTTTGTATGTAGTTCACGTACCTTCAAATATCAGCTGACGGGACCACAAAAACTGACGGGTTGAAGTTTTCCACATGCTCCACACCACTCCACACTTTCCACACCACTCCTACACCTTCCACGCCACCCCCACACTTTCCACATCACTCTTAATACCTTCCACACCACCCCTTCCCTCCCCTTAACCCCCAACACTCCCTCCCCGACACAAAACCGGACGGTTGGAGTTTCCCACATGCCCCACACCTTCCACACCACCCTTACACTAGAACCAGTTTTCTAGACCTTTGGGAAACCAATCTAGAGGCATTTTTAGAAATATTAACCAATGTGTACTATGAAATTATTATTTCAATGTGTTTCATGAGCACAATCGAATTTCATAATGTCGATATTTGACCTTATGCAAGTATATGGATTTCAGATTTCAAAGTAAAATTCAGCTTTCCAATGAAAATGACTCACCTAACCTAACCTAGAGTAACCTAACCAGGCATAATGTATGCTAGCACGCATAACACCTTATGCTTCCATCAATAAACTAAATCCTGCATCTTGTTAATCTATTTAAAGATATCCTCACTTTAATTTTTTCTGTTTGTTTCATATATATCATTTAAGTCAATGCTTACAGTTACATCATTACATACAATTACATCGGAGTTTGTAGAGTGTATAGAATATTCCAAACACGTAGAAATTATCGCACATGAAGCTTGCACAGGCTTACAAACAAAAGGTTCAATAATATCTAATTCGAAGTCACAATCCACGTAAAACACATTTGATTCTGTCTCTCTCTCTAAAGAAAAGTAGATTTATAATTGTATCCTGTTCAGCATCCGCCTAATTTCCTCTTGAGTTAAGTTACATTAATTATTCTCATTGAATCTATCAATATATTTATCATTATATTTATAATAATAATAATTATTATTATTATTATATCTATTATTGTATTTATAAAGATTTTCATACGATCTTGGTACACATTACCTCTCCGGAAAATTTGTCTATCATATTGTCTATTCCGTCTATTAGGATGCTTATCATAAAATCTTTCATTATATCCTAAAAATCATTGTGGCTGTTAAATTCATTTTCTTTTTCATATCTTCTTATATAGGTTGTTCGAGAAGTGGGGTGTAATTCGAAAAATAACCTATTTTAGTGGTTAATATCGCTGACTACAATCTACCGGTCCCGGGTCCGATTCCTGGCGATGGCAAGCAGCGCTCAGCTCAACCAGCTATTCATCCTTCCATACAAAAAGAAAAATGATTGATAGATAAATGGGTACCCTGGGTAGCCTAGTGCAGGGGTTTTCAAACTGTGTTCCGCGAGAACTTGATGGGGTTTCGTGTGGCATGTCATGAGAGATTGAGAAGGAGAGAGAGGTAAGATAAAATAATATCAACTGGCATGGATGAATTTACGATATATATTCTGCGAATTCAGTGATTGTGTTTTGAAAGGCGTAGTAGGCAAAGAGAGAGTGGGCGAGAGAGAGAATTTTAATTCGAACGATGAGATATCCGGAATAAGTGTTGCCCTCTCGCAGCCACAGTAAGAAACAGGAGCCCATTTTGTAAACAAAACACAGCTGATGACCACAAGCACTGGTCTGATTGATTTGGTGAGTTTTTCTATGTTTTTAGGTTTAGTTTTCTCAGTTCACGGAAGTTATGATCACAGTAATGTAATATTAAACTTTTATCCAAAGAAAAGCAATCACATCCGAGTCATTGAACATTTATTTGTTTGATTAACTATTAAAATTACTCCTCAATAACTGTAAAATTCCTCACTTTTAATTATTTTGCATTGAAAACTTTACTCTTACAATAAACATGATATTTTTTATACTTATAATTTCTTTTATGCTGACAGTAATGTGGTAGGGGGGGGGGGAATTTAAAATAAATAGGTCAATAAAAGTAAATTGTCTTTTTTTTTCTTGTAAATTTCTAAACTTGTATATTATATATATATATATGTATATTTTTTTTTGTGAAATTCATATAACTGTATATGTAAATTTCATAAATTCCATAAATAAACTGCAGTGAGCATAAATTATGTTTTATTACCATTTGCCTTACATCATTCAAATTTTACCTGTTGGTCAAGGTTCCGTGAATTTTTTTTTTTTTTTTTTTTTTAAATAAAGGTTCCGTGGCTTCAAAAAGTTTTGAAAAACTCTGGCTTAGTGGTTAGAATGGTGAGTTGCTGATCGGGAGATCGAGTCCGAGCGAGGACTTTCTAATTTCTGACTACTCGTGGTGGGTCATGGTTCGGGATTCACGTAAGCGGTAGGTCTAATGTTGGGCAAGAAGCTTGACCTTCGTCAGAATAAATAATTCAGACGAAGCGAAACAAATAAATAATTATAATTGCTTGATTAAAATAAGTTATTTTTCGAATTACACCCGACTTCTCGCACAACCTGTACAGTGATGGGCAGTATCTAGATACATGTATCGCCAATACGTATCGATCGACACTTTTGTATCGGTATCGGTATCGCTTTAGCTACTTGACAAAAGTATCGAGTTATCGGTATCGCTAAGGTCAATTTTCTTAAATGTATCGAAAAAAATCGATACTTCGATACATCGATACATTAATAAGAATTTTTTAATATTTAAATAGATGTTATAATATGACACTACTGAGTTATATTTATGAATATACATAAATAATAATATTATTAAATATTTATTTAATGACAGTACTACTCTACTGGTCACGTCACACAGTACGGCGCAACGTTTAAAAACACGTTTGTACTTGTGTTATTGAGATTAATTAACCATAATATAGAAACGCTCATAATATAGAAACGCTCATATAATATAGACACGCTCATTGGTGTTGCAACACTATTGGCCATTGGCTATTGGTGATGCTGCATCTGACGGAAGTGCAGATGATTTCTTCTGTTATGAGTCTGCTTCCACTACTGTAATGTCTCTGCAACCCAAGATTCCACTGAGATGGAAGTTTTACAGTATCTGGGTGACGGAAGTCATTCTCTCCAATCTCTGAGGCAGTACCCAGGAATTCTACGGGTCTTCCTGAAGTATAACACACCACTACCATCCTCTGCTCCTGTAGAACGGTTGTTTAGTTTGGCTGGTCACATTCACGCTCCAAAAAGGAATAGACTGTCTGACCAGATGTTTAGCCAGCTGGTATTTTTGAAGGGTAATAGTAATTACTTTTAATTGTTAGTGTAATATTTTCAGTCATTCATGTATCCTACAAAATTAAAACATACTTTCATTAAATAAAGCAATTGTTTTTATTTACATCTATAAAACCCATTAAAATGTCGTTGATTTTACTTACAGTGCGTACAAATTACTAGTATAAACAATAATATCTAATACCTACATATTAAATGAATAATTATAAAAATGTACCGGCGATACATGTATCGGCGATGCATGTATCGGTATCGGTATCGCTTAAGACATCTAGAAAGTATCGGCGTATCGGTATCGCCTAAGACGTTCTTCATGGATCGATGTATCGGTATCGCTTTAGCGATTTTCATGTATCGATGCCCATCACTGCCTGTTTAGAACCTTTTGTTATACTGAATATTCTTCCCGCTCTTTCGACTTGCTTCTATTATTATATTTATAATGTTTGCAATACATGCGGAAAATTATTATTTCTCAAACTTTATTAATTATTTATTCATTGAATGAAAGAAGAATATTGAATTCATAAATAAACATTTTGAAAGGGTTAGATAAAACTCCAAAACTCACAAAAACAATTTCACGGAAATCAGTGACCAAAACTTCCTCAATGGAATCAATAATATTGTATACTTGATTGACATTTGATTCAATATGTCTTCAATTATTTGTCTTCAATAGAGCCTTTACTTTGCGTTAATTTTTATTGTATATATGTATATGCAAGCATAGGGACTCGAACACTTTCCCGTCATGCAGACCACTACTTACTTTGTACTGCAGTATATTGTAACAGATGACAACCAATACTGAAATTATTCCTGGGTGGAATTATTTTATTGCTCCCCTGAAAAGAGAATCAAAAGATGTTTATGATATATGGTGTCTCTTTGGTTAATCGAGAATAGGGCCAGCTTACATGAATATAAATAGAAGCAGATCTCATTACAAAGTAGCCATAAGACGATGCAATCGGGAAGAAGAGTCCATTATAGCAACAAAAGCCTGTGATAATAACAATTTTGGGAATTTTGTCAAGAAGGTAATGGGTGCCGAGTATGCCGTCCCATGAACAATCGATGGAGTGTCTGAGGAGGAAGAAATAGCTAAGGTATGGAGAACGCTGTAGTTAAACATCCTTAACAGCGTAGGGAAAGTTAATGTTAATGTTGGCTGTAATGGGACGTCATTTGGAGAGGTCAGTGAAAATGAGGGGACTTCAATGCCAAAATTAGGAGTCTGATTAAAGAGCTATAGACAGGTTCCTCCACAGTTAGAGATCACTTGTCGAATGAGCACTTAAAATATGCTAATGACGTGATGAATCTTTACATTTCATTATTGTTCTCATCCATGCAGGTTTATGAGGGTATATATGATATATCACGCCTCTTGTGAAAAATAAATATGGGGCCATTTTATTCACCGCTAACTACAGGCCTATTGTTATTTTCTGCTACTTCTCAAAATTACTTGGGGAAACATTTTGTTTTTAGAATGTTCCATTCAACTGACCTGAGTATTTATATTTTGAAGGAGATTGTATTTAAATATAGTGACAGTAACTACTTATAGTTGATGCAAAAAACTTCACTTTTTTCTACGTGAAGGTCAAAATATGATAATTAAAACCCACTCTAATAGACAGAGTTTATTTCCACAACAGTTTCGATGCCCAGTGGCATCCTCCTCGGGTGGATACTCGAAGAGGATGCCAGTGGGCATCGAAACTGTTGTGGAAATAAACTCTCTCTATTAGAGTGGGTTTTAATTATCATACTTATAGTTGTTTCTTGGATATAAGAAAAGCACATGATAGAGTGAATCACAATATTCTATTCAAAAAAATTAGAAGAGAGGAATGTTCAATTGTATATTTCAAAAATATTGAAATTTCGGTACACTCACCAAACTTTCATGGTTAGATGGGAAAATGTATTTTGTCCGAATGTTTTGGTTCCTCATGCGGAGTTAGACAAGGCTCCTTGCTCTCTCCTCTGTTGTTTAATGCGTATGTATATTAATGGATTAATTACTTTTCTTAATGAGACAAGAGTGGGATGTTGTATAGATAACTTGCTCTATGCCGATGATATGGTATTAATAGTTCTTTCGGTTAAAGGTCTGGAACATTTCAGAAAAATTTGCGAATTATATTTACAGAACCATGACATTAATTTTAACATTACTAAAACTAAGGTTATACAATTCCATCCTAAAAACGCAAATCATTATTATATCATTATTTTCACAATGATAGACGAACCAAAAGAAAATGTACAAACGTTTAAGGATCTAGTCAAATTATCACCAACTCCTTGAGTGATAATTCAGAGATAAAGAAACAATATGGAGGTTACCGTTCCAAAACAAACAAGATTATAAGGAACTTCATATTCTCTTTTGCGTATTTTCTGCAGTAATATTTAAGGGCAGCAAATCCGGGTTAATTATAAGAAAGGTTTTTGTAGAATCCTAAATTTTCTTCATAATAGATCTTTTATATTTCTGTATAAGTTACTGCCAGATGCTCAGCCCCTCAAATGTTCCCTAACTGCAACGTTTCAAGCTTCCCTTGGGTAACAACACGTATTCATTACAGTTTAATGCAAAGAATTAAAAATTCAGACAATCCAATTGTCCAAGCTATTCATCAGTCCTGCTTTATATTTTCTAGACTAGCGTTCCTCAACCTTATTTGTACTGCGGACCCCTTATCAAAATCTTAATATTTTTGGAGCCCCCTCCCCAAAAATGATCTTTTGCATTATGATTAAGTAGCATATAGACAAATTGAGGTATCCAGATTAGTATAGTTTTTTAGTCTTGATTTATATTTCAAAGTCGGAGTAAAAATGCAATAAAAATGCGTAAAACTTACCGCTGTTGTGTTTACATTTAAAAAACAGCATAAAAACAGGGAAGGGGCTCATTTGTGCCAAAAACTCACAGTTCATGAATTGGAAACATAAAAGATGGTCGTTAAAAAACAACATTTATAGAAACTTTAAAGGTTCAAAGAACCGAAAATGTTATTGGTTAGAGGTCAAAATTAGCTACCACAAAAAAAGGGGAAAAAAATTGTTTTACTGAATATAATCTAGTCAACTCACGAACCCCTTAAATACAATTCACGGACCGCCTGTTGAGAACCGCTGTTCTAGACTATGAACTTCTTGGTATAAAAGTGTTTGTCTATAGCTCCACTTAACACCTTTATTTGTTTTTTCATTACATGTACTTTTTTATATTTTAATATCAGCTTTCGGTAGTTCTTTTTATTAATTTTATTATTAATGTTTCATTAAGGATTTTTAATTTTTTTTTTTAGTTTTAAAATTTATTGTTTTATTAGTTGCATCGTTAATGCCTTGATGAATATTACACTTTTTATAGGATTTGCCTCCTGCCAATAAAATTCATCACTATAATTATTATCATATATATATATATCTCCAATGTTTAAAATAATAAAACACTAAACACCGCCAAGCTTTTCATATGGATCTTCCCTCTTCTTTCGGGCGGTGAGCAGAAACTAAAAGTAAGAGTAAAACTTAAAAAGAATATTAAATAAAAAATGTCATGCCTCAGGCAAAACAAACAGGCGTAAATATTTCTGGAACACAAAAGATTTTTTTGCATAAAATCAAGTTGGAAGATTCCATATTGTATATTAAAATTATCAATATTTTTTAATAATAAAAGATTGAAGGAGCTTACGTTTGTCATTATTACTGATATTTAAAAGCAAGTTAGCGTTAGCAATATCATTATTCTGATCCCTGTCCAATCGGTGGCTATATAAGGCCGAATTTTCCTTGGACATTTTCAAACTACAGTATATTTATGATGGTAAAGGCGCCTTTTGAAAATAATAGTTTCGTCGCCATAACTGTTCAGACAATCCTTTCAGGGAATTCGATATACTCTAGAATTGGAGGGAGAATTAGGTAATTGATTTTTTTGTAAAAGACCACGATTCGAACATGGAATATGTGAGACGAGATTAACCCTTCGGGCGCTAATTTTTTTTTCAGATTTCCCTCATTTTAACATGCTTAATTGAGGTGTGCTTGTGGTCGCAATTCAGCGACGACCGAGCTTAAAGGGTTAAGTTGAGAGGGGAACCAAGTCACGAAGTGACTGTAAATTGTACGGGATTACCAGAGCATCGCGAAGTTCTTTTTCTTGCTAGTATTGTTATAAAACTTTTTGGAAGATCTACAGTAAGGGCCTTGTCAATAAAAGTAAAAGGATCTCCCAAGTTTTTAAAAGAAACCTTGATATAACAAAATTGGGAGTCCAAATAAGAAGAGCTGCAAAGTCTGAGGGCTCTCAGGAACATACCCATGACAATACCTCTTGTAGTAGAAAAATTATGGGATGAGCTTTTCTAAAACATTTCAAAACGGGCTTATTATTCGAAGTTCTAATAATTTGGACATCTAAAAATGAGATAGTTGGATTTTACTCCATTTCAACTGTAAATTTAATGGAAGACAAAACATTATTCAGCCTATCAACTATATAATTAAGATCTACGTCCACCAGTCAGCCTGTCAACTATATAATTAAGATCTACGTCCACCGGTCAGCCTATCAACTATATAATTAAGATCTACGTCCACCGGTCAGCCTATCAACTATATAATTAAGATCTACGTCCACCAGTCAGCCTATCAACTGTATAATTAAAATCTACGTTCACCGGTCAGCCTATCAACTATATAATTAAGATCTACGTCCTCCCGAAGTAAAACAAAAATATCATCGACATAACAATACCAAGGGACGTCAGGAGCGAGAATTTCGGGGAGAAACTTTCTTTCAAAAAGTTCCATAAATATATTAATCAAAGTGGCGGATTGAAGGGGTGTGGGACTGTCTTTCTGTCTTTCTGTCTGTCATTATGTCCACTGGTTTTCATCCCATAGTTTTTTCTGAATAAAGATATTTGTTTGTTTAAATCAGGATCTTTTTTTTTGCTAAATCTAATTTACAATCGGGAAAGGAAGATGTCGTCAAACGGAAGTGCAGAAACTAGCAGAAGCCAGAAGTTGAGAACTCGCTTATAACGTGTCCTTCTCAAAACAGAATTGATTTCAGGATCTGTAACTATAGAGCGAAATGGGATGTGATCTACACGATAATGTTTCAAATCAACATCAATACGTCAATGCGCCTAGGTGGTGTAGTGGTTAGCGTCACTGACTACGAATCCATCGGCCCCGGGATCGTGACCCGGTGACGGCAGGCGGCGCGCACCAAAACCCAGCTGTTCATCCTTCCACACAATAAAGAAATTGGTTGGTAGATAAATGGGAACCCTAGGTAGCCTAGTGGTTAAGACGCTGGGTTGCTGGTGGGGCGTGGTTCGGATTCCACGTTAAACTGTAGGTCTATGGTGGCGTGACAAGCTTGACCTTCGTCAGAATAAACAATTCGGGCGGAAGCAAAACCAATGTTAACCAAGGTTAATACCGTAGAAAAATGTGTATATGAAGACGTTAATCTAAGTCTACAATGGAACGAAGAGTAAAGCACATATGTAGAAGAGGAGTCGTTGCTAACGAGCGTGTAATTAAGAACACATATGACGTCATCATTCATAACGAGTTAAGAACAACAAAGAAATGTGTGTCTAAAGCTTTAGTGTTTTCACTGTCTTTACTTTTAATATTTAACTGGAAACACGAAGAATAAGAAATCTCAATAATTTGGTCGAGCAAATATAGCGACATCTGCTTTGAAGTGGTGTGACATCAGTACGTCAGTGTTTCTTAGGAATGTTAATGGAAATTATTTCTGTAGGCATAAATCCAAGTATGGGCTCCCGGTAGCTGAGCACTATCAGTGTCGACTCTTGGCTGTGAGGCTACGGGTTCGCTTCTGGCTATTGGCGCCTAGGTAGGGTTGGGTCTGCCACTCACTCTGTTAATTTTCGGGCTCAGGTGAACATTGGGATACACTCACCCCCACACTGTGGCGAAATTACTTCCGAATGTTGCATTCTGACTTATAAATGCTACTACATTAACTGGTGTGTAACTCTTAACTGAATTTCGGTTATGTAGAATTTCATTTCTGTAACTACACACCGACTACTACTTCTACTATTATTACTACTAATTTTAAAGAATAACTCTGAAGAAGTTCATAATCCTGCACCATATTATTAATGATGATAATTAGAAGGAAAATGTAAATACAGAATTATTACTATACCTTGTCATTTTTTTTCAAATTGCAGTATCACATAGAATACTGCAACTTTGCGATGAAGTACCTTTAACTTTTATACGTTTCTCATAATGTTGGACCAAGCAAAGACCGAACGAACCATGTAAATTTCAACAACAGTTGAAAATTTGAGCAGATGTTGTAGGAATCATTTTGCCTATTAATTCTGTCTTAAAAATCATTTATATTTCTTCATATTAAGTATTATTATGTGTCGTAATAGTTATAATATCATACAAGACGAACTGGGCAATTCCGACCATAGAGGAATTGACTCCGATTCCTGGTATAAAACATGAATTCCGGAATTATAAATGGACGACCGTGTCTAAACAAACCAAATATAACAATTTGTAAATAATATGAGAATATGAATCCTTCATCTCTTTTTGTAACTCGTTTATTTATAATTCTGAAATTGACATGTAAAAATGTAATTTGGGTATGACTCCTGAAATGAATATAGCGAACATTTTAAGCTTCCTATCCAATAAATGTTCCTTTTTTGTTGTGTGTGGGATTGACCTTGGGTATATGCACGTTATACTATATTTCAAGCATATATTCTTCAGTTAAAAGTAAGACAAACTCAAGTACAATATAATTAATACGTTTAACTTGAAAATAGGAACAAAATTCTTCTAAATATTTTAAGATTTTTACAGTGAAAATTAAATACACTTTTTAATTAAAGTCTATAAATTATTTTCGTCTTAAAATTGTACATCTTTTATTTAATACTTCTGACTAACCCTGTATATACTCGTATATATATATATATATATATATATATATATATATATATATATATATATATATATATATATATATGCACTAGAATCACAAAATAACACGTGACCTTATTAATAAGCAAACAACCACAAGGAATGTGAATGTGAATATATCACGAAAGCGCTCGGACTTTGTGTTTCCTTTTCCTTGTGGTTGTTTGCTTATATATATATATATATGGGAATGAACTCAGAATGGTTCCCTGAGGTTTTTTATGATACACACAGACCGTGCATGGAACAAGGAACTCTTCTAGGATAATTAAATCCACTATAGTCTGAATAAGTAATGGTAAATGACAAATACCATAGTTTTTCTTTTTCATGATGCTAGCCCGACGTGGGCAACGGGTCACTCGCAAAGAGGTCCCAAAAATATAGCTTCCCTCACCAGCTATCTGCAAAGCAGATAGGATCCAGCTTTGGGACAGGATCTAGGGTTTAAAGCAGCCTAGCCCAGCTACATTTAGAACCTCAATATAAGCAAAAGACTCGCTACCTTCACGTCAGATTGAATACATCAAAGGAAAAGGGGTAACTATTATATTTTTAACCAAAAACCAAAACTTAAACCTCAACTGGCAGAATTGAGCGTCCACTTTTCAAGGCACATATTGAGGTTCTAAATGTAACTGGGCTAGGCTGCTTTAAACCCGAGATCCTGTCTCAAAACTGGATCCTATCTGCTTTGCAGATAGCTGGTGAGGGAAGCTATATTTTTGGGACCTCTGCGAGTGACCCGTTGCCCACGTCGGGCTAGCATCGTGAAAAAGAAAAACTATGGTATTTGTCATTTACCATTACTTATTCAGACAAGAGTGGATTTAATTATCCTAGAAGAGTTCCTTGTTCCATGCACGGTCTGTGTGTATCACATATATATATATTCTTCGAATAGGAAAGAAGTGCATGGTATATGTACGCTGTTATTCTTTTGTATTGTCAATTGCATATTGTAAGCCGTTGCACTGTATTCACCTTTTAGGGCACACCCGTGAATAAATTAATGCATCAATTTCTATTGAATATTAACCCGCAACACGCGAGTTTTCTTTCGAAACAACTGGTACGACATCACTGTTCTACATATTTACAAGTATTCTCGTCCTGGTGGTTGCAGAGTCAAGTTGACAGCTCCCAATTTCTGATTAACTTTCCCCTTCGAATTTCATCATAGTCCAAACTTTCGTTGCAGCAAACAAAACTTATTCAAAATGAGGTAAATCACATTTTATTTATTATTTTTTATTTACTTATTGTTGCAAATGTGTTTACCACTTCTGTTGTCTGCAATTTTAATTTGACCATGTTTATATATATATTATATATATATATATATATAATATATTTCAACTGCAAAGAACACGCAGTGGTTATCATATCTGACCGGCAATCGGAAGATCCCGGGTTCGATTCCCGGGTGGTTACCTCATTTTTTCATTTGTTCGTTCTCCCTCCTCATCTTGCGCGGAATGTTCTTCTATACAAGCGTCGTTCTTTACGTTAATTATACTGTGTGTTGGTTGTTTGCAGTTTGAAATGTGTGTATATATATATATATATATATATATATAAGTTAAATTAGGTTTGGTCAATTAGTTTTTTAGATATATGGATTTTAAAAAATCAGTACCTCGCTTATGCAGAGATGCGCACATGTGTGTGTGTGTGTGTGTGTGATTATAAACAAATTTCTAAAAAAAATTAAGAATAATATTTGTATTTCGGCTCTCTTCCTCTTTATATGGTGGTGCGGGGCGTTTTTGCCGGCGTTTTTCCTTGGCCCCTCCTTCCTGCACAAAAAATATAATTATTCCAACAGTGCCTCATTTTGCTACTGCGATGCTGCAGTTTAGCAGCTGCAGGATGCCTTTGGGTACAGTAGCGATCGGGTCGAGGGAGATAATTTCAGTGACCGCTCTGTGAATGGGATAATACCCGGTTTTCTCTATGGGAGAATTTAAAGTGGCCGATAAGAGCAGATGACCGTTCTGAAGAGATGACCTCTAAGGTCAGTTTCGTTAGATAAACAAGTACACACACACACACACACACACACACACACATCTACGCATAAGCGAGGTACTGATTTTTATAAATCAATATATCTAAAACACTAATTTAACCTAACCTAACCTAACCTAACCTTACCTTACCGAAAAGTATGTGATAAGTGTTTCGAATACCCTGGAGGACTGGAAGGCTGGTTTCTGTAAGTTATTAAATAGTGAGGTACCAGCTTATCTAGCCTAACCTAACGTAACCAAGCCTTAACTAACCTCACCTAGCGTAACCTAACCTAATCAAGATAAAAAAAACTTTCCCCGAGGTTAAAATGTTTATATGCTTTTTATGTAACTTTTTAACGTTATGACGTCATAAAAGTGTTATCTCTGTAAAAAAAATGAACCCTCTACATCTGTGAATTATCACGCACTTGATTTCACATATGGCCAGTTGCCTCCGCGCGCACCCCCCCCCCCCCCCTCCAACGTATGTACAATATATATATATATATATATATATGAGGGGTCCCGCGTCTTACGGTAC
The DNA here is from genome assembly GCA_023014485.1 of Bathynomus jamesi. Classification (NCBI taxonomy): domain Eukaryota; kingdom Metazoa; phylum Arthropoda; class Malacostraca; order Isopoda; family Cirolanidae; genus Bathynomus; species Bathynomus jamesi. The sequence goes on along the minus strand of JAJOZX010003459.1, from coordinate 73,113 downwards.
CTAAGCGCCAAAATTAAAATTCGCCAGAAATCGCCTCCAAAGTTCAGTAATATTCTGGCAATAGTATCTCTGTTATTAATTGAGTTAGAATGTTCATTTTTGGCTAAATTAGAGTTTTAAGTATGCTAATGAAGATGTTGATGAGTTTTTGGAATAGATTTTCATATTTTATATTTTATATATATATATTTTTTTAATTTTTTGATTTTCTTATTATGCCAAACTTTGGGTGAACTTTTGGCTGGCGATAGAGGTGAAAAAAAGTAGTTCGCTTCATAAGGTTTTCAACCATACTTCTAGTGTCGTAAGGTCATTATAACCCAAACCACGCGATAGAGGAAGGGTGAAAATAGTGATATCCATCAAAAACACGTTTTCGCCTGTGGTGGCGCTTAGGTACCGTAAGACGCGCGACCCTTCTATATATATATATATATATATATATATATATATATAATATTTAGGAGAAATCCAATGACAAGGAGGAATGTCATATATATATATATATATATATATATATATATATAATCTTTTAGTCTGCCACACGACTTATGATGATAAGACTAATAAAAAAGTAGGATTGCTTCTTCATTCACTCGTTGACACGCGTAAAGGGATTGTGTCAATTCTAATTTCACTGTTTCAAAACTGCAATCAAGCATGGCTACGAATACTAATCTCTGAAATCTATGCGAAATCAGCTTTCACTGCGGAGAAAGACTTAATTGATTCGGATGCACGAGAAACAAGAATTGAGTTTTAAGTTACATTTAATGATGAATACCTATACTGATGCAATTATATATATATATATATATAAGCAAACAACCACAAGGAAAAGGAAACACAAAGTCCGAGCGCTTTCGTGATATATTCACATTATCAAGGAATATATCACGAAAGCGCTCGGACTTTGTGTTTCCTTTTCCTTGTGGTTGTTTGCTTATTAATAAGGTCACGTGTTATTTTGTGATTCTAGTGCATATATATATATATATATATATATATATATATTCCTTTTAAATGAAAACAAAATGGACACCATATAACCTGTGTACCACTTGTCTGTAAATCGCCTAATTTGAATATATATATATATATATATATATATATATATTACAGAGTAAACCGCTTAATGTCACGTCGATGGTGAACGAGATAATCGTGATATAAAGCGGGTCATGCTAATAACCGAGTTTGACATTTTCAATTTCCCAACTTAAAAATGCAACGTAATAAATTAAATTTTAAAGTAATCGGTTAACTTACTTTGTTTTGCACTGTTTAAACTTGCAGGGGTCACCAACCTGGGCGGTAGCGCCCACTAGTCTGCTCACATTAAAGGTAATTAAACATTTATTTCATTATTTATTTTATCGATTATGTTGATTTATTCTTTTTGATCTAAGGTGGGCGATAAGATTTTTTAATTTTCAAAAAATCGTAAAAATGGGCGGTGAACAAAAAAAAACGTTGGTGAACCCTGGTTTAAAGTAACGTTATGTAACATAGACTCAAATTTGTCATATAATGTCCAATCGACATTGTCATTTTGGGCTATGAAATGTTTCAGCTTTGTTATACAGTTCAAAGCTTCCGACGACGTCACACAACATACGGATGTTTCTTCTCCATTCACATCGTCTACATCTTCTTCCTCTTGAGAATCACGATAATCTGATAATACAGCATGATACATTACAATGTGCACGTAGCAAGACGTGACAATAAAAGGGTTCGTGATATAAACCGAAGTGATATTAAGCAAGAAATTTATATTGCAACGTATAGCAATGGGTCACTGGTTTTTTGAAAAATAATGATAATAACAGGGTTGTAATATTAACCGAGGTGATATTAGGCGGGTTACTATATATATATATAATATATATTATATATATATATATGGGATGAATTTCACAATTAAACATGTGAAATGAATGAATGTTGCCCTGAATACACGAAAGGCCTTGGAATCGTTTTTCTTTTTCCTTGTGGGTTTGCAGCATATATATATATATATATATATATATCGTTGTTGTGACGAGAACAGAGTAAGGAATATGAGAACATGACTATACTATTCTCGTTTCTACCTTTAAATGATATAAATTGTAAGAGAGAAGTTACATATGTTCAAGTCTAGTTGATTCATCTGTTCGATAGATTTCTTCTTCCAGTAATACTCACAATTTTTACAATGAAAGTTCACCCCAGTAAATTATGTGTGTAGATATTTATTTTAACATGATTAGTAATATGAAACTGAAATTTCAGGCAGATCACTATCATCCTTGCGTTCATTGTTGCCATTTTGAGCATTGCTTCCGCCGGATTCATTATACCATCGGGATTAAGGTCAGTGAAAGAAAGTCTATTGAAAAACATTTTCAAATGTAATCTACAAATTTAAGACATCTTCAAACTTCCCTCGACATTCTACTCATTCAAGTAGTCCAGACTCCGAGGAAGATCCTGTGTGCATAAGAGAGACACACTCGGTTAAAGTCTCTTTTTAAAAATATTCCTCTCTTTATTTGAGTCTCGCTAATTCCTTAATGTTCTCTACAGAATTTATTTTTCCATTTATGAAATGTAAATTATATGCTTTACATTAACTTCGTTAATGTAAAGCATATGAAGATGAGGTTAGGCTGAGTTAGGTTAAGCAGAGTTAGATTAGAACAAAGCTATAAAGTTGTATATGAAACCCACACTGTAAAACTTTTCAAACCTACCCAGAAATCATTAATAACACAGGCCTGCGATGGTTTTGTTGTCCGAAATATTTTATCACTTATATAGTAATTTTTGCACGCTGATTCCGAAAATAATATTCATTTTTCGCCATCACGTACAGATTTTTCACAAAATGTCATATTTCATATTACATATGTAAGTAATTTTCATTAAAATTGACTCAATTAAATTATTTTTAAAAACTACTGCCTATAAATGCTTCCAGATCAGAAGTGATGTCATAGCGTCTTCTAGAACATTCGAGAAACGCACCGCTAGTATATAAGTGATTGACAAGCCACGAGATGAGTCAGTCTGTCTCGTGCGTGCGAGGTTATAGTTCTTTATTATTCAAAGGTGCGCGGTGACTATTTTTCTCTTTTGAAATTTGTTTATTTGTCGTTATGGCAACCAGAGGGTGTGTAAATAGTCCAAATATTTTCTGTTATATTTGTGGAAAATTTACTGTGAAAAAACAAAGGCGAGATATTACAGACTTCGTCAAGAAAGCATACTATGCGTACTTCGGAATGAAACTTGAGGATCAAGACAAATCATGGGCTCCACATAAAGTTTGCAGTGTTTGTGTCGAACAACTTAGGCTGTGGAGTAAAGGTAAAAAGGATTCTTTACTTTTTGGGATTCCAATGGTCTGGCGTGAGCCTAGAAATCACAGCAATGACTGCTATTTTTGTTCATGTAACGTGCAAGGCTACAATACTAAAAATAAAAGGGAAATTTCTTATCCAAACTTTCAGTCTGCTATAAGACCTGTTGCTCATGGACCTGGTAAACTTGTACCTACTAAACCAAATACTCTTGATATAACTTCATCTGATTCGGTGTCTGATGACGATGGAAACGATGATATTGATTGTTTTCAAACCGAAACATCTGGTGAACTCCACTTGTTTACACAAAGTGAACTTAATGATTTGGTAAGAGATTTGTGTCTCCCGAAGGATTCTTCAGAGATTTTGGGATGCAGACTTTGTGCAAAGAACTTGCTTTCTTCCGGGACGTCATTTTACTGGTACATAAATAGAGAAAAAGAATTCATCCAATATTTTTCTCAGGAAAATTCCCTGCGGCTCATTCGGTTCACTTGAAGGAAACGTATGAAAATCTTGAGCGAGCTTCTTCTAGCTAAGGTTAAATACACAGAACACGGTTGGCTACTTTGTGGAGACTTAAAAGTGATTTCTATGTTGTTGGGTCAACAACCAGGTTATACGAAATTTCCATGTTTTTTGTGTGAATGGGATAGCCGAGCCAGAACTCAGCACTGGATAAAAAAGGAATGGCCACGCAGAGGCAACCTGACACCTGGTTCTAAAAACATTCAACGTGAAAGTTTGGTGACACGAAGAAAGTCCTTTTACCTCCGCTTCACATAAAATTGGGCTTGATGAAGCAATTTGTTAAGGCCTTGGACGAAGATGGAGATTGTTTTAAGTATCTGTGTGGTAAATTCTCAACTCTTTCGGAAGGAAAATTGAAAGAAGGAATTTTCGTTGGTCCCCAGATTAGAAAACTGACTTTGGATGAACACTTTGAAAGAACAATGAACAATCTTGAAAAAGAAGTGTGGATTGCTTTAAAGGATGTTATCAGCAAGTTTTGGGGGAACAACAAGGACCCAAAATACCAAAACATTGTGAACAACATGCTAAATAAGTTCAAAGAGTTGGATTGTAATATGAGTTTAAAATTACATTTCTTACATTCACACTTGGATTACTTCCCTGAGAATCTCGGAGCACTCAGCGAAGAACAAGGAGAACGGTTTCACCAAGATATCAAAGAAATAGAGAAGAGATATCAGGAAGGTGGGACATTAACATGATGGCTGATTACTGCTGAATGTTGAAACGGGATACTCAGAATTATTACATAAAAGAAAAGGAACAGCGCGTACATTCGAGGCTAAAAGGCATAGATCTCACGAGAAAACTCAGGACAAATAAAGATGAATATGTAATTGACGTTAATAATCTTCTTTCTTTTTAAAGTTGTTTGCATTTGTAATTAGTATAACAAAGCGAAATAGGTACCTAAACTAAACTGAACTAAATAATATTTATTTATTTATGTTTTTTTTCCCTTCCAGTTTGCAGAAAATCCTTACGTGATAGAAAAAAAATGGACACTTTATTCGAAATCAGCGTAGTTAAATTATATAAAATCAGTTATTAGTAAGAAAACAACTCTTTACAAAGTTCTCATTCGCAGGCCTGTACAGTAATTGAAACGTAATACATTTCAAACGGAAATTGTACAATTTAAACGCTAAAACATTAAAATAACATTTTCCTTCAAATGTGTAGATTTTACTCGAATTTGATCATTTACTGTATATAAGAACATTTTAATAATCGCCTTTGTAAATGAAGGTTATATTAGGTTATGGCCAGTTAAATTAGATCAAGTTAGGTTAAATTATATAATATTTGGTTAAAGTTCAGTTAAATCATATTGTTTTTCGTGGCAGGTCTAAATATTTGTTGACGCAAATCTAATAACTTGTTAATACAATTCTAAACACTTGGTGTGAAAATTCTGCATTCGTTTCACGAATTAATCGGTTCTTATTAGCGATGTTTCTTTTTCTTTTAATAATTGTATATTTTGTAATGGAGTTATGAAATATTTAATTAAAAGTAACATCTTACTTTACAGATCTGAAAAACTTTCCAACATGGAGTCATCACTCATGGAAAAAAGGTAGGGAAAATGTCTCGTAAATTCGTATATGCACTGAATAAACACGTGCATAAAAAAATTTGCACATTCAAATCTTAATTTCTAAGTATAATAGTTACCCTCAAAAGCAATTTAAATTTCGATTTTCTATAGTAAGAGAAATAATAACAACAACAACGACAGCAAATCCAACTACTACTACTGCTACTACTACTACTACTACTACTACATTTTTATGCAGGAAGAATGGGTCAATGGCGAATGCCTCAAAAACGACCCCCAAAGAAAAAGAAGAGAGCCAAAATTAAGGTCCAGAGTTTTCTGGTGTGAGAAAAACTTCCTTTTAATGAGGATTCAAAACTCACTTGGATGAAGTAATATTTATTAATTCATTTTTTTAATTATTTTTAATAGGAGTCTTGAAGAAATGAACTTCATTAGAAATATTCGTTCTGCTGATCCTGATTCTGATGATGATGACAGTGATGATCACAGTAATGATGATAATGATAGTAATGATGATGACAGTGATGATGATGACAGTGATGATAAGTAAAAAGATAAAGATGACGATGACGAGAACTACAACATTGGCGAGGAAACGGCATAAAGAACCTAATGGAGTATCATTCTTTGGGAGTTTGCCAAATCTTCTTACAACACTTTAACTGCTTCCTGTCATTTATACTTAATAATAATAATAATAATAATGCTTTATTATAGTGCTTTATTATAATGCTTCATTAATGCTTTTTTACAGTAGTTAATTAGGTTGCATTTAATGAGTAGATGATATTTTATTATATTTCTTATTTTGTTAAACGTGTTCTTACTTCGAGTTTTATTCTGTGAAATTTTTTTGTTTTTCTTTTACTTCTGTTCTTACAATTCATTGCATTATTTTTATTTTATTTTATTTCATTACTGTTTATCTTCATTTAGAGAATTGCAATGTATACCTTCAAAATAGTGAAATAAATGCTACAGCCGAGATAATTTTGAATTTGTACATGCATGAAAACTTCTGGAGTTTCATTATCCTTTTCCGATTAATCTTCTTATTCAAACGCTAAAAAATGTTTAAAATACGCTTGCCTAATATACCCATCAGTGTGTTTACTCACTTACATGAAACACACCGTGTCTCGCAATAGAGTATGGCATAATATAACGATAGACAATTCTTGATTTCATGAATGGCATTCGTGCATTGATTAAAAAGTTTCCATAAACATTGTTCTTTACGACTTAAAAGATGATCAACTGCATACGCCGAGCAAACATTCCATGATCTAAACCTCGAGAACAAACCCAGACTTTGTATAAAACGAATAGTGAAGGTACATGATCGAAAAAAAACAGTGTTTTGAACGAAAAGGAGGAGATGCGTATGTTGGGGAAAAGAAGAAGTTCTTCATGTCAACCCTTTTTCACCCTACAGTAATTTAATTAAGGAATGTAACATTAATAAATGTACTAAGTGTTTGATCGTAGCTCCAAAGAGGATACAAGTTAAAGAATGATAATCTGGAAGGATATTTACGTAGTAGTTTCATTATACAAGAATATATATATATATAGTATAGAGTAGTGGTGCACCGATTAATCGGTATCGGCACCTGGCATGCCGATATTAGGAAAATACCTTGCATGGCCGATTAATCGGCATGCAAGGTGCCGATACCGATTAATCGGTGCACCACTAGTATAGAGTAAGAACAGAACAAGCCCGTAGATGAAAATTTATGTATAGCTTTCGTTATTTACATTTATCATCATCCTTACAAAAAAACTTTTTAAAAAGGTAACAACAATAAGATCCAAAACTCATTTCCCCAAGGTGAGTGTGCCTCACGGGACACCTGAACCTGAGCATCAACAGAGTGAGTGGCCCGTCCAATCCAATCAGACGCCAGCAGCCAGAAGTGAGCATCCCAGAGTTTAATACCAAGACCACTGAACCCCGAAATATTTGAAAGGGAAGAAGATTAATTGTATAAACTATAAACAATATAGAATTATTATATAAAATAAAGGTTGATTGTAAGTCAAGTCATAATTAGAAAAGAAGAAAAGTGACTAAATAATAAATAAATAAAACTTAGCAATAATAATGAATATGTTTCAAGATGTTAAGAATATGGAGACAGAAATTGAAAGGTTATTTGGGAGCATCAGAAAAAAAAGGGAAAAATTATAAAAATGACATTGAAAACATTTGGGAAGGGTTTCAGATATACATTCTTTTCACAAATATTACTATGAAACTAAAATGAATTTTCGAAAGTAGGTAGGTTGTGGTATTACGTGGTTTGTTGGTTACATTATTGTAGAAAAATAGTGTACGAAATGAAATATCATTTAAAACAACAAAACACGTTTAGTTAACCACAATCTGCTTCGATCAAAAGAAGCAATGGTTAGAACATAATAATTGCTTTGTTTAGAGTTACCATATGCATGTTTTGGCTTAGTTTTATTATTGTAGAATTTTGCTATAAATGCTAAACACTAATAAACTAGCAGAGGCCCGCAAAACATTAGCGGTCAAATTAGTATCTTTATTGCGACATTACTGCTTTAAATACATGATTTCTTGTTATTCTTTCACCAAATAATTTAACAGAATCCAAACTTCTCACTTTAGAAACAGGTACATAAAGTTGGCCATGTGTAAAAGTAGGCTTAGGAATATACGAGGGCCACTCAATATATTTTGCCCCACCTTTTTTTTTTTCTTTCCAAGTTTCCTTGTAAGTTCCAGAAATTTTGTACACAAGTAGTTACATACCTTTTTTACAAGTTTTTATTTTCCCACATAGTCTCCATCCTTTTCTACGGCTTTCCTCCACCTCGAAACAAGAGCCTTTATTCCTTGCTGGTAAAAAGTCTGCTGGGTTCCGCTGGAGCCACTCTTAACCTCCTCAACAACCTCATCGTCACTCTGAAACTTTCTTCCACGAATAGCATTCTTCATTGGCTCAAACAAATGGAAGTCTGAAGGTGACAGATCCGAGCTGTATGGAGGGTGGGGTAACACAGTCAAGCGCATTTTTGTGATGGCCTCTCTTGTTTGGAAACTGTTGTGTGGTGTTGCGTTATCGTGCAAAAGAAGGACGTGTTCCAGTTTTCTCTCCGGTCGAACTCGCTTTATACGTCTCTGGAGTCTCTGTTGGGTACAATATATGCCTCTGAGTTGATTGTTTGTCCTTTCTTCATAATGTCCACCCCATAATGAATCACCCCTTTCATGTCCCAGAAGATGGTGGCCATAACGTTTCCTGTAGAGCGAGCCATTTTAAACTTTTTCTTGCGTGGAGAGTCTGCGTGATGCCACTCCATGGATTGGCGTTTTGTTTCAGGTTCAAAGTGGTGTACCCAAGTCTCATCCCCAGTCACAGTTCGTGAAAAGAAGTCATCCCCTTCTGTCTCGTATGGAATCAACGAGTCAGAAGCAATTTCTTTCCTTTGGGCTTTGTGATCTTCAGTCAGTTCGCAAGGAACAAACCGTGAACACACTTTTGAGTATCCAAGTTGCTGAATTATCGTATTCACACTTCCTTCACTAATTCCTAGCTCCAGTGATAGCTCCTTGTATGTGACGCGCCGATTTGATCGAATGATGTTGTTAGCACGTTGCACAGTGTGAGATGTGACAGCCGATGCCAGGCGACTGCTGCGTGGCTCATCATCGAGGCTGGCTCTCCCTCTCTCCGATGATCTCACACGTTTAGACCAGCGTCCAACTGTGCTTCGATCAACAACATCATCTCCGTAAACGTTTTGTAGATGTTTGTGAATATTTCCAACTGTTCCCTTCTCTGTGGTTAAGAACTCGATAACAGCTCTCTGTTTACGACGCACATCACTATCAGACGCATTTTCGAAACTGCGTTAACCATCGGTTTTATAGAAGGGCGTTTAAAAGCGGTTTTATACAAGGAGGGGAGGTTTCAAACTGGAAAAATGCGGTTATGTGAACCGCAGAAAGTTCAAACTTACGGCCAAAAAGACATTTCAGCCCCATGCCCCTAGTAAATACAGAACATCTGAGGTCAAACTATTCGTAAGTATCTTTATGAAGCAGCTTTATGACCATCTTCATGCAGCAGAATTATAAAGACGTTATGGCAACTGTAAGAAAATTTGCGACGTCTAATCTATTTATTACGTTTACTTGCAATCCAAGATGGACTGAAATCGCTGAAAGCACTGAGTGACCTTCTCAAAGACCAGAACATAGGGCAGATACTGTTGCGAGAGTTTTTCACATGAAACTAAAATAGCTGCTTCATGATTTAACAATAAAACGTATAGTCGGGAAGCCAAGTGCAATTTTGTACATACGGTACTTCATCCACGTTCATACTCATATATCAGCTGGTGAGACCACTCAAAATAACTGGTTGAAGTTTTCCCGCACACAATGGATAAACTAACGTTTTAGTATCGAGTTTATGCAGACCGACATTGTGTAGATCGACACTGTTCCTTCGCTACCTGATTTCAGTAATGAATCCAAATTACTATCATTAATTAAATGACATTTTAAATGTTATGTTCCTACGTATACAAATTGTATATAATCTATACATAAGTAAACTATTGACACGAAAGGCAGTTCTCATTGCTTCATATTTGTCAGTTCTTAAAATATTGTACTTAAAATTCTGTCTTTAATGAAAAAAAACTGTACTTTTATTTTCTCTGTACAATTTATTATTACAATAAAGAAATGAATGTGAATTGTAATAAGTTTTTTTGCATGCGTGAATGAAAAAAAAAAAAAAAAGAAGTTATATTTATATTCTTTAAACAATAATTGCAAAATATCTACGTCAGATCCCATTTTAAATTATTAAAAATATTTAAATTAAAAAAAAAAAAATTGTCAAGTTATATACAAATGAAAAATATCACATTTGACTTCCCCGACGATGAATACAGCTAAAAAAAATTCCTTGACCTGAGCTTGTCTTTAAAGTAGTGTTATTTAATGTCTCACTTGAATTATCTTTTCTATTTTCTCCAATATTTTCTATATTTTATCTAATTTTTTTTTTATCATTTCTCTTCTTTTTTTTAAATGTTAAATAATTTCTTTTCTACTTTTAAAAGATTAAAATTTTTATTAAAATTTATTCCAAATATTATTTTGTAACCCTGAAAATGGGGTGGAAAAAAATCCTGAATAAATAATTCTAATTATTTATTCAAAGCAGTTTTCGAGAGAGAGAGAGAGAGAGAGAGAGAGAGAGAGAGAGAAGAGAGAAGAGAGAGAGATTTGAATGTGGGAAACATAGTATATGTTTGTTGTATACAACGATGTTGTGGTCATACTTTTTATTTTAGCCTCTCTTCTGACTGTGAAAGATCGTCGTAAACTTTATCTTCGTCGAGGCATTCCTTTCAACACCTGAAATTTACTAAAAAACTTTTGATGAATTAACTTTTAATTAACTTTAGTTTACATTAAAAAAAGACTATTTTATCCGCTCTCAATTTTAGGTAAAATTATACTATTTTAATATATTTGTTACAATGTTATAATGTTTCAGACCAACGAAGACCCTGGATGCACTCATGGCTGGTCTACCTAACTGGGGTTGTAGTTGTGTATTGGCGCTCATCCATGGTGGCGGGGAGGGAACCAACAATTTTATGTGGGTTCCGAATCACCAAAACCTTAATATTACTACCTTAAACTATACCGATCTCTCGACATATGCGTCTAATCGATTTTTAAACATGTTTATAGACGTGCTACTAATTACTTCTACCAGCAAACTATTCCATCTATTTACTATTCTATGCGTAAAAAAGTTTTGGCAACTGCTGTTTCGAACCTTCTACTTGTCAACTTACACCCATTATTCTAGTTTTATTAGTTTGATATTTCGAGAAAGCTATCTCTATTACATTATCGAACCCACTCATAATTTTAAAAACCTGGATTAGATCACCCCTTAGCCTCCTAGTCTCGAGTACAGTCAATTTTAACTCGTTAAGCCTATCCTCGTACGACTTCGACCTAAGCGACGGAATCATCTTAGTTGCTCGTCTTTGAACTCTTTCGATTTTATTATATCTTTGCGCATATGCGAATTCCAAAATTGGATCGCGTACTCCAAATGGATCTAACTAATGATTTATAAAGAGGAACAATAATATCGCCCGATTTGTAATCAAAATTCCTAGCTCTAAAACCTAGCACGTTGTTCGCCTTATTGACCGCTGCTGTACTTCGTTTCGCCACTTTTAAATCACCAGTGACGATAACTCCAAAATCTTTTTCCTGTTCCACGCTTGCCAACTCCTTCCCTGACATACTATACGCAAAATTACCGTTACGCGAACCTATATGTTAAATTTTGCACTTATCGACGTTAGTGGTGCACCGATAATCAGTATCGGCACCTGGCATGCCGATTAATCGGCCATGCAAGGTATTTTCCTAATATCAGCATGCCAGGTGCCGATACCGGCTAATCGGTGCACCACTAATCGACGTTAACTCTCATTTACCATGTGACTGACCAATCAACGATTTTGTTCAGATCTTCCTGGATTTACCTCTATCTTCATCATTAATTGCCCTACCACCCAACTTCGTGTCATCCGCAAACTTTGAAACTCTACTGACTAGGCCGACATATAAATCGTTAATATATATATAAGAAAAAGCAAGGGGCTCAATACAGAACCTGAGGAACGCCGCTCGCTACATTAACCCAACACGACTCCGCTCCATCAACGACCACCCTCTGTTTCCTACCTCGCAACCACTCTTCTATCCAATTATTACTACACCCCTGATCCATGAGCCTTAGTTTTTTCAATGAGTCTTTTGTGCGGTACGGTGTCAAACGCTTTTGAAAATCTAAATACACTACATCAACCGCCCGATGACTATCGTAAACTTCAACCACGCTTTGAAAAAAATTCTAAAGATTAGTTAAGCAAGATTTGTTTCACCTAAAACCGTACTGCGTATTTTTAATCAAGTTATGCAATTCCAAGTGCTCGACTATACGATTCCTAATTATTGATTCCAGTAGCTTACCTACAACAGACGTTAAACTGATTGGCCTATAATTTCCCGCCGCACCTTTAACGCCTTTCTTAAAAATAGGTGTTACATTTGCTAACTTGAAATTATCTGGTACGCACCCTCAGAAATAGACGGATTAAAAATCTTTGTTAGCGGCACAACAATGCCCTCATTTAATTCTTTTAGTTGTATGGGTATATGGAATCCGGCCCGGTTATTTACGCATTTCATTTTATCTATAGCGCATTACCTCCCTTTCACTAACCACAATATTATCTAAAGTATTACCATGTCAAAAGGTATGTCTATTACCGTAAGGATATTCGTTACATCTTCTATTGTAAAAACTGACGTAAAAAATTAATTTAACAGGGTAGCCATTGCTTGTTTTCAGAAACTAGCTCTCCGTCAGAATTTAATATATATATATATATATATTATATATATATATATTATATATATAATCGCGCATTAAGAATTTTCAGTGTTGATTATAATGTTATTTTTTTTCTTTTAGATAGGGCATGGCTGCGAAATTAACAATAGACGAGAGGTGAGCTTTTTAATGCATGGAATATCAAGTACTACAAATCTGCATCGATTCATCGATTTGTTGTACCTGGTATTCATACATTAAAACCAAGCTCACCCTCTCGTCTATTGTAATTTCGCAGCCATCCCCTACCTAAAAGAAAAAAAATATATATTATAGTCAACACTGAAAATTTCTATAATGCGCGACTTTTGCGGCACTCTGTATATATATATATATATATATATAATATTATATATATATATATATTGTTTGTTTTGCCGGTGCGACGGTTACACGTGTTTCGATCGAAGTCCGAATAAAAGCGGTATTACAGTAAAAATCCTGCATATAATTTTTAAACGGTGCCGATATTGTAAGTTAATTGATAGTGCATAGTGGTATTTCTTTTTAAAACATAAAAAAAGTAAAAATCGCGGCGTATATAAAAAAAAGTAAATAAAAACGAAGCGAATTAACCTACGCAGCATTTTTCCGAGTGTTTCTTATGAAGAAAATTAGCTACCTATCGAAATTCTTACAAATACCCACCATTATCCCCGCGGCACAGTCGCTAGCACCAATCAGTGAGAAGTATACAGCGTGCCACATCCCTCATCCCCCGGAATAACGGAGAATACTTTCCCTCACTCAGCTTGAGTCAACCCCCACCCAATACTTTCCATAATATCCTTTTGAGTCAATTTTGAGTCAATTTTGTGCACCAGTGGCTACCCTCTATCAGTAACATGGAAATGATAAATAAAATTCCTCCAACGCTGTGGTATCTTCAATGATGCAGCAAATGAGACAAAGGCGATGAGGTGCGATCTCTGTCAGTTGCTTTTTTTTTACTGTAGATGCCTAGAATGAGAAGATGACAAAGCTCCCTTATAACGAACGCGAAGCAACTTAATGGGATAAAACTTTTTCTGCGAAAACTGCATGACAGAAATATACTCTTTTATGGTATTTAAAGCAGAAAGAGACTACGAGAAGAAAATGAAAGAGAAAAGTGGGAATAAAGAAGAGGAAAAACAGAAGAAACGAAGAAAGGCGAAGTAGAAAAAATCAAATACCGTCTCCAACGAGGCGGAAACCATGCAGACGAGAGTATAAAGACAACAGATTGTATAAGGGGCAACGAAGGACATTAACACAAATAGCACAAATGGGAAAAGACAAGAGGGCAATCAAGAAAACGGAGTGAAACTGTCCCCCAATAAGGAGTAAAAAACAAAGGCCCTAAGTAAATATGGGAAGGAATTATATGCAGCTATTATATAAAAGATAATTGCAGATTTAAAAGAGGACAATGTATATATGAACATCCCCAATATGCAATTTCTTCTATAATAATGGTCATTGTAAGTTTGGAAACAGATGCAAATTCTACCACCCGGACATCTGCAGGACTTACGCAAAATATGGAACCTGCAATATGGAAAAAATGCTACTATCAACATCTCCCGACGGACCCAAAAGACAAAGGACAAAGTTTAAATGACAATAGGAATAAGAATAGGAACACAATAAGCGAACAAAAATTTTTTTAACATCGCAGACACGATATGGCTGCTAAATGTCATCCAACGCATGCAGTTGACAGAGCTGGAAACCCCTGAGCCAAACCGCTTCCGGGCAAGAAGCTACCAGAACAGGTAGGCGGAAACGGATACAAACGGCAACAAAACAAACGATACCTAAAACGAACTTGAAATGCACAAGAGGCAACGAAAACCAAAGAACATAAATATTGTCCTGGCTAATATTCAAGGAATAAGACCAAACCAATCACTCAACAAAGTTTCGTACCTGAAAGGATTTGTGGACGAAACAAGGGCGGACATCGCATGCCTCTCAGAAACTCATCTTAAGAATTGCCAAGGAAACTGTGAAAACTGCGAACATTGTATTGATAAGAAAGAGATAAATATAGAGGGCTTCAACTTACTACAGAGAGGATAGAACAACGAAAGGTGGCTGTGCTATATATGTACATGAAGGTCATATGACAGAGACGATAATAAGTAAATCAAACAGCTTTGTGGAACTCCTAGCAGTGAAAAGAGAAAAACTAAACGTGATACTGATAGTCATCTATAGACCTCCAAACACCCCAACCGAAAAATTCTCGGAGGCCATTGATGATATCAGAAAGCTAATAAACGCCATAAACCCTCCATCACCAATATAATGAGAAGACCAGGAGCAAGCAAAAATGTTAATGGCTCTCACAAATGAGTTTATGCTGACATAGGAGATAACAGAAAATACCAGAAAAAATAACACGAACTTGAGTGCTGATATGAAAATAACCCCAACCATTATCTCAGACCACAACTTAATCGAGATATCAACAAATATGACGACAACATTAAAAGACAATACACATATTGAGGAAAGAAGCAAATTGGGGCCTTTAATTTAAACTCCATGAATATAAATTGGGAAGCAATCAGATCGCACATGGCCCAAATAGAGTGGAGAACAGTTTTAGAGAAAACAACTGAAGACAAACAACCTTGGAAGGAAAAACGCTGAGAATTTTAGAAAAATATGCTCCGAAATCACAGTCAAAAGGAAAGAGGAGCTGGCTAGAGAGACAAAAGAGAAGAATATTCCACAAAAGAAAGAGAGTGGAGGCGAAGTTAGCCAACTGCGGAGATAATGCGAGGAAAGTAATACAAGAAATCTGGAGGATATCGATAGGAAATACAAGCCCTGATTAAGGACAATACCGAGAGGGAAGAGGAAAAGGCGGTAGAAGCAATAAAGGAAAGTCCAAAATACTTTTATAGCTATGCGAAAAGGAAAATAAAAACGCGCCCCTCTATTGGGGGCGAAACATTACGAGCCCAGTATGAATCAGTTTTCAGTACCCCAAAAAGTGACAAAGCGATACCTGACATAGCTGCATTCTTTGAAGAGAAATTGCAAGGAGAGTGTATAACAGACGTTGATTTTACTCCAGAAAATGTAGCGAGAGCTATAGGACAAATGAAACCACATTCAGCTGCAGGTCCGTTGAAAAGAAGGGACAGGACAGTAATGATTTCCCTGCTAAAAACACTGATTATATCAAAACTTGAATACTGCTCAGTTTGACATCCCCCACATAAAAAGGAAGACACTAATAAACTAGGAGAAACTCAGAGACATTTCACAGCAAAGATTGATGGCTACAAAGAGCTCAACTATTGGGAAAGACTACATGAACTAAATCTGTATTCCCTGGAAAGAAGAAGAGAGAGGTACACCATAATCTATATATGGAAAATGATCGAGAACTGGTACCAAACCTCAAACTAAACCCAATTACCATTCAAACAATACTGGAAAATAGGAAAGGCAGGATGTGTAGTGTTCCCAAATTAAAGGCCCAACAAGGGACCTCCTGAAGGAAAATAGCTTGGTTGTGAGGGTGCCAAGACTTTTAACCAGCTTCGAAAGGACCTCAGAAACGTTACAGGGGTCAAAGTTGAAGTCTTCAAGAGAAGACTAGATGCCTGGCTCAGGACGGTACCAGATGAGCCGGGTGTACCTGGCCATGTACGGTGGAGAGCGCAAGAAAGCAACTCGCTCCTCCACCAAGCCAGACCTAGAGGCAGGGCCACCAGCTTGACCTTCGTGTGAAGAGAGACCAACGCACAGAACAGCAACGAGGTTAACGAGGTATATATTATATTAGTGATGGATCGAATAACCGCAACCGCAACCGCAACCGCACTACAACCACACAAAAATTCACAACCGCAACCGTAACCGCAACCGCCGTTCCATAAGTGCGGTTGCGGTTGTAAAAGCTTAGTTAATTTTAATTTTAGGTTAATTAGAAATATTTCTTTTTTAAAAAGAAAATGATGGGTCTCCTTATGCGTGGAGCGGGAACATTGTACGATGAGAGGCGTTGCCGCTTGAAAGGTGAAAATGCAGCAAAAATATTATTCTTGAAATTCACACTGCCTGTCATTAAGTTTGACATCAGTTTTTTCAAATGAATAATAATCCATAACTTTCCAATGGGTGGAGGCTGGGGAAAGTGGTAGGTGGGATGAACAGTGCGATGGGTCCTCGTCCCTCATCCTGGTAACACACTTAGTGCAAAATATGGTTTTAATTAATTTGACCTATTCTTTCATAATAGCTATATAAGTTTAGAATATACTTCATTTAAATAGTATTTATTTAGTAAATACCTTATGTTGAACACAAGTTTTGCAACACACAAATAGCGGTAGCGGTGTATTGCAAAACTTGTGTTCAACATAAGGTATTTACTAAATAAATACTATTTAGTATATATTATGTACCAAGTGTGGCTAAATCGCACTATAGTGGCTAAATCCAGTTAATAATTACGCATTTTTCCTAGTATATGATAACCGCAACCGCAACCGCGGTTGGAAAAAATTCGACAACCGCAAACCGCAACCGCGGTTGTGAAAAGCCGACCACTCGATCCATCACTAATATATATATATATATATCGCCTCGGTGGTGTAGTGGTTAGCGTCGCTGACTACGAGTCCATGGCTCCGGGATCGAGACCTGGTGACGGCAGGCGGCGCGCAGCAAAACCCAGTTGTTCATCCTTCTACACAATAAAAAAAGTTGGATGGTAGATAAATGGTACCCTGGGTAACCTAGTGGTTAAGACGTGGTTCGGATTCCACGTCAAGCTGTAGGTCTAAGGGTGGAGTGACAAGCTTGACCTTCTTCAGAATGAACAATTCGGGTAGAAGCAAAAAGAAGGTTAACCAAGTTTTATATATATGTGTATATATATATATATATATATAAGTGGCATACCACTGTAGGTATATATCATAGTTATATATGCAGAGGAATAAATAAAGGTATTGGTGTAAGTATACAGGTAAATTTCGGTCAAACTTCTACTATTACGCTAGACATATCAAAAGCTTTTGATAGAGTCTAGCACAAATCTTTAATCTCGAAACTGCCCCTTCGTTTCTATCCTTTATCTGTGCTTTCATCTGATTTCCTTTCTGGCTTATCTGTAGCTGCGGTTGTAGATGGCCCTGTTCTTCTCCTAAAGGCTATTAACATGGTTAATAGCCTTAAAATGGTGTTCATATTAAACGTAGAACTTAAGCAACTTAAGCATAGATCTCCATTTAATATTTAAGAATCCTCTCGAAACTCCATTTATGGAAATATTAATGATACCAAAATGTTTCCCGAGAA
Organism: Bathynomus jamesi; assembly: GCA_023014485.1. Lineage (NCBI taxonomy): Eukaryota > Metazoa > Arthropoda > Malacostraca > Isopoda > Cirolanidae > Bathynomus > Bathynomus jamesi. The sequence continues at coordinate 54,877 of JAJOZX010003459.1, read as the reverse complement.
TCGAGTCATGTCCACTTACAACATCCTACAATATACTATGATATCATTTATTATTTTAACAAAAACTTCGAGCGACTTAAAATGACAAAATTTTGAAGGATGTGCTCGCACGTCAACAGTCTTTGATGGGAATGAGCGCCGCTTATCAAATTACAGTTTCCTTTGCATAAAAATAATAGAAAAAAGCAAGTTTATGTTTTAAAATGATTTTCGTTTCAGTGAGGGATACACTTTATATACACACACACGCGCGTTTTTGTTTGTGTGTGTGTGTGTGTGTGTGTGTGTGTCATAGGGAGCCACCTTCACACAGTAGAAATTAGAACAATCTCTGTGAATATATCATATGTACACGAACAAACGTTTCGAGAGCGTATTTCTTCCATTATCACTCGAGTTTTTACAAAATATTTTCATAAAGAACAAATTCGAGTAAAATAATGCTAAATTATCTCAGTTTAAAAATACCACAAACTAAAGACTGAAGAAACATTTTAAAAATAAATAATAAAAAAATTTAAAGAATTTATTAAAAGAATTTATTAAAAAAAAAATTATTGCTATAAAAATAATATAATTACGGATAAAAGTTACCCACCAAAAAAAAAAAAAAATCATCATAAATTACTAATTAGTGGGAAATTACTAATTGGTATTTTTTGGGTTTCGTTTCTAACATTTTATTATTTTGAAACATGAAAAGAAGAAAACTGTACTAAAATGTATATCTTTTCCGTACTCTAATTAAAGAAGGCAAATTGGCAAAGTTCGGAAAATACAATTTATTATATTGTACTCTTATTAAAAATACAAATCAGCTTATACATAAATTACAAACTGATAAATATACAAAGAATAATCTCTGATAAGAAAAACAAAAATGAAAAATTCTTTACTTCGAAATGGATAACTGAAATAAAACATTTTTTTTCGTATATAATTCTTTATATTATTTTGAGAGGCAAACAATAGTGAGCAGTGCAGTGATTGTTGCAACCATCATGTTTCGCTGTGTGAAATGGTGTTTGATATTAGGTAAGTTTATTATTATTATTATTATATTATTATTATTTCGGTGTTGTTGAGGAAACAGCTACAAATTAAGAAAATCCCAATAAATGTTAACTATTTTGATGAAAATAGCAGTTAATTAACCTTGGTTTTGCTTCCGCCAGAATTATTTATTCTGACGAAGGTCAAGTTTGTCACTCCACCTTAGACCTACAGTTTAGCGTGGAATCCGAATCACGCCTCACCAGCACCACGCCCACCAGCAGCCCAGCGTCTTAACATTAGGCTACCCATGGTACCCATTTCTCTACCAACCACTTTCTTTATTGTGTGGAACGATGAACAGCTTGGTTTTGCTGCGCGCCGCTTGCCGTCACTGGGTCTCGATCCCGGGGCCGATGGATTCGTAGTCACCGATGCTAACCACTACACCACCGAGGCGCATCTATATATCTATATATCTATATATATATATATATTATAGATAGATAGATAGATAGATAGATAGATAGATAAATAGATAGATAGATAGATATATAAAAAATAATCGACCCTTAAAAGATTCCATGTTTTACATGAACAAAATCTAATTTCAAAATGTCGACATTCGACGTTATGCAAATATATGGATTTCACATTTCAAACTACAGTCCAGATTTTCAATGAAAATGACTAACCTAACCTAACCAGGCGTAACCTATCCTAGCATAACCTAACCTAACCCGACCTAATTTAAACTAACTTCTTGGTATCGACGTTATGCATATTGATGTTGTGCTGATCGACTTTGTTCCACTACCCTGATTACATAGCGCTATTAATTATTATTGATTACAACTACAAATTTTGAGATTTTCCTTTTGTAACGATAAAGGTTCATTGTATTCAACGTTACCACGGAGCCAAACTTGAAGTCATCATTTTTAAATTAGTCACACTGTGGGTGAAGTGAAACACCACAGTGGTGTCGATGAAAGCGGAACGGCGCAGTGGTGACGATGAAGGATAAAATTGTTGTTGTTGAGTCACTCAAAATTTTGGGCGAACGATTCTTCATTAATTAACTTATTAATTAACTTAAATTCTCAGTTTGCATTTACAGTTGTATCAGGTTGAAAAATGTTGCAGTGCCTGATCGACTTGCAATGCCTGTTGCAGTGCCTGATCGACACTCATTTTATCGCCAGGGAACTTTATCTACACATCTCTTAATAACCCTTTTTACGACAGGTGGTTCACTTAACTTTTTTATGGGTTATGCGAGACGATTTAATTAATTTTTTAAAAATACCTCCTTACATCGAAAGATGAACCTGACTTATCCTATTTACCGTAATCTAACCTAACCTTATTTAACCTGACTTAAACTATACTGAATTGATTAAATCTAAACCAAAGTATTTTTGTCAGTGAATCCTCATTCTCAAAAACAAGGTGTAGCATTGTCTACTTTTAACACAAAATGGACACTTGATAAGACGATTTCCTAATCAAATTACAGTATCCTCCTCTCTCTCTCTCTCTCTCTCTCTCTCTCTCTCTCTCTACAAACGCATTTAACATATATATATATACCGGTATATATATATATATATATATATATATATATATATATATATATATATATATATATATATAATATGTTAGCGGCTATGAACAAAATCCGGCATTACGCTTAAATCCTAGGCAATAAGCTGAAAGCTAAGAATGTATATAATCATGCATATAATGCCTATTTATATACAGTATCTATAACAATAATAATACTAATAATAAATATAACCAAATATAACCTAAACAGTGAAAATGACCATTATAACTAACGCTATATACATTCTTAGCTTCCAGCTTATTGCCTAGGCATTATCTTAATGCCTGATTTCGCTTATTGCCGCTAACAATATATATATATATATATATATATATATATGAAAATTATTTCACGAAGGTAACACGTGAAAAATATTTATGATGAATAAAACCACGAAGGAAAGGAAACACAAAATGGTGCTCCTGAGGATGTCATTAGACGAAAGCGCTTGAGCACCATTTTGTGTTTCCTTTCCTTCGTGGTTTTATTCATCATATATATATATATATATATATATATATTAAAAGTAAGCAAGTGAAGCGTAGCATGATGTAATAACTTCTACTATATTTCAGTTTCATGTTGGAATTTGTGCTTTTGTCATTGTCCAACTTTTGACAGGAAACAAGATGGCAGTGTTACGTAAGTGACAAGTGACAAATGTACTGAACAGTAAAAATCATTTTGTAAAAATTATGATAAATATATTGTGTTCCAATAAACATACATATTAAAATAATGCCTAAATTCTTCAACATTAGTTTAACGGCAAACGACTAAACGTTCCTTCAAAACTTGAAGTTTCCTCTTTCGAGCGTTATACATGACATTTCACGACACTTTAGTATTTCTCTCATTTTAGGAAAGTGCGTCAACAACATTGGTAAAAATTTAGGCTCATTGTCCAAATAACCAAAGAAAAGTACACTAACATAATGGAAGCCAAGAAAATTGTACGATATCGTTCATACTTTCATCCTAATCCTTGCTCATTCGGCAAGCATATATTACGCGCGTTGCATTGCATTACTTCTACAGGGGTTTCCCAAATTTTTTATTACGATTTCATCGTGATTTTATTTCGCAAAATAAAAAATATTACAAAGAATGGTAAAATTTGCCGTAAAGCATTCGAAAGAGAACACTTCAACCTTCAAAACAGTGCTCAGTCGGTATTTTAATGTAGATGTAGATGTAGATTATAATACACACTTTTTGTAAATATGATACAATAATAATTTTACTCGCAACTGAATTAGGACAAAGTTAATAAATTTCATAAATGTTTTAATAAATAAATAAATAAATTACCTGTAATTTTTCTTTAATTCACGCTAAAATCAATTCAAAGCTGATTTACTAGTTTCTAACCAAATTTCAGGTGCTCCAAGGAATGTCTCGACGGTGAAGTAAAGGGTACGACCTTTTATAGTGAGGTAAGAGGCGTTAAAGGATAAATGTGAAGTATGTCCACAAACACAGTAAAACCAGTCGTTTGCGGAAGTTTCTCGATGCATTTTAAGTTCAAAACTTTATGGTCGATGTCAACCACAAATCCAATTTTGTAAACAAATATTCACGAAATAAAGAGGATAATTATTACCTCACCATATACGTCACAATGTGTCAGAAGTAAAAATTAGATTTTATGTAAAACTTTTTCTCAAATTTCTTTCGTATATTTCGTAAATATTGAAAAGAAGAAAAACATTTTGAAAAAAATTCCCTAAAATTGTAACTTTTCTAATAATAATAATTTGATGAACTTAAATTCCAGTTATTTTATTCTGATTAAATCAAATCTAGTTTTGAATTCTTTCTCACAAATGGTATTACTCTAAAAAGAATTCTATTTCCTGTTATTATTATTATTATTATTATTATTTAATTAAATAAAATAATTATATAATAAAATAATGTCTTAAATTTAGACTTTGATGAACTTTGATAATCAGTTAATTAAAGTAAATTGCGGAAAAATCATGAATGTTATTTTAATATTATTAATAATATTAAAGAAAATAGCGGGTAAATATCGGTTTTATGACTCGTACTGACATTGTTTTTACGGTCTTAAACATTGTTTCACGCTTCGCTCCGCTGATTTCTAAGTGGTCCAATATGAGTTAGAGGTTAGGTCAAATTAGTTAGTAGGTTACGATGCTGCTAGGAGTTAATTGCCTTCTTTCAGGACTCGTCAATATGTGCTGCGGCGAAACATGCTGGGATTATTGACCTAAATAAACGTGAGGGGAAAGTATATTTTAGGAAAACGGAACAAACAATGACGGACTTCATTGGAACAGTGAAGAATAGAGTTGTATCCCACTCAGCAACGTTTAGCAGGTATTCTCCGTTAAAAAAAAAAGGTTTTGTAACTTCTCTCTGTCATTATCATTTACAATCTTAACAAATGTTAAATATTGTTAATAATTTTGAAAGATAAACAAAACATCTCGGGACTGATTACTCGTATTTTTTAAATCTTAAAATGGATTAATTTCTTCCCAATTTTACGTATTTTTGGTGGGAAACAATTATAATAGATCAATTTTATAATGGCTAAAATAGCAAAACCTAAAACTCATTCGAGTAATCTTTCTTCGCTCAGCTTATCACGGACGGGAAGTTTATCTTTACTCATAATCTATATTTATATTTGATTTACTCGAAACATATTTTCATTAAAATGACTTCAAACAAACTGAGGACGAAACCGCTTCGTTTTCTGTAAAATAGAAAACAAATTCTTATTCAATAACATTCGTCTTATTTAGTCCAATGGCTGCGTTCAAATTTATTTCAAAGAAGTGGATACCGAAGCATGTGAACGAAGGTAAGAACTCCAAAATTTTCGATATATTGAAATAAGTCCATATTTCTTAACAAAAGGAAAAAAAACCGATTCCATTGAAGGATTGACTAATAGGCTTTTCCATTAGGGTCAGTTATACTTTCTTTTATACAGTAACATTCTTTTACCAAAACAATTCCTTAACCTCCTTCGCAACATCTAAGGTCATATGACGGAGGGAACCTACAGCTTTACGTGGGATCCGAACCACGGGTCGCTACATAATCTGAGCACGGAGGACGGTCTCCCATCCAACTACTACCCAGACGCAATGTCGCTTAACTTCGCTGATCTCCGGGAAGCGGTGTTACGACATTGGCCACGATGTAGGCCATATATATAATATATTCATCCATCCATCGTGTTCTGCCTATCAGGCAGGTCCAACTCAGGTGTCCTGCCAAAGTGTTCTATCCTGAGCTATCCTTTTCATCTCATGGTAGCTCCAACCTGCCTTCAAATCACCCAGCATTGCTTTCCTTTTCCTTCCCCTCGGACTTCTACCTTCATATCTACCTTCTATCACCTCCTTCAACAACCCTTTTCCTCTCAACATGTCCGATCCATTTCTTCTGTCTTTCTCTTATCACATTAATGAGTCTTCTTTCCTCCCTCACCTGTTACAGTACTTCCGCATTACTTCCGTGCTCCCTCCCTAGTATTCTTCTCCAAATCCACATTTCAAAACTTTCCAGGAGTTTCTTTTCAGTTGTTTTGAGTGTCTATGTTTCTGCTCCATACAGTACCACACTCCATATCAAGTTTTTTAATAACCTTTTCTTGAGTTTCAAGTTGAGTTTACCTGTAAGTAGTCTTTTCTGTCTCTCAAAAGCTACCTTATCCATACCAATTCTAGATCTTACTTCCTTATTCCTTATTATTTCCTTATATTACTTCCTTATTACTTCCTTATATACACACACTTTATTCAGAAAAGAATACAGCTTACGTAAAGTTGAAAAATATTTTTCAATATTTTTCTGTGCAGTTTAGATATCTGATATGGCATTAATATATTCAGAGCATTCTAATCTGAATATGCCGTTGGAAGCATGGAGCTTCCATTTAATAATAATTAAATTACAATAATAATAGTAACCAAAAGGTAAAACTTTGCAAAAGTAGTGTTTAATTATCTTACACCATTTTAAATAAAACGATCAATTGTATCTTCAGTAGGAAATAAATGATAAAAAAAATCCCTTTTTTTGACGATAAATTATGACATTAAAAGTACTTAATCAAATTAACATATTTCAGATAGTTAATTGTAAAATGAGAACTTAATTACTATCGAAATAATTGCGGTAGTGAACTTATACATGAAGTAAGAGCTAATGAATTACTTTAGTGATTTGCGAAATACATTTAGTGATGAAGCCTGTCATTTAGCTTTAAAATATTTAACTCTTTAAACATTGAGGAAGTGTGACTTTGTCTGTTATCATTATTATTTGAGAGATTTCGCAGACATATTTTACGAATGACTTCCAAAGGATGTTTTATCTATTCCTTTGAGCTACCCAATGTTGCTATGCAATATAAGAAATGTGGCTGGATGAAGGTAAGGAGTGCGTTTTCAGGAAGAATTTTTTTCACTTTAAATCAGGGGGTCCTCAACCCCGTGGTAAATTACCTCATTGAGGTAATTTCTCAAAATCTGCAGGTCCTACTCTGTTCCAAAAAGCTCTCATACGTTTGTCATTTATTATGCACTTCGATACTGGTTGGTCACTTTGTAATATAAACTAATAAATGTTGTATGTGTTTGTCATTTATTATACACCCAAATACAGTTTGTTCACTTTGTAATATAAAATTATAAACCAATAAAGGTGGGGTAATCGAGGGCATGGTAAGTTCCAAGTTCGGTTCTGGACAACGAAAGTGGAAAGGTTGGAATCACAAGTTTAAGTAATATGAATTCAAATCTTAATATTTTGGATTTGATATGTTGTACACGAGTTTTTAAATTTAGCTTTTCTTCTAAATTAATGCCAAGCGCTTTAATTTCATTCACACTCGCAATTTAGTATTCCCAATTTTTATTTGATAATTTATATTTATATGTTTTGTGGTAATAATAATACTCGTATAAAATGACTTTGTCAGGTTCGGTAAAAGTTTATTAGTACACAATCATTTATAAACATACTCAAATTGCCTGTTTGTTTCATTTATCAGAAGTTTTAAATTATGACGGGAAGAAGTAAGTTGAGTATCACCTGCATATTGTACGCAGTTTCACGTGGTTGAGAGATGATACTCGTTGACATCAGTTAGAAATATTAATGGCCCAACAATAGATCCTTGTGGAACCCCCACTAGTTAGCATCGCTTTGTCGGATAAATTAGCTTTCAATCTGATGTATTGATGACGATTTGAACCAATCGAAGACATTTCCTCTTATCCCATATACAGGGTGTCCTGAATGTCTTGTTACACCTATGTAAATGTTACTCCAGTGTTCTGTAACTATGGTAATGAAAGTATATAGTAGAAAACACTGCGAGACATTTTATTTTATACAGAATTATACAACATTGTAGTTTATACATAGTTATACGCAAGTTTATCATGTATCCAATGGATCTGAATGCAAACCATCGTTCTCACTGCACAGAATGATTTTACGCCAGGTTCGATGTGCTATGCTCCTCAGCATTTTAGGTGTTACGAGTTTAAAAGCATCCTTTACGGCTTCCTTTAGTCTGTCATTGGAATCATAACGTTTTTGAAAAACCTTTTCCTTTACTATAAATGCCCATAATGCATTGTCACAACTCGAGAGATCTGGGATTCTCCTAGGCCATTTTAATGTTGCATTTTAATGTCCCAATCCATCGATCAGAAACACCTCATTTAAATATTCACGAACTCTCAAGGAATAGTGGGGAGGTGCTCCATCCTGTTGGAACCCAACATCATTTAATATTCCGAGATTATACATAGGTGTAAAAAGACTTTTGGGACACCCTATATGTAATTTTACTCAATACGATTTCATGCGAACGTGTATCAAATGCTTTTGACAAATTGAGGAAGACCAAGGTAGTGTGTTTAGGTTCTGATAGACATTTTTAATAGCATGATTATGGCATCTTTCGTTATATACCCATTTCTAAACACAACTTGTGTTGAAGTTAAAATATCGTATTTGATTAAGAATTTAGTAAGTTTATTGTTTACGAGTCTTTCAAATACAATATGGAATGTTTGGGTTTCCTGACTTAAATACAGTACAGGACATACTGGCTCGCTTTAGAGTGTCAGGGAATGTACCTGGTGCTACTAATTAATTTATTAGCTTACTGAGTTGAATTGCAATTTCAGATGACGCTAATTTGTATATTTTTACTGGGATCGAATTTATGTCAGAATATTTTTTCAGATTTTTTTTTATTTGGTAAGAATGGATCAAAGAAAAATGAGTTTGGATTTGATTGTGGCAATTTGATTGCCTGTTCGTATTGTCGGTAGTGAGTGTCAGTATTTGGAATCGAGGGTGCGCAGTATTGGAGCCGATATTTGCAAAGAAGTTATTTAATAAATTGGCTGTGTCTTTCGAATGACTGTAAGAATTTCCTCCTTATATGAGGGAGGACAATGGATTTATTTTCACCTTTTTTGTGTTAATTAAATCTTTCAGTGTGTTCCATAGCGTTTCAGGATTGGATTTTTGTTCATCAATTTCTTAATAATAGTAATGTACTTTCGTTCTTTTAATGACTGCATTAAGTCTGTTGTAGTTATATTTGAATGTCTCTTCCGTCAATAATATCAATTTTCCATAAATTAAAGACAGTATGTTTGCGTTTAATACTCACAATGAGTGCTGGAGTGATCCATTGGTTGTTGTATTTAGTTTTGGATATTACTTTTGAATTAAGAGCAAAGTTTGACTATATCCATTAATGTACTTGAGAATGTTGTTATTCTTCTAAGGGGTTTTAGTTTGTTATTATTGCTGTAATATGTACAGTTACTTTTTATATTTTTCTCTGCGGAGAAATGGGTGATTGGTATGGTGAATGTAGGCAAGTGATCTGAGATATTCAATATAATTATACCTGAGATGAAGTCAAGCCAGGAACGTACCCAGATCTGATCAAGCAGAGTCAAATTCCTAATATCATTGTGAAATCTAGTTGGTTTTGTAATATCTATTTTAAAACAACTTGTAGTCATGATGTTGTGATGGAAGCTCGCGTTATTATTCGATTGTTATTTTGTGAGATCAATATTTAATAAGTCTCCTGCAATGACCAAATTGTTAACGATTTGATTGGAGGTTAAAATTGGATGGACATTTGTAATAAAAGTTGATACGTTACCAGTTGGAGGGCGGTAGATGCCTAAAATTGAATATTGGATGTTATGAATATACAGAATGTTAATATTTTGATGATCCTTTTTACTAACATCGATTTATATAAATATTGTGAAAATCGGTGATTGGTGTCGTAAATATAAATAGAAAATATAGCAAAGCAACGAAAACAAGCGGGATTATAATAACATTTAATACATAATAAAAATAGTAGTTATTAACAATAGTCTTATTCCAAATAATTGGACACTTTTGCAATTCTCAGAATCTTGGATGACGGATGTCATCATGATCCATAACGGCTACAACAGCAGTCGGGAATTTCGGTTGGCATGTCTCTGGGAGGACCCGAAATTCAATGGTACGAAAAGTCTACGCAACTGGAATTTTAAAAAGAACACAAAAGCTAAAGAGGATGAAGGTAAGAATCTGTTGATGTGCTAAAGTTTAATGATGAAAACCATGAATGAACAATATCAGTAGTGTCTGTCTGTCTGTATATCTGTCTCTCTCTCTCTCTCTCTCTCTCTCTCTCTCTCTCTCTCTATATATATATATATATATATATATATATATATATATAGAGAGAGAGAGAGAGAGGTATATATAATATATATATATATATATATATATGAATAGAAACGACGTAAGTAATAAGGAGCGTCTCTGCACACGAGGAAGAGAAATAACGAATAAATGAAAAATGAGGCGAACCGCCCGGGAATCGAACCCAGGGCCTTCCAATTGCCGGTTGGATGCGCTACCATTACACTACGGACCTCGATCAGTCATAAATCGAAATTCTCCTACATAGGGCAGAAACCAATGCCCTGAGAGGGCACCCTCGCAAATCGTGAATATGTGCATTTAACTGCAATGACCACGCAGTATATAAATGAATAGAAACGACGTAAGTAATAAGGAGCGTCTCTGCACACGAGGAAGAGAAATAACGAATAAATGAAAAATGAGGCGAACCGCCCAGGAATCGAACCCAGGGCCTTCCAATTGCCGGTTGGATGCGCTACCATTACACTACGGACCTCGATCAGTCATAAATCGAAATTCTCCTACATAGGGCAGAAACCAATGCCCTGAGAGGGCACCCTCGCAAATCGTGAATATGTGCATTTAACTGCAATGACCACGCAGTATATAAATGAATAGAAACGACGTAAGTAATAAGGAGCGTCTCTGCACACGAGGAAGAGAAATAACGAATAAATGAAAAATGAGGCGAACCGCCCAGGAATCGAACCCAGGGCCTTCCAATTGCCGGTTGGATGCGCTACCATTACACTACGGACCTCGATCAGTCATAAATCGAAATTCTCCTACATAGGGCAGAAACCAATGCCCTGAGAGGGCACCCTCGCAAATCGTGAATATGTGCATTTAACTGCAATGACCACGCAGTATATAAATGAATAGAAACGACGTAAGTAATAAGGAGCGTCTCTGCACACGAGGAAGAGAAATAACGAATAAATGAAAAATGAGGCGAACCGCCCAGGAATCGAACCCAGGGCCTTCCAATTGCCGGTTGGATGCGCTACCATTACACTACGGACCTCGATCAGTCATAAATCGAAATTCTCCTACATAGGGCAGAAACCAATGCCCTGAGAGGGCACCCTCGCAAATCGTGAATATGTGCATTTAACTGCAATGACCACGCAGTATATAAATGAATAGAAACGACGTAAGTAATAAGGAGCGTCTCTGCACACGAGGAAAAGAAATAACGAATAAATGAAAAATGAGGCGAACCGCCCGGGAATCGAACCCAGGGCCTTCCAATTGCCGGTCGGATGCGCTACCATTACACTACGGACCTCGATCAGTCATAAATCGAAATTCTCCTACATAGGGCAGAAACCAATGCCCTGAGAGGGCACCCTCGCAAATCGTGAATATGTGCATTTAACTGCAATGACCACGCGGTTCGCCTCATTTTTCATTTATTCGTTATTTCTCTTCCTCGTGTGCAGAGACGCTCCTTATTACTTACGTCGTTTCTATTCATTTATATACTGCGTGGTCATTGCAGTTAAATGCACATATTCACGATTTGCGAGGGTGCCCTCTCAGGGCATTGGTTTCTGCCCTATGTAGGAGAATTTCGATTTATGACTGATCGAGGTCCGTAGTGTAATGGTAGCGCATCCAACCGGCAATTGGAAGGCCCTGGGTTCGATTCCCGGGCGAGTAGTATAGCCGCAAAAGGGGAGAGTGCCGCAAAAGGGGAGAGTGCAGGAATGTTGCAGGTTATTATGTAATGTTGCAAAGGGGGGTGGGGTTGTTGCAAAGGGGGGTGGGGATGTTGCAAAGGGGGAAAGGGGGGGGGGAAAGGGGGGTGGGGGGAAAACTTGGAGGCGGCGTTATCCCCCAAGAGAAAAAGAAGGAGGAGAGAAAGGAGGAGAGGTGTTCACCTGGCAGGAGCCAAGTGCACACTGAGACTTCCACGGGTCTGGCGTTGTTTTATAGGCTCCTAATCAGCCAGTTGGCTGAGTTGCCAGATACCGCCATGTATTCCATTGTATACATTTATCCTAATCAGCCAGTTGGCTGAGCCAGAGACGCCTGAAGAAGAGAGAGAGATGCCTGTAGGAGGGAGAGACGCCTGTAGGAGGGAGAGACGCCTGAAGAAGAGAGAGATGCCTGTAGGAGGGAGAGACGCCTGAAGGAGAGAGGATAGGTGCACATGCAGGAGTACACATGCAGGAGGTACACATGCAGGAGTACACATGCAGTAGGTACACATGCTGGATGTACACATGCAGGAGTACACATGCTGGAGGCAAACATGCAGGAGAGAGAGAGAGAGAGAGAGGCGCCTGAAGGAGAGAGAGAGAGAGCTGAAGGAGGGAGAGAGACACCTGAAGGACAGAGTGGAGTTCTCCCCCAATTTATTTTCGTTTCCCTAACCTAAGAGGCCACTATGGGGTTTACCAAAGGGCATGAAATAGAAGGAGCAGAGCTCCTTACTCGGCCGGAGCCGAGGGGGGAATGGTTCTTCATCAACTTCGCGATCTTTTATAATCCTCTATTCTGGCTGAGTTGCCAGATAGCGCAAGGTATTCCAGATAGCGCCATGTATTCTAATAAGCATTGTGTACCACAATATGGTAGATGAATTAAATAATTACACACTTAATTGAAATATAGATGTATATAGTGTTTTACAATAGATGTATATAATGGTAATATTAATATTTGGAACATTGAGTACTTAGCTTCCTTGAAGTTGAACGAAGCAAATAACGTAGTTATCCATAATTCAACCAACCATAGAAAACAGAATTATAGATATATATATATATATATATATATATATATATATTAAGCATTGTGTACCACAATATGGTAGATGAATTAAATAATTACACACTTAATTGAAATATAGATGTATATAGTGTTTTACAATAGATGTATATAATGGTAATATTAATATTTGGAACATTGAGTACTTAGCTTCCTTGAAGTTGAACGAAGCAAATAACATAGTTTACCTTCGAAAACGCCATAATAGAAAACAATTAATTTTATGGGTAACTATTTCGACAAAAGTTTACTATAATTATATCAGTCTTTTAAATATCTTCTGATATATATATATATATATATATATATATATATATATATATATATATATAAAATACCACAATATATATCTTCTATTATTCAATAACACATTAGAAAGATTTACGCAATAATAGAATTAACAAAGTTACCCTATTTCGTTAGACAGAAACGAATTTTTATAAGGATACCCAGCTTCATTAAACTTGAAGATGAACGAAGCATACAGCCTCATTCCTGCGACGAAAAAAATGAAAAATGACGTAAAATAAAGAAATTATTCATTGCCCAAGCCACTATAGCGAGGTTGGTTTCGGAGAATTCGAACGAAAAAGGTCTCTAGGGACCTTTTTCGGGCCGAGAGATTATCTTTCTACAAGCTATTCGAGCAGAAATCACCACTGGCTTCAGATATTAATTTTATCATTCTTATTATTTCTACAAATATTTACGCGTTATTTTTTATGGTGTCATATAGAAATATAATGATATATATATATATATATATATATATATATATATATATATATATATATATACCCTTTGGATAACCTTTGGTTAGCTTCAGCCCGAATTGTTCATTCTGACGAAGGTCAAGGGAAAAACGTACACACAATATATATATATATATATATATATATATATATATATATATATATGCTACACACAGACCGTGCATGGAACTCTTCTGGGATAATTAAATCCACTATAGTCCGAGTAAGTAATGACAAATACCGCCTCGGTGGTGTAGTGGTTAGCGTCGCGGACTACGAATCCATCGGCCCAGGGTTCGAGACCCGACGGCAGCCGGCGCGCAGCAAAGCCCAGCTGTTCCACACAATAAAGAAAGTGGTTGGTAGATAAATGGGTACCCTAGGAGGCCTAGTGATCAAGACGCTGGGCTGCTGATGGGTCGTGGTTCGGAATCCACGTTAAACTGTAGGTCTAAGGTGGAGTGAAAAGCTTGACCTTCGTCAGAATGAACAATTCGGGCAACGACGCGGGCAACGGGTCACTCGCAAAGAGAATTTAATCATTGGTAAACTTCCTTCCAGACCATCTTTTATCTATATATATATATATATATATATATATATATATATATATATATATATATATATATAGAAAGAGAGCGAGAGTTTTGTTCAATAAATAATAATCGAAAATAACTGCACGATTTTCTATGTAGCAATAATAATAATTAACAAATACGTGATTTAAAATAACAGGACCATTTTACCCGAGGCAGTAGTATATCCGAAAAACCGTAATGCACGATTTTTTCTATGTAGCAATAATGATTAATGCAACTATAGTTTACCTTGACTTTCATATGCTTCTATCCTGTTTTATTAATAAAGATTTTTAACTTTTAATAACGTATGAATAAAGATTTTTAACATTTAATTTTATTTTAGTATTTATTCATGCCACGCCGCCTTAGACCACAGCTTAACGTTGAAACCGAATGTTCTTTTTAAAATATAATTAGGATATAATTTCTTTATTATAAAATAAGTTAACAATTCAAACAATACTAATAATTTGTAAGATATAATATAAGGACTACCATAGAAATGTAAGTGCCTATAATTCGATTTTATATATATGTTACTCGTCCGGTCTCGTTATAGCGGATTGGTACACGCTCCACCCAGCTACATCGGCAGCCAATCACGACGGACATCTGGTCTTTTGGGCGGAGCTTGGTGAATGTGCATATAAAAGGGGATATTTTCAGTTGGGAGTAACAGTAGCTATTTTCGCATCAGTGAATAATCAACCATGGACCTGTACGTCTCCCCAGACTTGTATGAAGAACGTGATACTGCAGCATTAACCACAATTAGCCTTTTCAATGCTGTTGATTGTGGCGAACTATTTTCGACGCAAACCGTAGAAGATATTTGCAGTGACGCTCCTTACAATCCGACGCAAGGGACTACCATAGAAATGTAAGTGTCCATAATTAGAATTTTATATATATATGGAGAGTTGTAGTATTTCAGATACTAGTCAAAAATGTCAATCAATGTTATTTCCCCATCATGCTAAAATCGAAATTGGTAATCGAACCAAAGATATCTTCATATAATGGAGATCTGTCTGTCTGTCTGTATATGTTTTCCTTTAAGGTCCGATGAGGATTTGACACGAGTTATACAATCTTTTGAAGGGGATACGGATGATATACTGATCAGTCAGCAGTGTCACACATCCTCCACCATGGACCTGTACGTCTCCCCAGACTTGTATGAAGAACGTGATACTGCAGCATTAACCACAATTAGCCTTTTCAATGCTGTTGATTGTGGCGAACTATTTTCGACGCAAACCGTAGAAGATATTTGCAGTGACGCTCCTTACAATCCGACGCAAGGGACTACCATAGAAATGTAAGTGTCCATAATTAGAATTTTATATATATATACGGAGAGCTGTAGTATTTCAGATACTAGTCAAAAATGTCAATCAATGTTATTTCCCCATTATGCTAAAATCGAAATGTTCACTCCTCGAACCAAAGATATCTTCACATAATGGGGATCTGTCTGTCTGTCTGTATACTCTGTATATGTTTTCCTTTAAGGTCCGATGAGGATTTGACACGAGTTATACACTCTTTTGAAGGGAATACGGATGATATACTAATCAGTCAACAATGTCAAATAATGTAAGTGTTTTTCGATCTTTTTGGGATAAGAAGACGCAATATATTTTCATAAATTTATTAAATGAAAGAAATCAGTACAATAAACGAATATACGAACAAAAACATTATAATATACAACGAGTACGTACAATTGGAAAACGGTTTTTTATCTGTCTACATACCATTTCATCGTTTCGGTGAGTGTGACACGGGTCAAATAAATTTAAAAAATTTATAAATTCTTTATCATTTGACATATGCATGAGAAATGAGACACAGTACATTCCGCAAACATTAGTAAAATATCCCTGCATACGAAATGGGTTCCATACAACTTCGGGAATATGTAACTGAGCGAGAAATTTTACAATAATAGGGTCACTCCAGGGTTGAGTACCGAGTGAATCAAAATAGTACAGGCGCTGTCTATTTTTAAAATAGACAGCGATCCAGTGAATCCCTTCATTACCGATGATGTCTGTGTTCACAATAAGACTACCGCATTCTCGCGTACTTGGCAAACTCAATGTTTCATTCTTCGCAAACACGCCGATAAATTTGGAACGTGTGACTCGCTCCATTACTTTCTGAAGTGTATTAGCATCCATTTTAAAAGTCAGTGATAACGCTTCTAAATCTATCTACTTCTATTAGGGCTTGCGATTCGAGATATACTAGTACACTAATAGGAGCGTCTATAGGCTTGGCGAATTCCAGCCGCACTGAGATGTTACCGCTCTGCTGTGGTGTTAAATGGGTATTTACGCTAGCAGATAAGTCAGGTGTAATGTCAAACGGATAAAGGTTAAATTGATCAATGAATTCTTCCTGCGTTACCCCATTACCAAGCTCATCACAATCACCTGCAATATGGGTCAGATTACTATAGGCTCTGGCACAAAGAGGTAACACAGCATCTGATGAATAGTCCGTACCCATTGTTCCACCCAAAGCAGTGCCATTAACGTATAGAGTTATATTTTTAAGTCCGAAATTCTCGAATTTAAAGGCACTCTTTTTATATTTTCCATTCACCGAAGCGTGGTCCTGCATGCCGATTAATATCCTTTTAGGAAGATTTCCCAGGGCAATGTTTTCTATCTGCTTCGATGCCAACCCTGCAGGAACCGTATATAGTTTGATCTGCACTCTGTTAATAGGATATTTCACTGTAGCGTTTAGTAAATTTTTCTCAATTTCTAGTTGTTTTGGTGAACTTAATTTCACTCGCCGTACGCGGAGGTATGTGTCCATAATGTGAACCACAACGGACTTTGCGCCCTCTTCTTGATTCGCATCCAGATTTAAGCAGATCTCAGGACTCGTGCGGGTGAGCTTTATTTTCATATCCACCCCGTTCACAAGCAACTTCTCCTGGAAAGTGAAATCTGTGTGCAACCGTCCAAAACACTCGTATATTTTCTTTTTAGAATTTTTAAATTTGTCCTTTATACTATTTTCATCTTTAGTTTGATAATATCCCTCCGCACTTAAAAAGGTAGCCTTCGCTTCTTTGGAAAAGTTGAGGACATTTTCCAAATAGGCTCGTAGATGATAGTACCCCGTGCCTGCCGATATGTTGGTCTGATTTAAATATACGTCACACTGGTTGAATATGGCGTGCAGAAAGTTTGTTTCAGGGTATACAGCATATTTGTCATCGCAGGCCGTTCCATCAGAATGGGCTATACGTAGCTTAGCGTACATGTGCACACAGCTTGGATCAAAAAAGTAAGGACCTGAGCTGGGTATCACGAATTCTATAGGTGCACTCGGGGAACTAATTGTGTTTAAAGGGTTAATTGTAATAAAAGTCACTGTGCTCAATAGAAACTTGGGTTGGCGGGAGCTCAAAAAAGGACAGCTCCGACTTACAGCATTGTGAACTACATGGGTGGATGAAGCGTGCCATGGCGAAATAGTGACTCCTCTCTCGACAAGTGGTAAACAAACTATGATTCATGAGATCAATATCCTTAGCTTATATCAGTCAAAAAAGTGGTCAACCATAGGTTTCATTCGCTTACAGCATTTCTTTTTTGATAGCCTTTTACGTTTAATACCACGTGACCCCTTCTTCTTCTTCCGGGGAGCCCTCCTCTTCCCGCCACCACGCATTTTTCTCTTTGCATCTTTGATGATTTCGTTCCGTGTACGCTTTAAATGTTTTTTTAGGGCTTCTTTAGGTTTAGCCCCGGCCAATATGTCTTCTGCAGTGTTAAGGCCTGATTGTAGCGCTTTCCTTCCAAGGTATCTGGCACCCCTCTTCAGCAAAGGAACAGCCGTACGTAGTATGGATGAAAAAATGGATCCAAGTCCACTACCGCGCTGGTATCGCATCCCTCGATAGACGGTGAAAGGCTTTCTATCCATTATAACTCAGTGCGTCGAAAGTGTAGCTTCACTGTTAAGCTCCCGTTACCGAATGGGAAGTTTTCGCCCTCAATCGTTCTTATATATATTGTGATATTGGTTATTAAATTAGTTGCGACATTCACATAATGGGGTCTGTCATATGTAATACTCAAACTCCTTCCTCTATGGTTGGGGATGTGAGCAATGCGCAGCAGGCGTGCCTGGGTATCCCCAACAAACTGGTGCTCCACTATATTACTGTAAATATAGCACATGTCTGGGGACCTTTCAGCCAATTTCTCCATCTTCAATTGATACATTAATCTGGACAAGTTATACTGTGTCTCGTGAAATGTGTCTCTTTGGAAGGCTGCGCTATATCGGCCGTTGGTTAGAATTTTGAACTTTCTATGTTCTTTAAGACATCTGTTAGTCTTTGATTTTAGGATTAGTGTATGTGCAGGGTTGTTTACGATTTCATATACTAAATCATTCGTAAGGTTTGAGTTTCTTAAACTTACGTTTAAGCCTCTCACAACATCCTCGGCCGAACCATATTGACCCGGCCCTAGTCTTACTTCTGTACTGTAATACCGTGCAATCTTAGTCCAAGCGATGCGCATAGTTTCATCCATAGCTACCCCAGCTTTTTCACACTCGTCAATGTCTCTAAGAATCGTAAAAACGGTTTCTTCATGTTCAATATTTAAAAAGACGGTGTCCAGCTGAATTTCGCATATCCCCACCTCATACGAATCACGACCCAATTCAATGTGCCCATGGAGTTCTGTTACAAAGTTGGCTAGCGTGTTGTTAGGGTGTACAGACAGGGACGAGGAGGACGGGAGTGTGACGTAGAAATGGTTAGGAGCCATGTTGCATACTATTTAAGCTTCATTATTGCATCAGCTTTTATATAGGTGTTGAAGCTTTCTGGGTACCCTAGCCATTTCACCAGGTACATTTTTCTCCTTCCTGAACCTTTGCTTCCTAAAATTTTCTCAATTTTAAACACATTTTTTTCTAAATTAAACGCGACTTTCTGCAATTCCTCGCGGTAAAAGCCTCCTGAGATTTCTTCCCCATTCAAATCTTCAATGTAATACATCATTATCACACCTTTAGGTCTCACAGCCCTAACTTTAAAAATCTCGCGTGTCCATCCTTGCTCAAAACCCTTTGCGAATTTATTCCCCGAACGCGACAGCCTTACATAATCATTGTTTTGAAGCGCACAGAGTGGTGGTGGTGGTGGTGGTGGTGGTCCATCTCTTCTCGGGAGCGTACCTCTTTCTAAAACTTCGTTAGGTGTTGCCCCAATCGTGCGATGGTGTGAGCGGTTGTAGGATGATGCCAATGGTTCCAGAATGTCTAGAAATCTGTATGTGTTTTTATGTGTAAAATAACGGTGCATGCGTTCCTTTATGGTGCGCTGAACTCTTTCAGCTAAAGAAGCCTTATGTATAGAATTGGTCGTGTAATAGCTGATATTAAACTCTGTCAACATATTCTGAAAAGCACGGCCTATAAACTCCTTCCCCATATCCGTACAAAAATAGCCAGGAACCCTGTTTTCTTTTAACATTAGCGTTTTGGTGGCTTTAGCAACTGTTTCAGGTGATTTATTTTTCAGAGGAACTAGCCACAGATATCTAGAGAATACGTCTATTATGAATAGAATGTAGCGGTAACCATCGTTATACACAGAGTATCTTTGCATGTCTGTTAAATCTGCTTGCCAAATAGAATCAATCGAGGAAGCCGTTGTCTTGGCTGTTTTAAACCTTTTTCTCACAGGCTTATGAAGCGTATAAGCGTCCTGCTCCCTCAAAAATCTTTCAACATCTTTTTTTCCTACTCCGTAAACGTGCAGTCTATCTACGCCGCCGTAAGAGGATGGGGCAGAAATGTCATAATAACGTTTAGTTAATACGTTAGCCATTTGCGTATTTTAGAGGCAGGTGGGTAGGGTTGGTTTAACCTCTTCTTTCTCCTCTTGAAAGGTGTTACCGCAGGGGGTGACGGCGTCTTCAATTGTGCCACAGACGTTGCGTGTTCCAAGTCTTTTAACCTGTTCAGATTTCCTATCAACGTTTTAGGGACATTTATTTGTTGTAGTCTTGCTTTAATATGCTTCCATCCTGATGGTGATGGCCTATCCCACTTTCTCACCAGATCATGGACAATGTCTACGATATTCGATCCCTGTACCTTTGATCCTTCCACAATGATCTCCCCTGTATCGGTCCATTGTATGGCGGGATCCTCATTCAATAGATTATAAAGACTTAAGCCTTTACTCCTCAATGTAAGTGGGAGGGTTTTTTAATACATGTTCGATATGTTGTGTGGCTAATCTTTTTGGTTGATCAGCTGTATCGTCGGGTACAGGTCCTATGTCGCCATCGGTGCTGTGCCTAATAACCACAGGAATCTCCGTAGGGCTCTTATAATTTTCGTACTCGTGAAGAAATTTCTGCAGAGCTTCTTGGTATAAGATTCTTTTCTCATCAGGTGTTTTTTCACTGTTTAATAGGGCTAACAATTCGCTTTCCATTCTTTTAAGTCTGCTTTTACGGGGATCTAGATCCGTGTCTCTTTGCAGTGAAGCGTACACCTCGTGGGGAATCACTACCACTTTCTTCATTATATTAATCTAGTCAGTAAAGGGCCCAAAACTGAAAATAAGATGGGGAGAAATGACCCTCCTGTTTGCACAATAACTCGTTTTTTCTTCGCTACAGTTTGACTTTTACGAGCGAGTGTACGTATTATGTTCTTGTAGCGGCGTAGGCGAGCCTTCTGATGGGCTTTCATTGATACATTGCAATTTATAACGTTAAGACAGATTTCACAGATGCATTTTAAAAAGTCGGCGTCAATATTTTTAATAAACATCTGCTGCATTGCCCGGGGCAGTCGATGATAGATTTTTATTAATTCATGGTATTTCTTTAGTCTCTTTGTCATTCTGGAATATACACCGTTTCAGGCTCGTTTGGAAATATATTCGTTCGCAGAAGCACTCTAAACGTGTTTCGCGGATGAAGGTCGCAAAGCAAATATCCGTAACGCGTGCTTGTAGCTTCTTTATAAACTTCCAAAAACTCCTTACGCTGATTCGGGAACATTTGATTGGCTAATACCCCAATTTGTGATACATCTCTACGTTGCGCGAATAAGACTAGATATTGCGTATTTAACGACACATCGCGCATGTATCTATTTTTGAAAAATAGATTCTGATTGATGAAGAACACGCTTATGTTAAGATGGTGGGAGTATACTGTAAATGTCTCGGCAAACGTTTTATCCATCTCCAACATGAGATCGTCAATTACAATGATTGTATGTTCAGTTCCCTTTAGCGAATTAACGTCATATACACCTTTGTGGAACAAAATATCATCTTGGTACTCGTTGAACGCTGATTGATACGTCGAATAGCACCATATAACTTTATGCACAAATTTCGAGAACATCTCGCCCTTTTCTTTAATGATTTTAAGCATAAACACAGTTTTACCACATCCTGTAGGTCCAGATATAATACATGTGGATGGGCTCGTGAATCTGAATTTTTCTACAGAGTCCATTTCTAACACGTCACACTCCTAAGTGGGTCATTTACAAAATATTACAAATTTTGAGTGCTGATCCTTATATTTCTTCTCCCACAGAACCGACGATGAGGTAGAGCACCCTATCATTACGGATGACCTCGACGACAGTGTGATCTCCTCCCCTGAACCAGCGATACAGGTTGCACGTCCAAAGCGGAGGTATGAGAACCCCACATCAGGTATAAAGCGGCCGAAATACGTACCTGTTGCAGCAGATCCCCAACCCTCAACCGCAACAACCTCCCCAGCAGCAGCACCTCCCCCTTATTCCGCCCCCCGTTCTGTTAAGTCTACAATAATAGATCCCCAACCCTCCTACGCAACAGGGCCCCCATCAGCAGCAGCACCTAATATATCCACTAATTCATCCGCCCCCCGTTCTGTTGAGGATGTTATTACGTTCGAGTTAGTGCGATCCGCGCCCCCACCCCCGCCTTGACTAGAAATCGGTATAGAGTTAGGGTCGACCCTAGAGCCCTGTATAGCAATGGAATTGAGCGCGGGATACGCAGGGTAGTACAGCATATTATAGAGTTTGCTCTTCAGAATCGCGACGAGCGTGAGGTCAGGACGAGTCTGTCCTTTGGGTTCGGGTCAGATGACGGTGATGTAGACGATTATTGGGTGATAGTACCGTTCAGGCGTTTGGCTGCTGAAGATGTAGAATATATATTAGGGCGTATAATGCAAGCCGTCCAAAGTAGTATAGCCTTCAATATGGACAACTTCACGGTAAATATTGACCATGTATACCGTGTTGCGGGTCATAGTGCCATACCGTACACTCTTAACTTCAATTCTCCAACTATTTACCGAAGGCATATAAACGTCGATCGTGGTTGCGGCTTTATAGCAGTACTCTTAGCACGTATGTTTACTGTACAAAATACACGGACTCAAAAAATTTGGCTGCCTACGATCGTTGAGCGTGCCCGTAAACTAGCTGTAGACTGTGAACTTGAATTTGACTGTAATATGGGTCCTGAAGAGCTGAGAAAGGTAGAACAGGAAATGAATGTGCGCATAGTTGTATTTGGTTTGGATGATCGCCGCCGGACTGTGTATGTTTTTAAAAGCTGTGTGAGAGATCGTACAAGACCCCTACTTATTTTAGGATTGTCAGGGACAACGTATCTCCCCATCCGTAATATAAGGGGGCTTTACGCGAGTTATGACAAAAGTCGAAAATATGGGAGACATCATGATTTGTGTAAGGGGTGCCTCGAGTTTGCGGCTGATATAGTGAGACATTGTAAAGAATGTCACATGGTATGTGAGCAGTGTAAAAGCACCAAATGTGAAAGCCGTGTAGTTGAGAAGAGAGACTGTGATGTGTGTAGACGCACATTTTTCAATAATAGCTGCTTTGATCTCCATAAATCAATTGGTACGTGCAGGAAAATGAGAATCTGTGAATGTGGTATGTTTCACACAATGGATAATTGGGGAAAATTTAAGCACAAGTGCGACGTAATTCACTGTCCTACATGCCAGGAGGAATATAAGGCGGATGGAGTAAAGCATGTGTGTTATATGAAAGATGCTAAGCCTAAAAATAACCCTTGTATAACTGTGTACTACGATATAGAAACATATACGAACGCTGAAACCAAAGAGGTAATTCCACATTTACTTGTGAGCCAGACCATCTGTGATGAGTGTATGGGTATCGAATGTGACGAGTGCCCCAAATGCGGTAAACGGACAAACGTTTTTAAAACGAATGTCAGCGATAGTCCTGTGAAACTATTTGTGTCCTATATTGTCAAGTTAGCCGACAAGTTAAAAAAATGACTGTGTATTCTCGCCCATAACGGGCAAAGTTTGACACGCAGTTCCTTATAAGGAGTTGCTGAACACGAATCCTCTGAGATATTTACAGGTGATCCATTGAAAAGAGGCAACAAATTAATACAGATGCAGATAAGAGGCAATGTACAATTTAAAGATACTTTATTATTCACACCTTGTAAACTAGCAAAGCTACCCAAGGTGATGGGAGTAGCAGCTGAAGTTTCCAAAGGATACTTCCCATACACTTTCCTCACCAGCGAGACTTTAAACTACGTAGGCCCACAAACCCCCCAAACTTATTTTGACTGTATGGATGAAGACTTTGATCGATACTACGACAGTTTAATGAAAGTAACCCTTATAATATAGCTGATGAATGTGAGCGTTATTGCGTGAATGATGTGCGCGTGCTTAGAGTATGTTTCCAGGCCTTTAGAAGTATGTACATAGCCCGTTTCAAATGCGATCCAGTGCAAGTCGCAACCACCATCGCATCATTATGTTTTACGGTGTTCAAGAATAACTTCATGCCTAAAGACACCTTAGCCATTATTCACCGAAACAACCCCCGCAGTTACGGACACAAGGCTATTTACTGGCTCATACACCTGCAGCAACAAACAGGTGTATACATAAAGCACGCCCGCAACACGGGTGAAGTACCCATTAAGATTAATGGACGTGTTTTTTGGGTTGATGGGTTAAGTGAAAACCGTGTCACTGGTGTGAAGACTGTGTATTCCTTTAATGGATGCTGGTGGCATGGATGCCCCCGCCCTGAGTGCGGTATCGTCGGAGATATCAACGGTAGGTCTCCTGCCGACTGTCTTGCATCGACCCGCACCCGCGATCAACTTATAGGATCACAGTTCACTCACAAAGTCTTGTGGGAGCATGAATATGATGCACTGATGGAGACAGACGTTGTATACCGTGAGGAAATAAAAGCGATCAAGCGTTCAATGGTGCTGGATCCTCTCAAATGTGGTGATAGCTTGTTGGAGGACGTACAAATCCTTTCAGACTATACTTCCCACCCTACGGAGGGCGTGAAGCTCCATTACTACGATTTCTGTTCTTTATACCCATACGTGATGAAGAGCAATCCGTACCCCGTGGGCGCTCCTGAGAAACTGGTGGGACCTAGCATACCTCCATCAATGAATTTTCAAAAAATTTGAATGATCATTACTTTGGGCTCTCTTTCGTAGACGTACTCCCCCCACGCAATTTATGGATGCCTATCTTACCTGTCGTTATCGATGACAAGCTCATGTTTCCCCTGTGCGTGAAGTGCGCGGAAGAGGATAACGGCGAATGTAACCATATACCCCACCAGCGTAAGATCAGAGGCGTATATACAAGTCCTGAGCTGGCCCTAGCCGTACGCCATGGTTATAGAATACTTGAAGATACACGAGGTGTGGAGGTTTCAGAAGCTCCCCAACCTTTTCACACCATATATAAACGCCTTTTTGAAGGATAAGGTTGAAGCATCAGGGTATCCGCGAGGAGTTAATAGCGAAGATGAAAAGTCTGCCTATATTCAACGTTACCGCGACCGCGAAGGTATACAACTTGATCGTGTCCAAATTGTAAAGAATCCTGGCAAGCGCTTTAGTGCAAAATTGTGTCTAAACAGTCTATGGGGAAAATTTGCGCAGAATACCGGCAGAGGGAACATTCATTTGGCACAAAGTTATAGCGATGTCTGGGATTATGCCAATGCCCCGATAAAGAGGTCATGGAGATCGTGAATGTAGGTAATACTTACGTAATAAAGTACAACAACACTGAATTTGCCACAGATACCTCAAGGGTTACAAACATACCTGTGGCGAGCTTCACAACAGCCTACGCCCGTATAAAACTTTGGGGTCTATTGCATTCTCTTGGGCGGAGAGTATTGTATGCCGATACAGATAGCGTGATATTCACAGAGAGGGAGGGTGATTACATGCCCGCTATTGGGGAGTTCCTCGGCGAGCTCACTGATGAGATCAAGGATGAGTATGGGGACGACGCATACGCCGACTCTTTTATCTCAACAGGACCTAAGACTTATGGGGTACGGATCAGGGTAGGGGATGAAATGAAATATATCGTGAAGGCAAAGGGTATTACGCTCAACCATGCGAATCGGGAGGTTGTTAACTTTGAGTCGTTGAAGGATCTAGTATGTTTGGAACCTCACCAACTAATTGTAGGCACCCACAATTTTCGGGCGCAGAAGCTGGGGGGCGTGAAGGAACTTAGGGGTACGATGGTGTGCCGTAACACCTATAGGAAACGTTACCAGTTACCTGGTACCTATGATACCGTACCCTTTGGATACCAATGATGCTTCTAACTCACACGTCTTGTATATAATCGTATCTATTTGTAAATATATATGTATATATAACTTGAATATCTCGAATCGTATTTGTAAATATATGAATATCTCAATAAATCAAATAGCGTTTCACTTTCTCCTTTGTGTGTGTGTGTGTGTGTGTGTAGGTGAAAGTTCTAAGCTCCGCCCACTGCGTGAGTCATGCTACTATCTGGGAGTCCCTGCGTGGTCAGTCGACCGCAGTAAGCCCGAGAGATCAGACGTGTATTCAGATCAGACGTATATTGAAATGGCTACCTTTAATATCGCTTGCACAACGTTTATGAAATGGTATTCAGTAAAGTGTGAGGATGTGGTGGATACCGAAAAACTTCCTATTCCCCCCTCCTATGCCTCTTTAAAACCACATTGGATTGTGCGAAGTTCCAAGATGTACAAATACTCTACGGATGTTCTGGTGAGACTGTTGAAGGCTTTCGTTGCACAGACGATGTGCTGAAGTATACTGCAGGGCTAAACTTTATAAAGTCTCACATACACCGTGAAGTAAAAGAAACAACGCGTGCAGAAGAGAAGCAGCAGGTATGGATAATGAGCCTTGTGGATGGGTGGTGTGACAAGCGGTATTACGTCATGCTACACCATGTCGATTACTCATACCCTACGTCTGAAAATGTGAATCTTGTGATCATGGACAATCTTAGGTGTTTTTATCACTATATTAACGTATATCATGATGAGGTTCATAGTGAGGTTGTGGCTAGTGCCATGCGTGAGTTTTTAACAGATTTTAGAGACGAGCATCGTTTGATGGGTAGAAAGGAAAAATATGAGCATATGTTCCTCTCAAATAGTGCGCCGGAGTGTGGAGATGATTAGCGCCTAGTTCTTATCCAAAGTGCGTAGGCTGGTAGTGACGAACGGAAAAACAAATATGTGCAACAATTCGAGTCGTACGAACATGCCCATTCACGTATCATCGAGTCAGCCGCCCGTCGAACCGTTCCTGCCTGTGCCTCACACGGCTCATAGTTATCTCAGAGCTTGAGCCGAGTAGACGTGCGCTCCTCGAATACGATGGAACTTCCTTTGAGCAGCATTCTCAACGCCTCGTACGATGTGTCCGTGACGAAATCGTTGCGCGTGTTCAGGCGTAATTCCGGTACCATTAGCTATGTACTGGAAACGGAATGTAGACCGACAAACAAACGGGTTTATTTAAGTATCGAGGAGATGAATAGAATCTTCGTGATAGTTGATAAGTGGTGTGAAGATCGTTATAAAATACCTGCTAACGTAGGTACAAGAAGAGAGCAGATTAGTGACGCGCCCTCATACGCCGTTGTATGTACGTTGTGTATAAATAACGATCGGCCGTGCATTGATATAAGGCTGATGTGGAAGAATGCTTCTGATAATAACGCTCTTATTCCTACGCGAAACCGTTTCATCCTCGACAGAATGTTTGAAATCGTCGGATTCCGTAAACTGAAACCTATATTAGACGCGCGTGCTACGGATATGCTTTATTTTGATACAGTACTTGAATACACATACACCGCTCTGCTCGATGGGTTTACCGAGTGTAGGACTGGTGAGAATGGTCTAGTGCTGGATGTTTATTTAAAAAGTTTAGACTCTTTGAAATACCATGAACTTTGGTACAAAGCAATTGATCGGTACAAGGCTGAGCTCACCTACACCGTTCACCCTGAAGAACTATTTCTTTATATAACGCGCAGTTGTCGTAACGATTTAGAAGATTATTTCAATTGCCGTTATGTTGAGTGAAGAGTTCACGATTGAAAAGCGCGAGTCGGTAGAAATAAACCCTCGATTGGAAAAGCGTTCTTATAAACTTGTGTTTAATAATGTAGCTAACGATGAACTCTTTGTGCGTGCTTTTGATTGTATTCTAGACGTGTTTAAAGATGACTTGCCAACCGGTTGTAAAGTGGGAACAAAAATAGTACTGAACGATATGAAAGCCATTCATATCGAATACAGGTTTCCCTATACTTTAAGCGGTGAAATATTATTAAGCCGCATAGACTGCGTAATGCAGAGCAATAATGATGTAATTGTAAACTCGATTAAGACCGATTTTAGTATTTTGAAAAAAAGTGAATTGTATTATATATATATATTTTGATTATGTACATATTTCTATTGATTTGTGTTTATATATATATATATATATATATATATATATATATATATATACATTTTGCTTGATATTTCTCCTGTACTGTTATGTACATATTGAAGTGTATATGAAATGTATATTTTATTTTATATATAATTATGTGTATATATTTGTTATACGCATATTCCTCAAATGTATATGAAATGTATATTTTATTTATATATATATATATATATATATATATCCATAATTGTGTGTATATATTTCTGTTATACGCATATTCCTCAAATGTATATTTTATTTTCTATATATTTATAATAAAAAGAATGATGCAATGTTGTTTATTGTTATGCCTTCTACTACCGGTATTCTGTATACAACAGGTATCTGGCATATTTAAGCCTTCTAAGCCAACTGGCTGATTAGGAGTCTATAATAATAATGTATGCAATAATAAAAAAAGAGGTATCTGACAACCAGCCAACTGGCTGATTAGGAGTCTATAATAGTGTATACATGGCGCTATCTGGCAACTCAGCCAACTGGCTGATTAGGCGTATATAATAATAATGTATGCAATAATAAAAAGAGGTATCTGACAACCAGCCAACTGGCTGATTAGGCGTATATAACAATAATGTATGCAATAATAAAAAGAGGTATCTGACAACCAGCCAACTGGCTGATTAGGATAATAATGTATACAATGGAATACATGGCGCTATCTGGCAACTCAAGCCATTTACGCCAACTGGCTGATTAGGAGTCTATAATAATAATGTATGCAATAATAAAAAAAAGAGGTATCTGACAACCAGCCAACTGGCTGATTAGGATAATAGTGTATACAATGGAATACATGGCGCTATCTGGCAACTCAGCCAACTGGCTGATTAGGAGTCTATAAAACAACGCCAGCCCGGCTGGAAGTCTCAGTATTATTCATAATTTACCTTCCTTCGGGGAGTCAAAAAAAAAAAAAATGGTGTCAATAATCCAGCAGGGTTGAAGCACCTTAAACAGAAAAAAACAAGTGTGCACTTGGCTCCTGCCAGGTGAACACCTCTCCTCCTTTCTCTCCTCCTCCTCCTTCTTTCTCTTGGGGGATAACGCCGCCTCCAAGTTTCCCCCCCACCCCCCTTTCCCCCACCCCCCTTTGCAACATCCCCCTTTGCAACAACCCCCCTTTGCAACATCCCCTTTGCAACAACCCCCTTTGCAACAACCCCACCCCCCTTTGCAACAACCCCCACCCCCCTTTGCAACATTACATAATAACCTGCAACATTCCTGCACTCTCCCCTTTTTCGGCTATACTACTACTGCTACAATCTACCTCATTTAATTGATGGAAATAATTATCTACAAATTTCATTTCTACAGTTCTGCAATTTTTATCGTTTAATGAATGATAAAATTCACATTATTCTGATAAATGTTTATGTCGTCTATCTACGGGTTATCACCATGGCTACTGAAGTTCCAAAAATGAGATATTATTGATTCTGATCTGATGGTGCACTGACGAGAAATGAGAGTAAATTGGTAAAGGAAAATAACAATTGTTTAATAGCGACCTTATTACTCTCAATAATGTCTTCATTTTCTTATTTTTTGTGTTTACTCAATGAATAACCATTTTAAGTGACTTTATAAAAGGGAAATTCACAATTAGCTTATGGAGAGTGGAACAATTAAAAGTTTCATCTTTTCGAAAATGTGTCACCTTTGTGACAGTCGGAAAAAAAATGATAATCACGGAAACAAAATTTATGGTTTGAAAATGTATTTATTTATTCATTTATTTAGTATGAGGTATATTACAAAATTATATTTAAGACATTTGACATTTGATATAAGAATTTTTCAGAACTCTCGGAAGGGATTTATCCTTGTGGCTAAATCTATTCTAAAAGTTCTCACAGGAATAGAAGAAAAATAATACTCCATTTAGTTTAAAGTTCTTTAGATACAGTACCTTCTTTGAAGAGACGTAAATATAAAAAAATATGCCGGTAGACATGCAGGGAAGTTCAAGTAAGTCCAGAGAGATGTCCAATTCTTTTATAAAAAGGTTCTGGAGCCTCACAGAAGGAGCTTTACAGAAATTAATAAATAAACTTTGATAAATGAATAATGTTATGGCTTATTTATTACTGAAACTATCCTTTCGATTATATTCTAAATTAACTTTATAATATTTGTTATTTTGTTGTAAAAGCATGTTTTAAATATTTAGGGACTATTCTATATTATTTTAGGTATTTTATTTTTAAGAACATTTCAAATGTTGTAAATAAACAACACGTGTTTTAAATACAGTTTTAAGTTTTAACAAAGATAATATTAATTTAGTACTCTTGGTAAATAAAGTTTGTGGAAAGACATACAATAACTATAATCATATAGAACTTGTAATTTTTAATTTGAAAAGATTGTTACAACAAGTTTTCAAATTGTTCAAATTCAAATTTAGATTTTAAAACTCGCTTTATGGGGTTTAGGTATGGCGTCAGTAGTTAAAGAAAATCTCAAAGAAATCAGTGAAGATTTGCCATTAATTTTAAATGTTTGCTTATTGACAACAACAGTGAATTTGTATAAATCATTTAGTTTTAAAGTATTTAACTCTTTAAACATTGAGGAAGTATGACTTTGTCTGTTGTCATTAATCGAGAGAGTTCGCAGACATTTTTTTATGAATTATTTCCAAGGATGTTTTCTATATTTTTTTGAGCTAACCCATGCTGTAATGCAATATAATAAATGTGAATGGATGAAGGAATAAAATAGGGTAAAGAGTGCGTTTTGAAGAAGTCTTTTTAGTTTAAATAATATGAAAAGAAATCTTAATATTTTGGATTTGATATGTTGTACATAATTTTTAAATTTAGTCTTTCGTCTACGTAAATTAATGCCAAGTACTTTAACCTCATTCACCCTTGCAAAAGTAGTGTTCCCAATTTTTATTTGACAGTTTGTATTAATATGGTTCGTGGTAATAACAGTGGTTAACAAACCAAAATTTTTTTCTGCTTCAAGTACTTCAACACCTTTTATCGACCAATTTTTTGGGTGCTGATTACGAATATGGCAATGTTTTTGCTATATCAGGTCAGAAGTTTTGGAATTCTGCCCCCCCCCCCTACAGAGGAAATTTTACACATATAGTCCAAAATTTGGCTCATTATGTACAAGATTCCTATGAATTTTCAAAGCATTTCAGTTACTATTTACTTTAAAATGGAACAAATTACAATATGTAAATTTTATTACATGTATATTTCACAATGATTATATATACTGGATGTTCAGAAATGAGTTTTTTTGGGTTTTCGTTTGAATTCAGCACCTGGTTTATCTCTTCTCAGCATTCGGCAAAAGTCAGCTATCATGTGAGGATCCCATCGTCCCTTAAAGTTTTCTTCTAGCTTTGATATATCCTGGTGGAATTTTTCTCCGTGCTCATCAGACACATCACCAAGATTTTCAGGGAAAAAAATCAAGATGACTGTGCAAAAAGTGAATCTTTAGAGGTTTAGAGTCATACGAGCTCCTAGGTCTTTATAAGCATCTAGAAGTTCTTGGGTAAATATTTTATAGTTATGACTACCAAGACTGCCTTATGACTGCCAAGAAAATTCTGGCAACCACTCTTGAAGGAATTCCAAGCACATAATTCATTTTGTTCAAGGTGTTCCAGAAATCCATCATCATTTAGAAGAGTTCTTATCTGAGGTCCAATGAAAATTCCTTCTTTCAATTTAGCATCAGTAATACTGGGGAATTTCTCACACAAATACTAAAATCCACGACAGTCTTTGTTCAGGGCCTTCACAAAATTTTTCACGAGACCGAGCTTTATGTGAAGTGGTGGTAGATAGATCTTTTTGGGATCAACCAATGTTAATACTTCACACTATGCTGTTCAAGAACAAATGTTTTACGAGGATTCTAATCAGTCTTGATGTAATGTTGTTGTGTAGCCCTGCTGTCTCACAAGCAAAGAAATCAGCAATATTTCGTGTACCCACTTTGCATGCCAAGGAGGAGTCCACTTTCAAATCACCACAGATATTCCACTGGTAGTTTTCATAACTAACAGCATTAAGAAGAATCACCATGTTTTCATATGACTTTTCAGGTGAATAGAAAGTCCAATTGGTACACTTGGGTAGTTGTTACCATTGTTCAAAAGAACTGCTTTTAAACTGCGCTTAGATGAATCAATAAAAAGACGCCACTGTCTGGGATCATGCTGTATATCAAAGAATGAAAATAAACCTATATCAGAGCAGAAACATAAGTGATCACAGTTTTGAAATTGCATGAAACGTCGGAACTTCTTTTTCGAGAGGATATTATCCGAACATCTCCATCAACCAAATTCCATTGTTTCAGTCTTGATGCCAAAAGTTCAGACTGCGATTCAGAGAGATACAAATCCCTTACTGAGTCAATCAAGTCATCTTGTGTGACGAAATGGGGTTCATTTTCATTACTAGGAGGACAAAACTCTACATCGCCAGCACCGTGTTCTGAAGATTCTTCATCAGAAGAGAAATGAAGCACTTTTTTGTCTTCTATTGGTGCTGGAACTGGCAGTTCATCACTGTGAGGTACTGGTTTGATAGCTGAGTCAACCACAGGATAAACAATCTTATGCCTGGTTTTGGAAGTAATCCCAGTTATTTTGTTTGGCAGAAGTAGCAGTCATTCACATGATTTTTTGGCTCACGCTAAATCATTGGCACTGCAAATGGCATGCTTTTTCGTTTACCATTCAGCCAGTCTCATAGCTAGTTTGAACAGAAAGTGCAGCAAACATGTGGTGCCCAGCTTTTCTCTTGGTCTCCAAGTTGACAAACAAAGTAGTGCGTTATGATGGGAAGAAGTAAGTGTGGTATCATCTGTTTATTGTACACAATTTAGTGTGGTTAAGAGATGAAAATCTTTGACGTAAATTAGATATAGTAATGGGCCAAAATCCTAGTGGAACTTCATTAGTTAGCTTCGTCTTGTCGGATAAATTATCTTTTAAACTGATGTACTGATCACGATTTGACAGATATGATTTAAACCAATCGAGGATATTTCCTCTTATCCCATATATGTGAAGTTTATTCAATAAGACTTCATGCGAAAGTTTATTAAATGCTTTTGACAAGTTGAGGAAGATGAAGGTACTGTGTTTTTTGCTCTTTAAGTTCTGATACACATTTTCTAGTAGCATGTTTATGACATCTTCCGCTGTATGTCCACCTTTAAACCAAAATTGTTTTAGTTAAAATATTGTATTTGATTAAGAATTTAGGAAGTTTAGGAAATACACGAGTTTTTCAAATACTTTACTTAAAGTTGGCAATATGGAAATAGGGCGATAATTGAATGGAGTGTTTGGGTTTCCCGACTTAAATACAGGGCATACTCTGGCTTCCTTTAGACTGTCAAGGAATATACCTAGCGTTACTAATTCATCCATTAGCTTGCTGAGTGGTATTGTAATTTCATCGGATGCTAATTTGTATATTTTTACCGGGATCGTATTGATGTCAGAATACTTTTTAGATTTTTTATTACTAGAGAAATATCGCATGGTAGGATTGGATCAAAGAAAAATGAGTTTAGATTTGGTTGCGGCATGTATTGTCGGTAGTGAGTGTCTGTAATTGGGATCGATGCTGCAGTATTGGAGCTGGTATTTGCAAAGAAATTGTTTAATAAATTGGCTCTGTCTTTGGGGTCACCGTAAGAATTTCCGCCTTGTGTGAGGGAGGACAAGGGATTTGTTTTAATCTTCTTTGTGTTAAATAACTCTTTTACAGTGCTCCATAGCCGTTTTGGATTGGATTTATGTTCATCAAATTTTGAACAATAATGATCTTCTTTTGCTTTTTTAATGATTGCATTAATCTGTAACCGTAATTTTTGTATGTCTGTTCGGTAATAATATCAGTTTTCCATAGTTTAAAGGGTGTATGCTTGCGTTTAATACTCACAGTGAGTGCTGGGGTGATCCATTGGTTGTTATATTTAGGTTTAGATATTATTGTTGATTTAAGAAGAAAGTATGTGTTGAATATATCCATTAGTGTGTCTCTGAGAATGGTTGAAATTTTGTTCCAATGTCATGGTTACTTTCAGTTATTCTTGTCCAGTCCAAAGCTGTTATTTTTGTCAGGAGCTTTGATTTGTTATTATAGTATAATTGTAAGATCTACAGTCAACTTTCCTTTACTGAGAAATGGGTGATTAGCATGGTGTACGTAGACAAATGATCTGTAATATTTAATATAATTATACCCGAGGTGCAATCAAGCAGGGACCGCACCCATATCTGATCTTGCAAAATCGAGTTTTTAATGTCATTGTGAAGTCTAGTTGGCTTTGTAATAGCTGATTTAAAATCACTTGCAGTCATGATGTTGTGAAGGACGCTTGCGTTATTATTTGAATGTTCTTTTGTAAGATCAATATTTAAATCTCGTGCAATAACGCAATTGTTACCAATATAATTGTAAGTTAGAATTTTATCAATTCAATTCAATTCTTCTCTTCTTCAGCTCCCAGGTAGGCTAGTCAACCTGTCAGTGGAGCCAGCCTCCTTCTCCACTCCGCCCTGTCCAGCAGCACTCCCGTTTCTTCGAGCTCTTGCATGCTGGGCAAGTCGTATCTTCGCAAGCTTTCCTCCACTTCGTCCCTCCATCTCCTTCTCGGTCTCCCTCGCGGTCTTCTGCCATTCCCTGGTATCCACTCCCAGCACCTCCTCGCAGTTCTCCCCTCCTCCATTCTCTCCAAGTGGCCCAACCATCTCAATTTGGCAACGTCGATTTTTCTCAAAATCGGCGTTACTCCCACATTGGCTCTTATTTCTTCATTCCCTATCCTATCTCTTCGCGTCTTTCTCAGAATAGTCCTCAGCGGTCTCATTTCTGCCTGCCGCCTGAATTCTGCTTCGATCTGCCATGCGCATTTTCCAGTGTTCCGACCCATAAATCAGTATTGGTGTTAAAACTGTTTCGAAGATTATTTTCTTAGTCCCAAGGGGCATATGTTCATCTCTCAGTAGCGGGTATAACATTCTGACATTTTTACTAAACTTTGCAATTCTTTCAGTTATTTCTTGTATATTACCGCTTCCTTTAGTAAACATACTCCCTAGATATTTAAATTTTTCAACATTTCTTATTTCCTTATCTCCTATTTGAACTCCGAATTCTCCTTCGTCTCTTCGACATACACTTAATATTTCTGTCTTTTCTACATTCATTTCCATTCCTCCCTCCTTCAAACATTCATTCCAATCAATTAAAGCTTGTTCTATATCTTCTCTCTCTGTCGTCCAGAATGCTGTCATCTGCATATGCCATTATTCCATTATTATTATTCATTGCATGACGTCGCTTGAAACTTGCAATTACTGTGTCCATGTTGGCTATAAACAGGAGTGGTGATATAACACTGCCCTACTTTACCCCTGTTCTTACTTCAAACCACTCAATCATTTTTGTGTCCAGGCCTTACTTTGCATTCGCTAACTTGATACAGACTTTTCAAAGCCCTAAGAAGTGTACCCCTTACCCCCAAAATCTCCTCCAAACATCTCTACATTCTTCCTCTGGGCACTGTATCGAATACTTTTTTAAGATCTATGAATATTACATAGATGTTAGTATTAAATTGCCATGCATTTTCTATAACAGAACTGAGACCAAAAATAAGATCTACCGTACTTCTATCTTTCCGATAACCATGCTGTTCCTCTCCCAACCTTGCTTCAATTATTTGCCTTGTTCTTTTTTCTATTATTCTTTCATAAAGTTTTGTTATATGATTAATAAGCGATATTCCCCTATAATTCTCACATCAACCTGAGTCACCCTTTCCTTTATATATTGGAACGATGATTGTTTTTCCCCAATCACAGGGGGCTTGACCTTCTCTCCAATATTTATTCAACAGGTTTCGAATTTTTTCTTTCATGGCTTCGCCTCCCTCGTTTATAAGTTCAATCGGAAACTCGTCCACTCCCGTTGACTTTCTATTCTTCATTTTATTAACAGCCTCTTCCATTTCTTCTCTGGTGATAATTACCTGTTCTGCTAATTCCTGGTATATTCCATCTGCTTCCTCCACTTCCTCTTCTGGATCTCCATTCAATAGATCTTTAAAATAATCTGACCATCTTATTTTGCAAGGCTGTAAATCAGTTTTTGTTTCCCTTCTCATCTTCTCTCAACTTTTATCCCAATTCCCTCATTGCCATTTGTTTTGCCCTTTTCTTCTCCCTCTCAGCTTCATTTCTTGCTTGTACATATTCCCGTCTTGATTCCTGTGTACGTTGCTTTAACCACTTCTTATGTTTTATAGTTTCCTGTTTTACTACGCCTCTCACTGTTTCTGTCCACCATGGTGTATGTCTTCTTCTTCCTCCCCCAACCCACTCAGTTCCCAAAATCTCCTCCGCAACCCTCTTAGCACATTAGCACAATCTCTCACGGTTTCCCATTCATTGTTTTCCTCCATCTCAGCTATATTTCTTTCAAGTTCTTCTCTGAATCTGACTCTAATGTTCTCATCCCGCAGTTCCTTTGTCTTAATTACCTTCCTCTTCTCTTTTGTTGCTACTATTTTTTGCATTTTCAAATCTGCTATCAGTAATCTGTGGTCAGAATCTAACGTAACCCCTGGTATCACTTTGACATCTCCAATAATTCTCTTATCGGAGCATATAAAGTAATCTATAATGGATTTTTGGTCAAACTTTCTTGTCACTTGGTTCCACCTGTATCTCGTAAACTTATGGGTCTCCTGGTGTTTAAAAAATCTGTTCATGATCTTCAGTTCGTTCCTTACGCAGAAATCTATTAGTTTCTCTTTCTCTCCCTCTGCATTTCGATTCTGTTCTCCGAAAGGTCCAATTACCTGCTCCACTCCCTCCGTCTCCATTCCCACTCTGCCATTGAAATCTCCCATAAGCAGTCCCACCTCCTCTCCTCCCACTTCATAATTGTCATCTAGTAGTTCCATGAAGTTGGCCTTCTCCTCTTCACTATGTCCCTGTTGTGGCGCATAAACCTGGTAGAGAATATATGTTTTATTCCTGATTCTCAACTTACATTTCATTAGGTCTTTCGCTTATTAATTCTACAGTCTGTATGTTTGGGGACAGTCTCGGTCCAATAATCATTGCCACTCCGTGCATCCTCCTCCGATCCTCCTCCACTCCTCTGTACATGAGCACATATCCATCCCCCAAGTCCCTTCCCAGTTCTCCACCCATATGCCTTGTTTCTGCCATTCCTAAGATGTCGATTTTCCTTTCTCTCATGATGTGCAGAATTTCATCTTCTTTCCCCCTATAAGTTGCTATGTTAATCGTTCCGCATCTAATCCTGAGTGTGTCCATTTTTCGTGTCCAGTTTCGTTTCCTTATCCGTGATCTGTTTATCAATCCTGGTTCCGAGGCTGGTTCTCGAGTTTCTCGAGCGATAAGGTTTTTACACCACCGGCTTGCTAGGCCTGTCGTGGCAACCCTCCTCTTTTATTCGGGCTTGTTACCGGCATGAGATTCCAGGTGTCATTCCCAATGGCAGAGTTTTATAGAATTGTATCGATATTTGTAATAAAACTTGGTACGTTACCAGTTGGTAGTAGGTAAATGACTAAAATTGAACACTGGCTGTTAGGAATAAAAATTTCAAAAGGGAGTGTTTCTGAGGTATTGTTTATGATTGTCAGATCTTTAATACTTTTACTCTTGTAATTTGAGTCTACACATATACTTATACCTCCTCCCTTATTCTTAGCCCTATATACAGGGTGGGAGAAAAGTCTTTAAGAATTTTATACATACAATATTTAGTTAACAACATTATACAGATAAGTGTTCAAATGATGAAACAAATCAAACAAAAAGTATGTAAGAATTTTATTCATACAAATATTTTGTTAAATTGCGATTTAATCTTCAAAGAGTTCTCCATCCGCTTTGATACATTTGTGGATTTTCTCTGTGAAACTCTTCATTGCTCTTCTGAACATATCGAGTGGGATCCTTTTCAGTTGTTCATCAAAAGATTTCAAGGAGAAACCAATTACTGTTTCTAACATTTAATGTTTAAACATTGGCATTTTGAATGGTATCAGATACAGAAATGACAAATTTGTTACAGTTTAAAATACGTTTTCGAAAATCCCACCGTCAACCTCAATGCACTTTGCAACTCGTGTGCGAAGATCGCGTGTTGTTCGTCTGAATTGATCTTGACTTTCCTTTATGCGGGCAGCAGCATCCAAAATGCGCGCGAGCAATTCGTCTCGTGTATCCACCTTTTTTTTGTAAACTTGACTTTTCATCCACCCCCACAAACAATAATCTAACGGAGAGAGGTCTGGAGACCTTAGTGGCCATTGAATGGGACCACCGCGGCCGATCCATCGACCAGGGAAAGTCTGATTTAGGTAATGCATCACCAGACGGGTAGAATGTGGAGGAGCTCCGTCATGTTGAAAGTACATACCAGCGCGTGTAGCCAAAGGAATATTCTTTAATAGTCCTGGCAATTCATTTTGCAGAAATTCTAGGTAACTTTGCCCTGTAAGACGATTCTCTAAAGTAACAGGGCCAATCAGCTGGTCATCGATGATACCGCACCAC
Source organism: Bathynomus jamesi (assembly GCA_023014485.1). Lineage (NCBI taxonomy): Eukaryota > Metazoa > Arthropoda > Malacostraca > Isopoda > Cirolanidae > Bathynomus > Bathynomus jamesi. Next base: position 15,942 of record JAJOZX010003459.1, on the reverse strand, counting down.
ACATTGGCAGAGAAGCGATGTTGAAAATTTGTTTCCACAGAGGCATTTGGATTTTCGTTTGACCACCGATGAGAGTTACGAGTGTTGTTGATACAGTCACGGGTGAAAGTAGCTTCATCGGTGAACAGTATTAATCGAAGCAATCGGCGATTAGCATTTACCCAATGACAAAATTCCAGTCGCAAGGCAGCGTCTCCTGGTTGAAGGTGTTGTACACGCTGTACATGATATGGATGCAAGCCTTCCTCACGTAATGTTCACCATACTCTTGTGCGTGGTACACCGAGATGTGTAGAAATTCTTCGTGAGCTAGTAGTAGGACTACGCTCTACCAACTGAAGAATCACTTCATCCACATCTTGTTGACCTTCACGTTCAGATGAAACATGAGCGCTGGGAAGTGTAACAATCTCACGCAATGTGTTGAAAACGCTGGTAAACACTCTTTGATCTGGAATTCTGCGGTTCGGAAACCGTCGACGGTATTCTGCAACAGCAGCTGTTGCACTTCCATCGCAAAAACCATAGACATACACCATATCTGCATATTCGGCATGTGTGAAGGTGTATGGCATTCTTAACACTGCTTCAAGCACCAAACAATGTCACTCACAACAGTTAGCTGTCGATTGGCTTATGTTACATGCTTACATTACAGCTTACATGGTTCAAGGTTATAGGGGAGGGAAGGGGGAGGAAGAAATGCGCGCGCATCAGATTCAAACAGCTCTATCTTCGTAACCATTCAGAATCAGACACATGTTCATATGAACTTTTTTCTCACAATGACCGATACTATCACCTCCCAAAGTATTGACCTTTCCTCCTGAAACACCCTGTATAACATACTGCACCCTTGTTTGGGGAAACTCCGCTAACAACGCATTAAATGGTATCTTTGTCATCCAAAAACGAGCAATAAGGTTATTATCTGATGCTGATTTCCTTGATCACTCTAGTGCATTATTTAAAGAGCTAAACCTACTAAAGCGCAACGATATAACCAAACTGGCACATTTTATTTTTATTTACGAGTGTAAGAACAAAATCATTAATTTGCAATGGGTAAATAGATATTTTGTAACTCATCAAGAAATCCACTCGTATCAGACCAGAAATAGATCAAAGCTTGTTATACCTCAATTTAGATTGTCTTCATCTCAAAAACTACCCATTTTCATTGGATTGAAACTATGGAATGACTTGCATGCCGATATAAAAAATATTGTGAATGTAAATTTGTTTAAAACCAAGTTGAAATCCCGATTAATAATGGTGTAGTGAATACTCTTATTTTAGTTTCAAGATAAATGTTAATTTTACCGTCTTGAATTTCGGAATAGCTAAATTCATTTTAAATTAGTTACCCATCATAATTCAATTGTAAACCACATTAATACTAATTTTATGTATACTGTATTATTTTATTGTATGTAAACATAATTAATTATATATCACAATTGTCAGTTAATTATTTATATTCAAATAATTATTTTAATCTAATACCATGTCCATTTTGCAAATAAATAATAGAAATCCAAGGGTTATATTTTCCATCCTTGGTACTGTCGTAGTTTCGCCTAACGGACTCAATACGGCTAGTGAGATAATCACTGGTTGGCACTTAACCAGCGGCAGTGCTTATGGCTACATCATCCAGGTTAACCTATACCGGATAGATGCGCTACGGTCCCAAGCCGTAGCTTGCCTAGGCCCAACGACGACGACGACGAAAACCAACAATTGGTGACCCGGAGTTGGATTCCCCCCTTTTACCCGAACGACTAGGACTAGACTGTAACGTCGTTCGTGCCCATCACCCCCTTCACCCGAGCGACTAGGACCAGACTGTAACGTCGCTCGTGCCCTCTGCCCCTCACCCCTGCCCGTGCGCTCTGTGCCTTCGCTCGTCTCAACCTCCACTCCTTCGTTGGTAACTTGTCGTCTTGCTTGTACGTCAGCAAGCATAGGAAAAGATGCCTGACGACGCTGGTGCCATCTCCCACTTGAGCGTAAAGCTCCCCGTCTTCTGGCCGGGTGATCCATTTATTTGGTTCCACCAAGTGGAATCACAATTCAACTTGGGAAGGATCACCGCTAGCAGGACAAAATACGATCATGTTTTGTCCTCTCTACCAGCGAGCATCATCTCTGAAGTCCGTGACGTCATCGTGTCTACTTCCACGAGTGAGGACCCATACAACGATCTGAAGTCTGCCATCCTGTGCCGCACCACTGTCTCCGAGCGTGAGAAACTACATCAGTTAATCTCAAAAGAAGAACTTGGAGACCGTAAGCCCACTCAAATGCTGAGGGCTATGCAGTGCGCTCTAGGCGAACGCGCACAAACCTTCGATAAGGACATCTTTAGACAGTTGTTCTTGCAGAAACTTCCTCCATCAGCTCAGCGTGTCTTGGCCACTATGGATCTGCTACTCCAGTTGATAAACTAGCAGAAACTGCCGACAAAGTAGTGGAGATTGACACAGCTCCGGTCAACAACGTGAACACACAATCGGAACTGGAGTTGAAAGTGGAAGAGTTAAGTCAACAACTCAACCACGTTTGTTCTCTGCTACAAAATCAACGGCAAAGAAGCCATTCTCGGTCAAGATTTACGAAGAGGCATCGTTCGAGTTCCGGGAAGATCTGCTTCTACCACTCGAAATTTGGAAAGAAGGCTAGGAAGTGCATCTCCCCTTGCAATTTTTCGTCGGAAAACCCCAGCAGCGAGTCCTAATGGCGTCTAGTACTCGCACTGCCAACCTGTTATTCATAAAGGACAGGAACTCTGGTGTCAATTTCTTGGTCGATACCGGAGCGTCAGTCAGTGTATTCCCTCAAAAATCTGGTCATACGCACTCGGAATCTCCGCCTCTATACGCTGCTAACGGTTCACGCATACCCACGTACGGTACTCAGTCGCGTGAACTAAACTTGGGCCTTCACCGATCCTTCAAGTGGATTTTCATCTGTGCTCAAGTGCAGCATCCCATAATCGGCGCTGACTTCCTCCAGCATTTCAAACTCCTGGTGGATCTTGACAAGCGACGCTTATGCGACCAGGCCACACTGCTTTCTGTTCTTGCCAAACAGGTTGCCCTTCCGGACGCCTCGAACTCTGCACTTTCCCTCGTTCCCCCTAATTCCATGTACCAGTGCCTTTTCCAGCGATATCCAGGAATTCTTCAACCGATACAGATGGGTGATACCATTAAGCACACCATTACCCATCACATTACAACAAAAGGTCCCCCTGTGTTTGCAAAACCCAGACGTCTTGCCCCGGACAAACTGAAAGCTGCCAAATCGGAATTCCAGCTTATGATAGATCTTGGGATAATAAGACCTTCCAAAAGCAGTTGGTCCTCTCCACTACACCTGGTCCAGAAGAAGTCAGGAGACTGGAGACCATGTGGGGATTACCGGTTTTTGAATTCGACAACCATCCCGGACCGATATCCGGTACCAAATGTCCAAGACTTTACTTCTCTTCTCCACGGCAAATCTATCTTCAGTAAAATAGACCTCGTTAAGGCTTTCCACCACATTCCCGTAGAGCCTTCGGATATTCCCAAGACTGCAGTTTGTACACCATTTGGGTTATTCGAATTTGTGAAGATGCCGTTCGGGCTACGGAATGCTGCGCAAACCTTTCAGAGGTTTATAGATGAGGTCACCAGAGGCTTAGACTTTGTTTATGCCTACATCGATGATTTGCTTGTGGCCAGCTCAACGGAAGAGGAACATAAGGAACATCTTTCACTCCTCTTTCAACGCTTAGAACAATACGGTGTTACTATTAATGCATCTAAGTGTGTGTTTGCACAGCCAACCTTGGTATTTCTTGGTCACACGATTTCGCAGCACGGAATTACCCCCCTTCAGGACAAGTGTGAAGTGATAAAAAATTACCCTATGCCAAATAATCAGCGTGAGTTACGTCGGTTTCTAGGTTTGGTAAATTATTACCACAAGTTCATTAAAAACTGTGCCAGTGTTCTTGCTCCTCTACACGCTATGATCACACACAAACGCAAGGTAACGAAATTGGTATGGTGTAGCGATAGTTTACAGGCGTTCGACAATGCCAAAAATGCTATCAATAGTGCATTGTCTCTGTCATTTCCTATCAGTGATGCCCCCCTAACTCTGACGGTCGATGCATCAGATGTTGCGATCGGTGGGGTGTTGGAACAAACCATTAACGGTCAACAAGCACCCATCGCGTTTTACTCGAAAAAGCTGCAGCCAGCCCAAACGCGTTATAGTGCTTTCGGACGTGAACTTCTTGCTATTTACTTAAACGTGAAGCATTTTCAACATTTCCTTGAAGGCCGAGAGTTTTGTGTTTTTACCGACCACAAACCTTTGGTCACTGTCTTCAATAAAAACAGCTGTAACCACTCTCCCAGAGTCATCAGGCAACTCGATTATATCTCGCAATTTACCACAGATATCCGCCACATCAAAGGTGTCTTGAACACTCCAGCGGATGCACTTTCAAGAATAGAGATTACTTCTGTTACCCTCAGCTCTACACTGTGGAATGCTATTGCACAGGATCAAGATAAGGATACGGAACTACAAGACCTGCTCAGAGAAGACTCCACTCACTCACTTTCCCTCAAGAAAATGAGTATGCCAGGATTGTCTGTGCCCCTCTATTGCGACGTATCAACAGCTGCTATTCGCCCTTATGTCCCTCCATGTCACAGACAAGCAGTCTTCACGGATCTTCATAAGCCCTCCCATCCTGGTATCCGTGCTTCGCAACACCTGGTTACCTCTCGCTTTGTTTGGCCCTCGATGCGGAAGGATGTCAAACATTGGACCAAAATGTGCCTTGCCTGCCAGCGTGCCAAAGTCCAAAGGCACACCAGGTCCCCCTTTGACGCATTTCCGCCCCCATCCCAGCGATTTGAGGTAATTCATGTAGACATTGTTGGCCCTCTTCCAGTGATTCAAGGCCAACGTTATCTGCTCACCTGTCTCGACCGCTTTTCCAGATGGCCTGAAGCCATCCCACTTCCTGATATCCAAGCGGACACTGTTGCAAGAGCCTTTCTTCATGGATGGGTATCAAGATTTGGATTGCCGACAAAAGTCATCACTGACCAAGGTCGCCAATTTGAGTCTTCGCTTTGGAAGAAGTTTACCAGCTTGTTGGGTACAGTACATGCGCATACCTGTGCGTATCATCCGCAAGCTAACGGCCTCGTCGAACGCTTCCATCGCCAGCTGAAGTCATCCCTTATGTGTCACGAAGACTCCCATTGGATGGATAAGCTTCCACTCGTGTTGCTTGGTATTCGCTCTGCATTTAAGAGTGATCTGAAGACTACAGCGGCTGAACTAGTCTATGGAACAACACTGCGGCTACCAGGTGGCTACTTCACTGCAGGGGATAAGTCATGTGATCCTACGGAATTCGCTCAAACACTTTCCTCTCACATGCAGTCCCTTCAGCCTGTTCCCCCTCGATTGACTAGCCAACAGAACATCTTTGTTTCCCCAGCCCTCCAGTCTTGCACCCACGTTTTCGTTCGTGTACCTGTCCCAAAACGGCCTCTCCAATGTCCATATGACGGGCCCTATGAAGTTCTCCGACGTACGCGCAAATCATTTCTCATCCAGCGCGGTTCCAAGGTCGACAAGGTTTCTATCGATCGTCTTAAGCCTGCGTTTTTGGAATCAACCTTAAGCGAGGTACATGTAGCTACCAAAAAGGTCCAGGGGAAATCTGTGTCGTTCGGAACTCTTTGAACTTCCTCTCTGGTGGGGGAGTGTGTAGTGAATACTCTTATTTTAGTTTCAAGATAAATGTTAATTTTACCGTCTTGAATTTCGGAATAGCTACAAATTCATTTTAAATTAGTTACCCATCATAATTCAATTGTAAACTACATTAATACTAATTTTATGTATACTGTATTATTTTATTGTATGTAAACATAATTAATTATATATCACAATTGTCAGTTAATTTTTATATTCAAATAATTATTTTAATCTAATACCATGTCCATTTTGCAAATAAATAATAGAAATCCAAGGGTTATATTTTCCATCCTTGGTACTGTCGCAGTTTCGCCTAACGGACTCAATACGGCTAGTGAGATAATCACTGGTTGGCACTTAACCAGCGGCAGTGCTTATGGCTACATCATCCAGGTTAACCTATACCGGATAGATGCGCTACGGTCCCAAGCCGTAGCTTGCCTAGGCCCAACGACGACGACGACGAAAACCAACAATGGCATACTAACAAAAATCTAGGATTAATGTCCACTAATATTGTTTAATATTGTCCATTAATATTGTTTAATATTGTAATACATGTTTTAACTATTAATAATACTTATTTATTTATTTATTTATTATTATTAATTAATAACAAGAAGCTGCTTATTTTTAATAAGAGCCCAGTAAAGCCTAAAGCTTAAGGCCCAAATTAAATAAAATAAATAGTCGAGCTTCACAATTACTCATGTCATTGTAAATTGAAAAAATGTATTTATTTTATTATTATCAATAAAGGTTATTCTATCTATCTATCTAATTCTGCGGCCAAGGGCAATCACATTTGGATAGCTGAAACCAGGAATGCTGAGTTTGTCACACAAATAAACCCAAAGCAAAAAATCACAAAGTTAAATCAGGTGATCTGGTCAGCCACTCGATGGGACCTCGCCGCCCAACCCATCTTCCTTCAAGGTTTGTATCCAGAATGTGGCAGAGTAATGTGGCGGCGATACATCATGTTCATAAAGCCAATTCCTGCCAACGCCATTAGTAAACTGTTGCAAAACTTTGTCTCTCAATACTTGGCAGTAGCGTTTCCCATCCATCGTATCTCTCGATATGTCAAAGGGAACGAGTCCTGAATAACCGATGCACGCCCAAACTGTTAGTTAGCCGTTTTAACGCGTTTACCCAATCGTATTTTGCGATTTTCTTTTGCCTAGTAGTGAACGTTGTGTTTGTTTCCTTTATTCGTTAAACCGAAGACACAGTCATCTGAAAATGTGATCTTTCGAAGGAAATCTGGATCACTGTTGAACTTTTTTCTCATTGTTTCGGCAAACTGCAGTCGTCTATCAGGATTATCGTCGTATATGAGCTGAGAGTAAATGGGTTTGTAATCGTGGTACCCGTGTGATTTTAATATATTTGCTACTGAAAATTTGGAACTACCCAATTCCTGTGCGAGTTTTCTCGTTGAAGTCGTTGGATCGACTTAAAAACTAGCGAGGAAATTTTCTTTGTTGTTGTCTCCTGTCGCCGTTACTGGCCTTCCGCTTTTTGGACGATCTTTTACCAAGCTCCCTGTTTCCATTGTCGTATTTGGTGGTGGTGGTGGTTTATTATATTTTTCTTAAAATAAACGCAAACTCTCTCTACAATTATTATAATAAATAGTCCACGATACAAGATACACTTTTTCGTCATTGCTGCAGTCCATCCTTACTGACATGGCGCTAACTGGGGTTAAGGCCAAGGGCCTGGGGCCTTCCTGTTCCAGCCCAGGGTCATTCCTGGTCTTGTATAGTTGCTTTGAAAAGTATCGCATACACTGCAGTGATATCATTGGAATTTATTTATTATTAACAAATTATTAGTATGTATAAAATCCTTAAAGACTTTTCTTCCACCCTGTATATAGGGGACTAAATATTATAACAACGTGTACATAGAGTAGCGCTCATAAGTATTCGTACAGAGAAATATTTGAGTTATATTCGTCCTTATCTTTTGTATCATACATAGTAATGAAAAGTTTACCGTTCGTTTGGAAAATTTTAACAAATAAAAAATTAGTTTAATTCTAACATAACATGTAAAACATCAAAAAAATTTGAGAAAATAAAAAAAAGTTAAAATGCCAAAGTTTTCGTACATTTACAAAATTATTTAATACTTTGTGTGTCCAACTTAGAGCTTCAAGAATTTAAAGTTTTTATTGAATAATTTAAAGTTGGCTGTTCATTGATTATATACTGTTGTCAATTCTGGATTTTAGATTTTTTTCTGTGAATCTTCATGGAAGAAGGGTGACTGTACAAACCAATACTAAGCCATGGGTTGTCGTGGTAACGAGCTGTCTACAGATCTTAAGAGATCTGTTATCGCTGCACACGAGTCTGGAAAGAGTTATAGAAAGATAGAAGAAGAACTTCGAATTCAATTTACGACGGTTGTTGCATTATAAAAAATGAAAAGGCTTTGGGACAATCAAAACTCTACCAAGGTGTGGACGACCTTGCAAGATTTCAGAACGTACAGTTTGACGGACTGAAAGAATGGCTGCTGCCAATCCACGAGTGACTGCAGGTGATATTTGCCAAACATTAAGACTGTCTAACATCGATGTCCATCCTTCTACTGTACGTCGTACATTAAGAAAGAATGATCTGCATGTAAGAGTTGCACGAAGAAAATTTCTGCTACGAAAGGTGTACAGAGAAGCTCGTTTAAAGTACGCCAAGGATCAGCAAAATAATGGATTTGTATTCTGGAATAACGTTTTCTGGACGGACGAAACCAAAATTGACTTATTCAGGAACAACGAGCAACGGCATGTTTGGCGAAAATCAAATACTGCATTCCAGGCAAAAACCATCTTTCCTACGGTTAAACATGGTATTAGTAGTTTGTTTCTTTTGGGGATGCTTTCGTGCTTCTGGTCCAGAAACTTGTCATCAATGGAATCTTGAATTCGAAGAAATACCAGAAAATTTTAGAAGAAAATGTATTGCCTTCAGTTCTGGAGTTGCGAATGGGTCGCGACTGTGTACTGCAACAAGATAATGATCGAAAACATAAAAAGTAAGAGCACCATGAAATGGCTTCAACAAAAGAACTGCAAGCCTCTCGAGTGGCCCAGTCAAAGGCCAGATCTCAATTTAATCGAGAATTTATGGTTTGATATGAAAAAAGGTGTCCGCAAGAGAAACCCTTCGAATCTGAATGAATTGCAACAATTTTCTTCATAAGAATGGGCTAAAATATTTTCTGAGGGATGCCGAAACCTTGCAGAAAAATACCCAAAACGAATCCTTGAAGTCATTCAAGCAAAAGGTGGACACACAAAGTATTAAATAAGTTTGTAATTAAGTGTACGAAATCTTTTGCATTTTAACATTTTTTTATTTTTCTCAAATTCTATGTTTTACATAATATGTTTGAGTTCAACTAATTTTTTTATTTGTTAAATTTTTCAAACGAACGGTAAACTTTTCATAACTATCCTATGCTTGGTACAAAAGATTAGGACGAATACTGTATAACTGAAATATTTCTCTGTACGAATACTTATGAGTGCCTTTTAAATTTCAGTTTTCTAGAAATTTTAAGGGCTATCTCATTTTACATTTACTAACTAAAGTGGGTCCTACGGGCCCATTTAGCTAGATCTTCACCCTCAGTAATTGGCTGGCCTACGGACTCCCAGTTACTGGGGAGTCAGTTATTCGGTTGATAAAACTGTAGAAAAGAACGCAGCCATGAAAATCTTAAACTTCACAAATCTTGATACAATGGGTTCGGATGTGAAGCGTAAGATTTTCATTGCTGCGTTCTTTTCTATAGTTTTATTGACCGAATAATTGAACCCTCAGTAATTGGGGGGTCAATTATTCGGTCAATAAAACTACAGAAAAGAACGCACCAATAAAATCTTAACCTGCTGGAGTAAAAAGTTGAAACAAAGCAAAGTACATTTATTTTTGTGTTTAGAATTGCAGACGAACAGACCGACAGACAGGACTGCCTTTTTATAATATAGCCTACTAGCATACCCGCCCGTCTCACAGATGGGCTTTTTTTTTTTAGGCAAATATGCCAATGCGTAGAATTATAAATCCGTTACGTAGCATACCCGCTAGACCGCGGTGCTGGGGTCTTTGAAAACTGTAGCAACAAATTTTCCTATTTATTATTATTATACTAGTACAGTTCCCGTCGCTTCGCTGACGGTTAGACAGGCTAAACTACAGAAAAGAACGCAGCCGTGAAAATTTTGAGCTTCACATTGTGTCAACATTTCTGAATCTGGTATCTCCCAAAACCTCCTCACCCCCATTCATGCAACTTGGGGGCTAACCCCCTCCCCCATTACCCCCACCCCCTCCCCATTACCCCACCCCTCCCCCATTACCCCCACACCCACCCTTCCCCCATTACTGCCCGGGATAAATTTCACAAACAAACAGACAGGCTAAACTACAGAAAAGAACACAGTCATGAAAATCTTGAGCTTCACATTGCCGCCCGTAATACAATTTCTGAATTTTTTTTACAATTTCTGAATTTTTTTTTCTCACAATTTCTGAAAGTGTGACGGACAGACGGACGGACGGACAGCTCTCTTATTATAATATAGATTATTACAGGCGGCAATGTGAAGCTCAAAGTTTCATGACTGCGATCTTTTCTATAGTCTTATTGACCAAATAATTGAACCGACAGTAAGTCGGGGCTCAATTATTTGGTCATTAAAACTATGGTCATGAAAATCTGATTTTTAAGCTTCACAAATCTTGATACAATGTGAAGCTCAAGATTTTCATGGCTGCGTTCTTTTCTAAAGTTTTATCGCGGTGCTGGGGCCTTCGGGCCCAGTAATTGATAGTAGGGTGGGGCTGGTCACACATATATTTTCGTTCATTACTCATCATTCCCATCCACCATACGAAGTTTGGTCGAAATCGGTTCAGAAACGTAAGTTTTTTTCTGCGGACAGACGAACAGACAGACACACATTTACAAATTATAGTAGTAATAATATAAAAGAGTATAAAAAGGGAGTCCTATCCGTCGTCCGTCCGACACCATGTATTTACTTTTAAGCGATTCTGAAGATAGAAATAAATGTGCTTTGCTTTGTTTCAACTTTTTACTCTAGCGCGTTAAAATTTTCATTGCTTGATACAATGGGTTCGGATGTAAAGCTTAAAATTTTAATTGCTGCGTTCTTTTCTATAGTTTTATTGACCGAACATATTATTGACTCCCGAATTACTGAGGGTTCAATTATTCGGTCAATAAAACTATAGAAAAGAACGCAGCAGTGAAAATCTTACGCTTCACATCCGAACCCATTGTATCAAGATTTGTAAAGTTTAAGATTGTCATGGCTGCGCTCTTTTCTATAGTTTTATTGACTGAATAAGTGACTCCCCAGTAATTGGGGGCCGCAGGCTACACAATTACTGAGGCCGAAGGCCCCAGCACCGCAGGTCTAGCTAAATGGGCCCGTAGGGCCCACATTCGCAAGTACACTATAAAAAGCCAGTCCTGCCCGTCTGTCCGCGTGTAGACACATGTATTCCGGATTGGTTGAAAGATAGTGACAGCTTTGAAGCGTCATAAAATTGGGGGGGATAATTAATATGTGAGTGACGTCACGAACTGTGGGCGGGGAATAATAATAAAACTCTTTCAATAGCTGCAGCTTACCTCACTGTTTAAGGCCCATTTAGCTAGATCTGCGGTGCTGGGGCCTGCGGATCCCCAAGTACTGGGGAGTCAATTATTCGGTCAATAAAACTATAGAAAAGAACGCAGCCATGAAAATCTTAAGCTTCACAAATCTTGATACAATGGGTTCGGATGTGAATCTTAAGATTTTCATTGCTACGTTCTTTTCTAGTTAAAGTGGGCCCTACGGGCCCATTTAGCGAGTAATATATAAAAGAAGATAATTAGGCTGGCCATCTGCAACAAGTGGGTCAAATGCCTTGAGAAAGAGATCGTTGGCTTTTACAGAAAGCATTCAACACATAAGCACTGTAGCACTCATAAACAAATTTATTTCTAACAAGCTCCAAAGATGTCCAGCTACGAATGAACGAAACGTCAAAACACATACATAAGAACAGAAGGAGCTTTTCTTTTTCCTCACTGGGTGTTACAAGAATCATTGTCTTTTGATTGGATATTAACATTCCCTTCCAAGAACAAAGCTCCTCCTTTTCCTTAAAAATCAACTTAAAATAAAGTTCTTTCTTCGAAGCCACTTGGTTTCTCAAATTTATGACCAACGTCATGGTCCAATTTAACAAGTGGATTCGAAGTCTGTCTCACAAAAGTTTAACCACGAAGCGAAGAGAAAACACGCTCTTTTACATCTGAACTCGGCCAGCTTGCTTTCCCTTCTCTTTGTAGTTAGGGCCGCTCCTCGACCCTACCATAAATCTCTGCTGCGAGGCTGTCCTGGGTTATATTCTTATCGTGAGAATACAAAAATAAAAATCGAACGAACGTTAAACAATCTGAAACATTTTTATTTTTAACCCTGTAACAAGAAACCTATTGATATTCTTCAATAACCATACTCTAAACTACCTTGCTTTAGAGATTTAAACAACAAAATCTTAAAACTAAAATTTCTAAAACTAAAATTACAATCCACAGTTACACAATCTTGCCTCTCTCACTAATGTCATCTTAGGAGGAGACTTCAACGCCAAAGACACTAGTTGGTACCTGCACAACCAAAACAACACCAGAGGTGCCAACATAGCCACACAACTAAACAGCCTCTTCATTCTTAACAATACAGAAGAACATACACACATACCACATCAAGCAGGATACTCAAACTCCTCCCCAGACATAATGTTCTGTTCCCCCTCACTAGCAACACACACACAATGGAGAACAGAAAAACAACTGTCATCAGACCACCTGCCCATCATCATTACAACACATTCTACACTCTGCCCCAACAGCCTTAGGCACACTTACAGAAATTACAAGAAAGCTGATTGGGAACAGTTCAAAATACAGACTGAGGAACAATTCACCACATTAAACAGCACACCCATCATAAACATCGATACAACACTCAAGACATTTAATCAGATTATCAATAATGCAAACAAATACATACCCAAGGGCAACATTAGGAAATACAACCCAAATTACACTAGAGAAATAGCCCACCTCATAAGGCAACGTAACAACCTCAAATATAACAAACAAACACAACACACAGAAGCCATAAAACAGCAGATACAACAGCTCATCACAGAAATAAACAACAAACTCAAAGAAAAACAAACAGAAACTTTCAGGGAATTCATAACAACACTAAACCACTCCACAGATACATTCAGGATATACAAGACTATAAACAGCATTACCCACTCTAACAGCGGCATTCACACCTCACACGCGGCTATCTGTCGCAGCCAAAATAATATCCCAACATACACACAACAAGCTAACATTCTAGTTAATCACTACGCAAAGATAAGTCACTTAAACAGAGACAACAACCAGAAACACGCAGACAGACAAACAGCCAGACACAAGAAAACCTACAGACTCGACACGACCATTACACCCTTCAATACAGACCAGACCACCAAGATCATCAAAAACATTAAGAATTCGAAGGCTACTGGACCAGACAACATATCTAACATACACCTTAAACACTTGGGCCCACAAGGAATACTAGCTCTCACAAATATCAGCACATATTCATACCAACACTGTATTATTCCTGACATATGGAAACAAGGTAAAATTATTACACTACTCAAACCAAACAAAAATCCAACAGAACCAGCTTCCAATAGACCCATTACTTTACTATGCACACCTTCCAAAGTAACAGAAAGACTAATCTTACAAATCACCAACCCACACATACCACTATCGCCTACTCAACATGGATTCAGACCTCACCACTCAACCACGACATTACTCACTAACCTCACGCAGCACATCATGGATGGCATCAACTCCAGACGACCAGCTCAACGTACACTATTAGCAACAATAGACATTAGTAAAGCATTTGATGCTATCCCACGCTTCCCTCTCATAAACAAAATACTCAACACAAACATGCACAATAACACCAAAAGGTGGCTGAGCAACTATCTCTCAGGAAGATACTCACATGTCACATTTAATGGCAAGTCATCCAAAAACAAGCTTTTTCCGAACGGGTCCCTCAAGGCTCTGTTCTCTCACCAACACTCTTCAACTTATACATGCATGACATTCCAACACCCATAGATAACAAGCTTACCTTATCATCATATGCAGATGATATCACTCTAACATCCACCCACAACAACATCGACACCGCTACAAATAACCTACAAACATACATAAACAGTATACAAGACTGGCTCACACACAATAGACTCAAAGTAGCGCCCACAAAATCAACCATCACCTTGCTTACAAGCAACACAAAAGAACACCAGGTATTCCACAGCTTACACTAAACAACCTCAACATTCCACACACTCACAGAACCAAAATACTTGGTGTCACATACAACACATCATTATCTTTTGCAAACCACATTCAGGACATTAAAACAAATGTACGTCAAGACTTAACACGCTTAGGGTACTAACAGGCACAAACTTTGGACACCAGCAGGAAACAACATCACTCATATACAAACAATATATTCGCTCAGTTATGGACTATGCTAGCCCATGCTGGGCACCCATTATCTCAACACACACATAAACACCTTACAAACAATACAAAACAACGCACTTCGTATCATTACAGGATGCACTCAAACAACACAAATAGAACACCTGCACACAGAAACAAAAATACTAAAAGTTAGGGAACATTTAGACATGAGGGGAACACAATTCATGGCAGCAGCGACAACTAACCCACAACACCCTTGCCACTACATGTACAATCATGCACCAACACCTCGCACCATTAAGGTAACACCAGAGAGACATTATAACCAAATACTCCATTCCATACCACGCCCCACAGACATCACACAGTACAGAAAACACATACACACACACCTATCCCACAAAGCACTGACACGACTCGGTCCGAATGCGGTCCTAGGTGCGAAGCCGCCACCCATTAACAGGTCAGAGATCAGCCTGAGCAGATCGGATCGAGTTAACTTAGCACGATTCCGATGTGGACATCACCCCCAACTTACGGACATATAAACACAGACTAGACAACTCCATAGACGACACCTGCCACCTGTGCCAAGACACACCACAAACAATTGAACACATTATGACGGACTGTACCGCTCTAGCACAACAACGAACACAACACAACATCACTAGTGCGCTGAACCTCTGGTCCACTCCGGAGAAGGCGATCGGTTACCTGCGTGCCGCCGGCTTGCTCGATCAGGGTGGGCTGATCGGCTAAACAACAACAACAACAACTAAAATTTCTGCTCCTATTCTTAAGAGATTTCGGCACGCAAATTTGCCGTCACAACAATGAATTTGTTTGATGTTTACATCAAATTATTCGCAACAACGTGCTAGTCAGGGTTAAAAAAAGATTCTATTTGCAACCTCTTACTTATGTAAGCTGGACTTCTCATCAATGATTACAGTTAAAACAAAGCAATGAAACTGACTGTCTATGTGTTACTTTGTGGTTAGTCTGTATTCAACCGAATATAAGAAGATTATCAAATGCAAAGCAGGCACAGGTATGTCACTGAAAGACATAGATTAACAGTTAAGATTATTACACTATCAGAAAATAATTTCAACTGCACATCTGTAACATTACACGAATTTTTCACTTAAATAAAGTATACCTGATTTTACATATTTTATAATTTTTGCTGGAAAAATAAACTTCGATTTCCCATGTGAGCTGATTTTTAAAACCCCTGAGCACTTCCCGCGACCCCGGTTGAGAAACACTGCCTGTGAGGATATCTAATATAGTATTTTCAATTCCTTTTAAATTTGTCATGATACACAAGTGTTTTAACATAATTCCATAAATGTGATTGAGATGGTTTATCCACCACTGAAACATATCAATGTCAACGTGATTCACCAAATGTTAACGTTTAGTGTGCTATGTCACGTAATTGTATAATCAATTAATTTTTTTTGCAACTGTACCGTGGCTGGGGCGAATAGGGCACTGGTAGACCGATAACATAGCCAC
>JAJOZX010003458.1:262500-498502 GCA_023014485.1 Bathynomus jamesi | reverse complement strand
TTCCAGAGGAGAAAAGACATCCAATTTTGCTACCATCTCGGGGGCACTTTGTGGACCTTTTGATCCTGGATACTCATCATAAGCTGTTACATGCTGGAGTTAGAGAAGTGTATAATAGAGATCAGACAACAGTTTTGGATTCCCAAAATTAGACAAGTAGTAAAAAAGGTCTTGCATAAATGTGTGGTTTGCAAGCTTTGGAGTGCAAAGCCTTATATGAAAAGGTGGCTCCACTTCCAAGAGAACGGTGTCTCTATACTGCCCCATTGATGTAGTGGGAGTAGACTTTGCAGGTCCAGTCTTGTGTATGAGAGAGGGAGTCTAACAAAGGTTATATGTCTTTTCACATGTGCTACCACCAGAGCAATCCATTTGGAGTTGGTAAGCAACTGAAGTAGTGATGTTTTCTTTTGGCCTTTAAAAGGTTTGTGAACAGAAGGGGTTTCCCAAATAAAATCATATCGGATAACGCAAAAACCTTCAAAAAGGCTGCAAAGGAACTCCAAGAAATTTGGTCCTTGCTAAAAGAGGAAGGATTCCAATCCTACTTTCACACTAAGGGGTACAGTGGGAGTTCATTGTTGAGAGAGCACCATGGTGGGGAGGATTTGGGAAAGGCTAGTGAGAGTGTAAAGTGTCCATTAAAGAAACTTTTAGCTAATGCTCATTGAGCAAAGAAGAATTCTGCACTGTTTTTGTGAAGTAGAAGCAATGGTGAACAGTAGGCCTATCACTTTTGTTTATAACAGTATGCAGGATGCGGAGCCATTGACACCAAATCATTTTCTTTGTGGTAAACGATTAACATCAAGCCCCAGTGTGCCAGAAGACTGCAGCCTATCCAGAGCACTCAAGGAGAGTTAACCAGACGGTTCAGGTACCTTGAAGAGCTACAAGATCAGTTATGGAAGAGGTGGCAGATGGAATACTTGCCAGAACTCAATTATTACCCATCAGGCAAGGTAAAGGGCTCCAATGCAAATTGTATCAAGGTGGGAGAAGTGGTAATGATGGGGATGAAAGACCAAGGCAATGCTGGAAGCTTGGCATAATTGAAGAGTTGTTTTGACAAAGACAATTTAGTTAGGTCTGCACTGGTAAAGACTTCAGGAGGAAAGTTAAAGAGACCTATACAAAAACTCTATGCTTTAGAAATCAGCAAAAACACAGATAGTCAAGATGAAACATTTGAGTTACAGCCTCAGGGAGAAGGCTTGGCTAAACTTGCAGAAGGTAATGACAACAATGCCTCTTCGGTGGGGAGTGTTAGAAAATCTAGAAGAGGAAGAACCATTGTTGTCCCAAGGCGATATGATGACTAAGCTGATTGAGCAGCATGCTTGTATATATTAAGTTAAGGTGTATATATATCCATCTCATAATTGTAAGGTTAGTGAAAAATTCACTTAATTTAGAGCTAGCATTGTTTGAGCTCTCAGGTGGCATCATTTTGGGGGGCTGCGCGTCCTTTCTACTCGTTTGTGGAATGTCGTACGTACAGGGTGTGGTCTGATAGAGAGCTCTCTTGCAATTCAGTTTGGTTGTTTAGATACAAGATTGTTGCATCGTGCAATAGTCCAGGTTGCGTTGTTGTTGCAAGGTTGAGAAAGAAGACCATAAATATACCCTTTTGTTTTTATCTTAAATTCATACAACTGAGGCCTAAGGTAGGCCCACATCGAGTCAGCAACCCTGAGGTAGGACCTAATAGGATCTCAAGTCCGTAAGTTTTAATTTTAGCTTAATTTGGGCTGTAGGTAGAACTGGCCCTTTAGAACCTGGCCGTTCACGGCTCAGCTGGGATTTTGAACCCATCAAATAAATAAATAACATGGTCTTTCAGAACCGGATTCTAGCCCAAGACTGAGTCAGTGACTATTTTTCGGCAAAGCTCTGATTGTGCAAATTGTAGCCCAAGTTAGGCCTAGACGGGTTGAGCATTATTGAGTTAAGGTCCCAGGGTAGAAAGTTTGGTCGCCCAATTGCGAAACTTGGCCACTCGTCTGTCGTTGTTTTTGGCCTACATTTTTACCGGTTTGGTTAATTTGGTTATTATTGAATTAAGGTCCCAGGGTAGAAAGTTTGGTCGCCCAATTGCGAAACTTGGCCACTCGTCTGTCGTTGTTTTGGCCTACATTTTTTACCGGTTTGGTTAATTTTGGTTTATTATTGAATTAAGGTCCCAGGGTAGAAAGTTTGGTCGCCCAATTGCAAAACTTGGCCACTCATCTGTCGTTGTTTTTGGCCTACATTTTACCTGTTTGGTTAAATTTGGTTTATTATTCGTAGGCGAAGGTTGCAAACTTCGGTGCACCAGTTACTTGGGTGGAAAAATTGGTATTCCATACTGGTGGTTGGTTAGTACCCCACCTAGCAATTCAGTTATTTGAAAAAAGCAAAATTTACGTTTGATCAGTTGGTTAAGTATTTCTGCCAATTCAGCTCATTTGGCATTGAGCCCAATTGTTTTTTGCATTGAAGATGAGTGCATCTCAATTGAACAAGTTTAAAAAAAGGAGAAGCGCCTACAAAGGTCTAATTGCCACTATAGATTCTGCCATAGAGCAAGAGGATTTAAGATTAGTGACTGCGCAGCTTTCCATATTAGAAACTAAAAGGGTTGCTCTAAGTGAAGTAAATGTTAAAATTGAGGCTCTTATAGAAGAGGATGAAATAGAAAATAACATAATTTACTTTGAAGAAATTATTGATGATATATTAAAGTAGGCCACCGAGCAAAAGAGTTTAGCAGCTCATTACAGTTAGAGACCAGGTCTAATAATGAAACACAACACTCAACAAATGATGTTTGTGAAATTAAGGTTAACAGATCTGTAGTTCAATTACCGAGTCTTGTACTCAAACATTTTCTGGGAGTATTCAGGAATGGCAAGGATGGGCAGACAGTTTTCAATCAGCAGTTCATTCTAGTCAAGTGTTAAGTGCGTGGAGAAGTTTTAATTTGCAGTCCCTTTGGAAGGGGAGGCAGCAAAGACAATAGCAGGATTAGCATTAACAGAGGCTAATTATAATGTGGCTTGGGATATATTAAAGAAACGGTTTGGTAAGCCAGAGATCTTAATTAAAAGCCACCTCCGTGAACTTTTAGCTATACCTCCTGTTAATAATCCTAATAGTGTCAAGGAGTTACGGCAGTTATATGATGAATTTGAAGTTAGAACTAGGTCCCTGGACAACTTGGGTGTAGGAATGGAAAGGTATGGTATAATGTTGGTTACTATACTGGAGTCTAATTTGCCTAGCTCAATTTTGCTTGAATTAAGTAGGGGACACTCTACAGAACATGTGTACATCCCCCTTCAGCAGATGTTAAGTCTTTTAGGTACAGAATTAGCAAGACGAGAGGAATTGAGTTTGCACAGTGGGATGTTAAACAAGGGGACAAAGGCAAGCACAGCACCAGGTTTCTACAAAAAAGGAATAGCCCAGGTACAGTGTCAGCTCTACATGCATCCTCTGAGAATAAATTAAAGGGAATCAAGGAATGCATATTTTGCGAAGGCAACCACAAGTCTATAAATGTGAGGTGGCTGAGGCTTACCTGTTAGGAGAGAAAGGACAGGGTAACTAAGTCTACAGCATGATTTAAATGTTTTTCGAAAGGTCACAGAGCAAGGTTTTGCAAGTTTAAAATTTTGTGCAATAAATGTCATGGTAGGCATCAGCCATTATTGTGTGAAACACTCCTAGTAGGCCTACCTCAGAAGTAGAGACATCAGTGGCACATGCCACTGCTATGCAAGGGAGTAAAAGTAAAGGGGGATTATTGCAAACAACTGTAGCCTTATTAATTGGGAATGATCGAGAAGCTACTGTAAGAGTGTTGTTTGATAGTGGTAGCCAGTGTAGCTTTATTAAGACCAGAATTTCCAGAAAATTGAAGTTTAAAGAACTTAAGAGGGAAAATTCAAGAAATTCTGGGTTTGGGGGTTCCGTTCAAAACCGAACCAAATTTAAGAAGGTAGAAGTTCTGGTTAAGGGGTTGTTACCGCAAAGTCCCACCACTATCAAGGTCCAAGCTGTAGAGATTGAGGAACTTTGTGCTCCAGTCACTACTTGTTTAGATATGGCATGTATCCAAGAATTGCAAGTTAAAGGAATTAATTTGGGCGATAATAAGTTTGAAGGAACAGAAGATATTAGTCTTTTGATTGGAGCTGACTATTATTGGGACTTCATCACTGGTAATATTGTCCGCACATCTCAAGGCCCAGTAGCTATTGAAAGTAAGCTAGGCTGGATGCTACATGGTAGCTATTGCAATGAAATGGAATTAAGGCTCTTTTTGTTAGATTGAGGAGAACAGCCATGGTTTGGAAAGGCATTTGAAAGCGTTTTGGGAACTTGAATCCATTGACATAAAGGACAAACAGGCAAGTGCAGTGAACAATGAGTTTTAGAGCAATTTGAAAAAGGGATTGGGTTTAGAGATGGTTGCTATGAAGTTGGCCTCCCTTGGAAGGATTCTTGCAAACCTGTTCAAACCTTCAGCTAGCTAATCGGAGGTTGGAGACTTCATTGTACAGGCTAAGAAAGAATGAGGGTTGTTAATTGAATACATGAGGCCATCCTAAGCTATGTAAGGGAGGGCTGTGCTGAAAGGGTGCAAGGTGAGCTGGTGAACCAGGAGGCACATTCTGCCACACCATGCAGTGGTACGGCGAGACAAAACTACCACTAAACTGAGGGTAGTTTTTGATGGCTCAGCCAAGGACAAAGGTGGTGTGTCCTTGAATGACTGTTTGGATGCTGGGCCAAATTTAAATGCCGATTTATTTTCCTTGTTACTGAGATTCAGGTTTGTAGAGTAGCATTGACTGCAGATGTGAAGCAAGCCTTTTGCAGATAAAGTTAAAACCAGAGGACAGAGATGCAGTAAGGTATCTGTGGGTGGATACGAAAGACTTGTTGGAAAATGAACCTAAGGTTCAAGCCTATAGAATGAAATCAGTGTTGTTTGGCCTCAGCTCTAGTCCATTTCTGTTGGCAGCTACTATGCAGTACCATTTTAAAAAATATTCTGAAGTCTATCCTAATACTATTGAACACATAAGGAAAAATTTTATGTTGATGATTTGCTGTGTTCCGTGGATAATACAGAAATGGCTAAACAGATATTCATGGAGGCTAGAGGTATAATGAGGGAGGCTGGCATGGAACTTAGAAAATGGCATACCAATCATTCTCAATTACAAGAGTTTATGAGTCAGTCCTGTGTAGTACCTGATGCAGCAGAAAGTATTGGGGATTCTGGTATTAAGGAGTTGTGGGCAATAGATGCAAAGGTGCTAGGCATTGTTTGGCAGCAAGGAGATGATTTGTTTACCTTCATGGGAAATCTTTAGTAGAGCTGGCTGAGAATGAGACAAGGTGGACAAAACGTACAGCTCTTAGTTTGGCTTCAAAGGTCTTTGATCCTCTTGGATTCCTGGCTCCATTTGTGATAAAGTCAAAAATTTGGTTTCAGAGCCTCTGGGAAATGGACTTGGTTGGGACCAAGAGTTACCTGATCATTGGTGGTAAGGTGGAAATATTGGTTCAAAGAATTGGCACATCTTGGAGACATTGAAATCCCAAGATGCTACTTTGGGGAGTTGAACAATAGTCCAGGCAATTTGGAGCTGCACATCTTTTGTGATGCAAGTGAGGAAGCCTATGCAACTTGTATTTATATAAGAGGCGCATTGCAAGAGGAAGTAAGTTGCAAGTTGGTTGCTGCAAAGAGCAGAGTAGCACCTTTGAAAAGGCTTTCTGTTCCAAGGTTGGAATTGATGGGTGCAGTTATTGCTAGTCGGCTTGCAGTTACAATGCGAAAGTCTTTGGCAATCTATGAAATTCCAAACTATTATTGGACAGACTCCACTATAGTTTGGCACTGGTTAAGAAGTCAAGCAAGGAAATGGAAACCATTTGTTGCCAATAGGGTGGACGAAATTCAAGCGCACACAGATCCCAAGCAATGGAAGCATTGTCCAGGCACCCAAAACCCGGCTGATTTACCAACACGAGGAATTTCAGTGAAAGATCTTGCACAGTCAAGTTTGTGGTGGAATGGGCCAGAGTGGCTAAAACTTGGAAGTGAAAACTGGCCTTCTAATCAGCCTATTGTAAGAGAATGCCAGGCTGAAGAAGCAGCATGGGTGAGTGAGGTGAGAAAATGCGCTGTGAACAGTTGTCAAGTTATGCAGCAGGACCCCATATTGAGGCTTGAGGACATTAGCAGTCTGAAAAGATTGTTAAGTGACAGCATGGGTATATAGATTTACCAACAATATTAAGGGAGACACAAGAAGGGAAGGAATTCTGAACAGTAATGAGATTCAGCAAGCCAGGAAATACTGGGTGGTATATGTGCAGAAGGAAAAATTTGGTGAAGAGAGGGAATTGCTCACTGGCCATCCATTACAGGTTCTACCAACACATTCTGCTCTCAACGGTTTGGATGTGTTTTTGGATCAGGATTTATTGAGAGTAGGAGGTAGGCTACAGTTTTCTGGGCTTCCAGAGGAGAAAAGACATCCAATTTTGCTACCATCTCGGGGGCACTTTGTGGACCTTTTGATCCTGGATACTCATCATAAGCTGTTACATGCTGGAGTTAGAGAAGTGATAATAGAGATCAGACAACAGTTTTGGATTCCCAAAATTAGACAAGTAGTAAAAAAGGTCTTGCATAAATGTGTGGTTTGCAAGCTTTGGAGTGCAAAGCCTTATTATGAAAAGGTGGCTCCACTTCCAAGAGAACGGTGTCTCTATACTGCCCCATTTGATGTAGTGGGAGTAGACTTTGCAGGTCCAGTCTATGTGTATGAGAGAGGGAGTCTAACAAAGGTTTATATGTCTTTTCACATGTGCTACCACCAGAGCAATCCATTTGGAGTTGGTAAGCAACTGAAGTAGTGATGTATTTCTTTTGGCCTTTAAAAGGTTTGTGACAGAAGGGTTTCCCAAATAAAATCATATCGGATAACGCAAAAACCTTCAAAAAGGCTGCAAAGGAACTCCAAGAAATTTGGTCCTTGCTAAAAGAGGAAGGATTCCAATCCTACTTTTCACACTAAGGGGTACAGTGGGAGTTCATTGTTGAGAGAGCACCATGGTGGGGAGGATTTTGGGAAAGGCTAGTGAGAAGTGTAAAGTGTCCATTAAAGAAACTTTTAGCTAATGCTCATTTGAGCAAAGAAGAATTCTGCACTGTTTTATGTGAAGTAGAAGCAATGGTGAACAGTAGGCCTATCACTTTTGTTTATAACAGTATGCAGGATGCGGAGCCATTGACACCAAATCATTTTCTTTGTGGTAAACGATTAACATCAAGCCAGTGTGCCAGAAGACTTGCAGCCTATCCAGAGCACTCAAGGAGAGTTAACCAGACGGTTCAGGTACCTTGAAGAGCTACAAGATCAGTTATGGAAGAGGTGGCAGATGGAATACTTGCCAGAACTCAATTATTACCCATCAGGCAAGGTAAAGGGCTCCAATGCAAATTGTATCAAGGTGGGAGAAGTGGTAATGATTGGGGATGAAAGACCAAGGCAATGCTGGAAGCTTGGCATAATTGAAGAGTTGTTTGTTGGCAAAGACAATTTAGTTAGGTCTGCACTGGTAAAGACTTCAGGAGGAAAGTTAAAGAGACCTATACAAAAACTCTATGCTTTAGAAATCAGCAAAAACACAGATAGTCAAGATGAAACATTTGAGTTACAGCCTCAGGGAGAAGGCTTGGCTAAACCTGCAGAAGGTAATGACAACAATGCCTCTTCGGTGGGGAGTGTTAGAAAATCTAGAAGAGGAAGAACCATTGTTGTCCCAAGGCGATATGATGACTAAGCTGATTGAGGCAGCATTGCTTGTATATATTAAGTTAAGGTGTATATATATCCATCTCATAATTGTAAGGTTAGTGAAAAATTCACTTAATTTAGAGCTAGCATTGTTTGAGCTCTCAGGTGGCATCATTTTGGGGGGCTGCGCGTCCTTTCTACTCGTTTGTGGAATGTCGTACGTACAGGGTGTGGTCTGATAGAGAGCTCTCTTGCAATTCAGTTTGGTTGTTTAGATACAAGATTGTTGCATCGTGCAATAGTCCAGGTTGCGTTGTTGTTGCAAGGTTGAGAAAGAAGACCATAAATAGTACCCCTTTTGTTTTTATCTTAAATTCATACAACTGAGGCCTAAGGTAGGCCCACATCGAGTCAGCAACCCTGAGGTAGGACCTAATAGGATCTCAAGTCCGTAAGTTTTAATTTTAGCTTAATTTGGGCTGTAGGTAGAACTGGCCCTTTAGAACCTGGCCGTTCACGGCTCAGCTGGGATTTTGAACCCATCAAATAAATAAAATAACATGGTCTTTCAGAACCGGATTCTAGCCCAAGACTGAGTCAGTGACTATTTTTCGGCAAAGCTCTGATTGTGCAAATTGTAGCCCAAGTTAGGCCTAGACGGGTTGAGCATTATTGAGTTAAGGTCCCAGGGTAGAAAGTTTGGTCGCCCAATTGCGAACTTGGCCACTCGTCTGTCGTTGTTTTTGGCCTACATTTTTACCGGTTTGGTTAATTTTGGTTTATTATTGAATTAAGGTCCCAGATTAGAAAGTTTGGTCGCCCAATTGCGAAACTTGGCCACTCGTCTGTCGTTGTTTTTGGCCTACATTTTTACCGGTTTGGTTAATTTTGGTTTATTATTGAATTAAGGTCCCAGGGTAGAAAGTTTGGTCGCCCAATTGCAAAACTTGGCCACTCATCTGTCGTTGTTTTTGGCCTACATTTTACCTGTTTGGTTAAATTTGGTTTATTATTCGTAGGCGAAGGTTGCAAACTTCGGTGCACCAGTTACTTGGGTGGAAAAATTGGTATTCCATACTGGTGGTTGGTTAGTACCCCACCTAGCAATTCAGTTTATTTGAAAAAAGCAAAATTTACGTTTGATCAGTTTGGTTAAGTATTTCTGCCAATTCAGCTCATTTGGCATTGAGCCCAATTGTTTTTTGCATTGAAGATGAGTGCATCTCAATTGAACAAGTTTAAAAAAGGAGAAGCGCCTACAAAGGTCTAATTGCCACTATAGATTCTGCCATAGAGCAAGAGGATTTAAGATTAGTGACTGCGCAGCTTTCCATATTAGAAACTAAAAGGGTTGCTCTAAGTGAAGTAAATGTTAAAATTGAGGCTCTTATAGAAGAGGATGAAATAGAAAATAACATAATTTACTTTGAAGAAATTATTGATGATATAATTAAAGTAGGCCACCGAGCAAAAGAGTTTAGCAGCTCATTACAGTTAGAGACCAGGTCTAATAATGAAACACAACACTCAACAAATGATGTTTGTGAAATTAAGGTTAACAGATCTGTAGTTCAATTACCGAGTCTTGTACTCAAAACATTTTCTGGGAGTATTCAGGAATGGCAAGGATGGGCAGACAGTTTTCAATCAGCAGTTCATTCTAGTCAAGTGTTAAGTGCGGTGGAGAAGTTTAATTATTTGCAGTCCCTCTTGGAAGGGGAGGCAGCAAAGACAATAGCAGGATTAGCATTAACAGAGGCTAATTATAATGTGGCTTGGGATATATTAAAGAAACGGTTTGGTAAGCCAGAGATCTTAATTAAAAGCCACCTCCGTGAACTTTTAGCTATACCTCCTGTTAATAATCCTAATAGTGTCAAGGAGTTACGGCAGTTATATGATGAATTTGAAGTTAGAACTAGGTCCCTGGACAACTTGGGTGTAGGAATGGAAAGGTATGGTATAATGTTGGTTACTATACTGGAGTCTAATTTGCCTAGCTCAATTTTGCTTGAATTAAGTAGGGGACACTCTACAGAACATGTGTACATCCCCCTTCAGCAGATGTTAAGTCTTTTAGGTACAGAATTAGCAAGACGAGAGGGAATTGAGTTTGCACAGTGGGATGTTAAACAAGGGGACAAAGGCAAGCACAGCACCAAGGTTTCTACAAAAAGGAATAGCCCAGGTACAGTGTCAGCTCTACATGCATCCTCTGAGAATAAATTAAAGGGAATCAAGGAATGCATATTTTGCGAAGGCAACCACAAGTCATAAATGTGAGGTGGCTGAGGCTTTACCTGTTGAGGAGAGAAAGGACAGGGTAACTAAGTCTACAGCATGATTTAAATGTTTTTCGAAAGGTCACAGAGCAAGGTTTTGCAAGTTTAAAATTTTGTGCAATAAATGTCATGGTAGGCATCAGCCATTATTGTGTGAAAACACTCCTAGTAGGCCTACCTCAGAAGTAGAGACATCAGTGGCACATGCCACTGCTATGCAAGGGAGTAAAAGTAAAGGGGGATTATTGCAAACAACTGTAGCCTTATTAATTGGGAATGATCGAGAAGCTACTGTAAGAGTGTTGTTTGATAGTGGTAGCCAGTGTAGCTTTATTAAGACCAGAATTTCCAGAAAATTGAAGTTTAAAGAACTTAAGAGGGAAAATTCAAGAAATTCTGGGTTTGGGGGTTCCGTTCAAAACCGAACCAAATTTAAGAAGGTAGAAGTTCTGGTTAAGGGGTTGTTACCGCAAAGTCCCACCACTATCAAGGTCCAAGCTGTAGAGATTGAGGAACTTTGTGCTCCAGTCACTACTTGTTTAGATATGGCATGTATCCAAGAATTGCAAGTTAAAGGAATTAATTTGGGCGATAATAAGTTTGAAGGAACAGAAGATATTAGTCTTTTGATTGGAGCTGACTATTATTGGGACTTCATCACTGGTAATATTGTCCGCACATCTCAAGGCCCAGTAGCTATTGAAAGTAAGCTAGGCTGGATGCTACATGGTAGCTATTGCAATGAAATGGAAAAGGCTCTTTTTGTTAAGATTGAGGAGAACAGCCATGGTTTGGAAAGGCATTTGAAAGCGTTTTGGGAACTTGAATCCATTGACATAAAGGACAAACAGGCAAGTGCAGTGAACAATGAGGTTTTAGAGCAATTTGAAAAAGGGATTGGGTTTAGAGATGGTTGCTATGAAGTTGGCCTCCCTTGGAAGGATTCTTGCAAACCTGGTTCAAACCTTCAGCTAGCTAATCGGAGGTTGGAGACTTCATTGTACAGGCTAAGAAGAATGAGGAGTTGTTAATTGAATACAATGAGGCCATCCTAAGCTATGTAAGGGAGGGCTGTGCTGAAAGGGTGCAAGGTGAGCTGGTGAACCAGGAGGCACATTCTGCCACACCATGCAGTGTACGGCGAGACAAACTACCACTAAACTGAGGGTAGTTTTTGATGGCTCAGCCAAGGACAAAGGTGGTGTGTCCTTGAATGACTGTTTGGATGCTGGGCCAAATTTAAATGCCGATTTATTTTCCTTGTTACTGAGATTCAGGTTTGGTAGAGTAGCATTGACTGCAGATGTGAAGCAAGCCTTTTTGCAGATAAAGTTAAAACCAGAGGACAGAGATGCAGTAAGGTATCTGTGGGTGGATACGAAAGACTTGTTGGAAATGAACCTAAGGTTCAAGCCTATAGAATGAAATCATGTTGTTTGGCCTCAGCTCTAGTCCATTTCTGTTGGCAGCTACTATGCAGTACCATTTTAAAAAATATTCTGAAGTCTATCCTAATACTATTGAACACATAAGGAAAAATTTTATGTTGATGATTTGCTGTGTTCCGTGGATAATACAGAAATGGCTAACAGATATTCATGGAGGCTAGAGGTATAATGAGGAGGCTGGCATGGAACTTAGAAAATGGCATACCAATCATTCTCAATTACAAGAGTTTATGAGTCAGTCCTGTGTAGTCCTGATGCAGTAAGGTTTGGTAGAGTAGCATTGACTGCAGATGTAAGCAGCCTTTTTGCAGATAAAGTTAAAACCAGAGGACAGAGATGCAGTAAGGTATCTGTGGGTGGATACGAAAGACTTGTTGGAAATGAACCTAAGGTTCAAGCCTATAGAATGAAATCAGTGTTGTTTGGCCTCAGCTCTAGTCCATTTCTGTTGCAGCTACTATGCAGTACCATTTTAAAAATTTCTGAAGTCTATCCTAATACTATTGAACACATAAGGAAAAATTTTATGTTGATGATTTGCTGTGTTCCGTGGATAATACAGAAATGGCTAAACAGATATTCATGGAGGCTAGAGGTATAATGAGGGAGGCTGGCATGGAACTTAGAAATGGCATACCAATCATTCTCAATTACAAGAGTTTATGAGTCAGTCCTGTGTAGTACCTGATGCAGCAGAAAGTATTGAGGATTCTGGTATTAAGGAGTTGTGGGCAATAGATGCAAAGGTGCTAGGCATTGTTTGGCAGCAGGAGATGATTTGTTTACCTTCAATGGGAAATCTTTAGTAGAGCTGGCTGAGAATGAGACAAGGTGACAAAACGTACAGCTCTTAGTTTGGCTTCAAAGGTCTTTGATCCTCTTGGATTCCTGGCTCCATTTGTGATAAAGTCAAAAATTTGGTTTCAGAGCTCTGGGAATTGGACTTGGTTGGGACCAAGAGTTACCTGATCATATGGTGGTAAGGTGGAAATATTGGTTCAAAGAATTGCACATCTTGGAGACATTGAAATCCCAAGATGCTACTTTGGGGAGTTGAACAATAGTCCAGGCAATTTGGAGCTGCACATCTTTTGTGATGCAAGTGAGGAAGCCTATGCAACTTGTATTATATAAGAGGCGCATTGCAAGAGGAAGTAAGTTGCAAGTTGGTTGCTGCAAAGAGCAGAGTAGCACCTTTGAAAAGGCTTTCTGTTCCAAGGTTGGAATTGATGGGTGCAGTTATTGCTAGTCGGCTTGCAGTTACATGCGAAAGTCTTTGGCCCTCTATGAAATTCCAAATATTATTGGACAGACTCCACTATAGTTTGGCACTGGTTAAGAAGTCAAGCAGGAAATGGAAACCATTTGTTGCCAATAGGGTGGACGAAATTCAAGCGCACACAGATCCCAAGCAATGGAAGCATTGTCCAGGCACCCAAAACCCGGCTGATTTACCAAACGAGGAATTTCAGTGAAAGATCTTGCACAGTCAAGTTTGTGGTGGAATGGGCCAGAGTGGCTAAAACTTGGAAGTGAAAACTGGCCTTCTAATCACCTATTGTAAGAGAATGCCAGGCTGAAGAAGCAGCATGGGTGAGTGAGGTGAGAAAATGCGCTGTGAACAGTTGTCAAGTTATGCAGCAGGACCCCATATTGAGGCTTGAGGACATTAGCAGTCTGAAAGATTGTTAAGAGTGACAGCATGGGTATATAGATTTACCAACAATATTAGGGAGACACAAGAAGGGAAGGAATTCTGAACAGTAATGAGATTCAGCAAGCCAGGAAATACTGGTGGTATATGTGCAGAAGGAAAAATTTGGTGAAGAGAGGGAATTGCTCACTGGCCATCCATTACAGGTTCTACCAACACATTCTGCTCTCAAGGTTTGGATGTGTTTTTGGATCAGGATTTATTGAGAGTAGGAGGTAGGCTACAGTTTTCTGGGCTTCCAGAGGAGAAAAGACATCCAATTTTGCTACCTCTCGGGGGCACTTTGTGGACCTTTTGATCCTGGATACTCATCATAAGCTGTTACATGCTGGAGTTAGAGAAGTGATAATAGAGATCAGACAACAGTTTTGGATTCCCAAAATTAGACAAGTAGTAAAAAGGTCTTGCATAAATGTGTGGTTTGCAACTTTGGAGTGCAAAGCCTTATTATGAAAAGGTGGCTCCACTTCCAAGAGAACGGTGTCTCTATACTGCCCCATTTGATGTAGTGGGAGTAGACTTTGCAGGTCCAGTCTATGTGTATGAGAGAGGGGAGTCTAACAAGGTTATATTGTCTTTTCACATGTGCTACCACCAGAGCAATCCATTTGGAGTTTGGTAGCAACTGAAGTAGTGATGTATTTCTTTTGGCCTTTAAAAGGTTTGTGAACAGAAGGGTTTCCCAAATAAAATCATATCGGATAACGCAAAAACCTTCAAAAAGGCTGCAAAGGAACTCCAAGAAATTTGTCCTTGCTAAAAGAGGAAGGATTCCAATCCTACTTTTCACACTAAGGGGTACAGTGGGAGTTCATTGTTGAGAGAGCACCATGGTGGGGAGGATTTTGGGAAAGGCTAGTGAGAAGTGTAAAGTGTCCATTAAAGAAACTTTTAGCTAATGCTCATTTGAGCAAAGAAGAATTCTGCACTGTTTTATGTGAAGTAGAAGCAATGGTGAACAGTAGGCCTATCACTTTTGTTTATAACAGTATGCAGGATGCGGACCATTGACACCAATCATTTTCTTTGTGGTAAACGATTAACATCAAGCGCCAGTGTGCCAGAAGACTTGCAGCCTATCCAGAGCACTCAAGGAGAGTTAACCACGGTTCAGGTACCTTGAAGAGCTACAAGATCAGTTATGGAAGAGGTGGCAGATGGAATACTTGCCAGAACTCAATTATTACCCATCAGGCAAGGTAAAGGGCTCCAATGCAAATTGTATCAAGGTGGGAGAAGTGGTAATGATTGGGGATGAAAGACCAAGGCAATGCTGGAAGCTTGGCATAATTGAAGAGTTGTTTGTTGGCAAAGACAATTTAGTTAGGTCTGCACTGGTAAAGACTTCAGGAGGAAAGTTAAAGAGACCTATACAAAAACTCTATGCTTTAGAAATCAGCAAAAACACAGATAGTCAAGATGAAACATTTGAGTTACAGCCTCAGGGAGAAGGCTTGGCTAAACCTGCAGAAGGTAATGAACACAATGCCTCTTCGGTGGGGAGTGTTAGAAAATCTAGAAGAGGAAGAACCATTGTTGTCCCAAGGCGATATGATGACTAAGCTGATTGAGGCAGCATTGCTTGTATATATTAAGTTAAGGTGTATATATATCCATCTCATAATTGTAAGGTTAGTGAAAAATTCACTTAATTTAGAGCTAGCATTGTTTGAGCTCTCAGGTGGCATCATTTTGGGGGGCTGCGCGTCCTTTCTACTCGTTTGTGGAATGTCGTACGTACAGGGTGTGGTCTGATAGAGAGCTCTCTTGCAATTCAGTTTGGTTGTTTAGATACAAGATTGTTGCATCGTGCAATAGTCCGGTTGCGTTGTTGTTGCAAGGTTGAGAAAGAAGACCATAAATAGTACCCCTTTTGTTTTTATCTTAAATTCATACAACTGAGGCCTAAGGTAGGCCCACATCGAGTCAGCAACCCTGAGGTAGGACCTAATAGGATCTCAAGTCCGTAAGTTTTAATTTTAGCTTAATTTGGGCTGTAGGTAGAACTGGCCCTTTAGAACCTGGCCGTTCACGGCTCAGCTGGGATTTTGAACCCATCAATAAATAAAATAACATGGTCCTTCAGAACCGGATTCTAGCCCAAGACTGAGTCAGTGACTATTTTTCGGCAAAGCTCTGATTGTGCAAATTGTAGCCCAAGTTAGGCCTAGACGGGTTGAGCATTATTGAGTTAAGGTCCCAGGGTAGAAAGTTTGGTCGCCCAATTGCGAAACTTGGCCACTCGTCTGTCGTTGTTTTTGGCCTACATTTTTACCGGTTTGGTTAATTTTGGTTTATTATTGAATTAAGGTCCCAGGGTAGAAAGTTTGGTCGCCCAATTGCGAAACTTGGCCACTCGTCTGTCGTTGTTTTTGGCCTACATTTTTACCGGTTTGGTTAATTTTGGTTTATTATTGAATTAAGGTCCCAGGGTAGAAAGTTTGGTCGCCCAATTGCAAAACTTGGCCACTCATCTGTCGTTGTTTTTGGCCTACATTTTACCTGTTTGGTTAAATTTGGTTTATTATTCGTAGGCGAAGGTTGCAAACTTCGGTGCACCAGTTACTTGGGTGGAAAAATTGGTATTCCATACTGGTGGTTGGTTAGTACCCCACCTAGCAATTCAGTTTATTTGAAAAAAGCAAAATTTACGTTTGATCAGTTTGGTTAAGTATTTCTGCCAATTCAGCTCATTTGGCATTGAGCCCAATTGTTTTTTGCATTGAAGATGAGTGCATCTCAATTGAACAAGTTTAAAAAAAGGAGAAGCGCCTACAAAGGTCTAATTGCCACTATAGATTCTGCATAGAGCAAGAGGATTTAAGATTAGTGACTGCGCAGCTTTCCATATTAGAAACTAAAAGGTTGCTCTAAGTGAAGTAAATGTTAAAATTGAGGCTCTTATAGAAGAGGATGAAATAGAAAATAACATATTTACTTTGAAGAAATTATTGATGATAAATTAAAGTAGGCCACCGAGCAAAAGAGTTTAGCAGCTCATTACAGTTAGAGACCAGGTCTAATAATGAAACACAACCTCAACAAATGATGTTTGTGAAATTAAGGTTAACAGATCTGTAGTTCAATTACCGAGTCTTGTACTCAAAACATTTTCTGGGAGTATTCAGGAATGGCAAGGATGGGCAGACAGTTTTTCAATCAGCAGTTCATCTAGTCAGTGTTAAGTGCGGTGGAGAAGTTTAATTATTTGCAGTCCTCTTGGAAGGGGGCAGCAAGACAATAGCAGGATTAGCATTAACAGAGGCTAATTATAATGTGGCTTGGGATATATTAAAGAAACGGTTTGGTAAGCCAGAGATCTTAATTAAAAGCCACCTCCGTGAACTTTTAGCTATACCTCCTGTTAATAATCCTAATAGTGTCAAGGAGTTACGGCAGTTATATGATGAATTTGAAGTTAGAACTATCCCTGGACAACTTGGTTGTAGGAATGGAAAGGTATGGTATAATGTTGGTTACTATACTGGAGTCTAATTGCCTAGCTCAATTTTGCTTGAATTAAGTAGGGGACACTCTACAGAACATGTGTACATCCCCCTTCAGCAGATGTTAAGTCTTTTAGGTACAGAATTAGCAAGACGAAGGGAATTGAGTTTGCACAGTGGGATGTTAAACAAGGGGACAAGGCAGACAGCACCAAGGTTTCTACAAAAAGGAATAGCCCAGGTACAGTGTCAGCTCTACATGCATCCTCTGAGAATAATTAAAGGGAATCAAGGAATGCATATTTTGCGAAGGCAACCACAAGTCATATAAATGTGAGGTGGCTGAGGCTTTACCTGTTGAGGAGAGAAGGACAGGGTAACTAAGTCTACAGCATGATTTAAATGTTTTTCGAAAGGTCACAGAGCAAGTTTTGCAAGTTTAAAATTTTGTGCAATAAATGTCATGGTAGGCATCAGCCATTATTGTGTGAAAACACTCCTAGTAGGCCTACCTCAGAAGTAGAGACATCAGTGGCACATGCCACTGCTATGCAAGGGAGTAAAAGTAAAGGGGATTATTGCAAACAACTGTAGCCTTATAATTGGGAATGATCGAGAAGCTACTGTAAGAGTGTTGTTTGATAGTGGTAGCCAGTGTAGCTTTATTAAGACCAGAATTTCCAGAAAATTGAAGTTTAAAGAACTTAAGAGGGAAATTCAAGAAATTCTGGGTTTGGGGGTTCCGTTCAAAACCGAACCAAATTTAAGAAGGTAGAAGTTCTGGTTAAGGGGTTGTTACCGCAAAGTCCCCCACTATCAAGGTCCAGCTGTAGAGATTGAGGAACTTTGTGCTCCAGTCACTACTTGTTTAGATATGGCATGTATCCAAGAATTGCAAGTTAAAGGAATTAATTTGGGCGATAATAAGTTTGAAGGAACAGAAGATATTAGGTCTTTTGATTGGAGCTGACTATTATTGGGACTTTCATCACTGGTAATATTGTCCGCACATCTCAAGGCCCAGTAGCTATTGAAAGTAAGCTAGGCTGGATGCTACATGGTAGCTATTGCAATGAAATGGAAATTAAGGCTCTTTTTGTTAAGATTGAGGAGAACAGCCTGGTTTGGAAAGGCTTTGAAAGCGTTTTGGGAACTTGAATCCATTGACATAAAGGACAAACAGGCAAGTGCAGTGAACAATGAGGTTTTAGAGCAATTTGAAAAAGGGATTGGGTTTAGAGATGGTTGCTATGAAGTTGGCCTCCCTTGGAAGGATTCTTGCAAACCTGGTTCAAACCTTCAGCTAGCTAATCGGAGGTTGGAGACTTCATTGTACAGGCTAAGAAAGAATGAGGAGTTGTTAATTGAATACAATGAGGCCATCCTAAGCTATGTAAGGGAGGGCTGTGCTGAAAGGTGCAAGGTGACTGGTGAACCAGGAGGCACATTATCTGCCACACCATGCAGTGGTACGGCGAGACAAAACTACCACTAAACTGAGGGTAGTTTTTGATGGCTCAGCCAAGGACAAAGGTGGTGTGTCCTTGAATGACTGTTTGGATGCTGGGCCAAATTTAAATGCCGATTTTTTTCCTTGTTACTGAGATTCAGGTTTGGTAGAGTAGCATTGACTGCAGATGTGAAGCAAGCCTTTTTGCAGATAAAGTTAAAACCAGAGGACAGAGATGCAGTAAGGTATCTGTGGGTGGATACGAAAGACTTGTTTGGAAAATGAACCTAAGGTTCAAGCCTATAGAATGAAATCAGTGTTGTTTGGCCTCAGCTCTAGTCCATTTCTGTTGGCAGCTACTATGCAGTACCATTTTAAAAAATATTCTGAAGTCTATCCTAATACTATTGAACACATAAGGAAAATTTTATGTTGATGATTTGCTGTGTTCCGTGGATAATACAGAAATGGCTAAACAGATATTCATGGAGGCTAGAGGTATAATGAGGGAGGCTGGCATGGAACTTAGAAAATGGCATACCAATCATTCTCAATTACAAGAGTTTATGAGTCAGTCCTGTGTAGTACCTGATGCAGCAGAAAGTATTGAGGATTGTGGTATTAAGGATTGTGGGCAATAGATGCAAAGGTGCTAGGCATTGTTTGGCAGCAAGGAGATGATTTGTTTACCTTCAATGGGAAATCTTAGTAGAGCTGGCTGAGAATGAGACAAGGTGGACAAAACGTACAGCTCTTAGTTTGGCTTCAAGGTCTTTGATCCTCTTGGATTCCTGGCTCCATTTGTTATAAAGTCAAAAATTTGGTTTCAGAGCCTCTGGGAAATTGGACTTGGTTGGGACCAAGAGTTACCTGATCATATGGTGGTAAGGTGGAAATATTGGTTCAAAGAATTGGCACATCTTGGAGACATTGAAATCCCAAGATGCTACTTTGGGGAGTTGAACAATAGTCCAGGCATTTGGAGCTGCACATCTTTTGTGATGCAAGTGAGGAAGCCTATGCAACTTGTATTTATATAAGAGGCGCATTGCAAGAGGAAGTAAGTTGCAAGTTGGGTTGCTGCAAAGAGCAGAGTAGCACCTTTGAAAAGGCTTTCTGTTCCAAGGTTGGAATTGATGGGTGCAGTTATTGCTAGTCGGCTTGCAGTTACATGCGAAAGTCTTTTGGCCCTCTATGAAATTCCAAACTATTATTGGACAGACTCCACTATAGTTTGGCACTGGTTAAGAAGTCAAGCAAGGAAATGGAAACCATTTGTTGCCAATAGGGTGGAGAAATTCAAGCGCACACAGATCCCAAGCAATGGAAGCATTGTCCAGGCACCCAAAAACCCGGCTGATTTACCACACGAGGAATTTCAGTGAAAGATCTTGCACAGTCAAGTTTGTGGTGGAATGGGCCAGAGTGGCTAAAACTTGGAAGTGAAAACTGGCCTTCTAATCACCTATTGTAGGAGAATGCCTGGCTGAAGAAGCAGCATGGGTGATGAGGTGAGAAAATGCGCTGTGAACAGTTGTCAAGTTATGCAGCAGGACCCCATATTGAGGCTTGAGGACATTAGCAGTCTGAAAAGATTGTTAAGAGTGACAGCATGGGTATATAGATTTACCAACAATATTAAGGGAGACGCAAGAAGGGAAGGAATCTGAACAGTAATAGATTCAGCAAGCCAGGAATACTGGGTGGTATATGTGCAGAAGGAAAAATTTGGTGAGAGGGAATTGCTCACCGGCCATCCATTACAGGTTCTACCAACACATTCTGCTCTCAAGGGTTTGGATGTGTTTTTGGATCAGGATTTATGAGAGTAGGAGGTAGGCTTACAGTTTTCTGGGCTTCCAGAGGAGAAAAGACATCCAATTTTGCTACCTTCTCGGGCACTTTGGACCTTTTGATCCTGGATACTCATCATAAGCTGTTACTGCTGGAGTTAGAGAAGTGATAATAGAGATCAGACAACAGTTTTGGATTCCCAAAATTAGACAAGTAGTAAAAAAGGTCTTGCATAAATGTGTGGTTGCAAGCTTTGGAGTGCAAAGCCTTATTATGAAAGGTGGCTCCACTTCCAGAGAACGGTGTCTCTATACTGCCCTTTGATGTAGTTGGGAGTAGACTTTGCAGTCCAGTCTATGTGTATGAGAGAGGGAGTCCTAACAAAGGTTATATATGCCTTTTCACATGTGCTACCACAGAGCAATCCATTTGTAGTTGGTAAGCACTTAAGTAGTGATGTAATTTCTTTTGGCCTTTAAAAGGTTTGTGACAGAAGGGGTTTCCCCAAATAAAATCATATCGGATAACGCAAAACCTTCAAAAGGCTGCAAAGGAACTCCAAGAAATTTGGTCCTTGCTAAAGAGGAATGATTCCAATCCTACTTTTCACACTAAGGGGTACAGTGGGAGTTCATTGTTGAGAGAGCACATGGTGGGAGGATTTTGGGAAGGCTAGTGAGAAGTGTAAGTGTCCATTAAAGAACTTTTGCTAATGCTCATTTAGCAAAGAAGAATTCTGCACTGTTTTATGTGAAGTAGAAACAATGGTGAACAGTAGGCCTATCACTTTTGTTTATAACAGTATGCAGGATCGGAGCCATTGACCCAAATCATTTTTTTTGTGGTAAACGATTAACATCAAGCCCCAGTGTGCCAGAAGACTTGCAGCCTATCCAGCACTCAAGGGAGTTAACCAGACGGTTCAGGTACCTTGAAGAGCTACAAGATCAGTTTATGGAAGAGGTGGCAGATGGAATACTTGCCAGAACTCAATTATTACCCATCAGGCAAGGTAAAGGGCTCCAATGCAAATTGTTCAAGGTGGGAGAAGTGGTAATGATTGGGGAAAAGACCAAGGCAATGCTGGAAGCTTGGCATAATTGAAGAGTTGTTTGTTGGCAAAGACAATTTAGTTAGGTCTGCACTGGTAAAGACTTCATGAGGAAAGTTAAAGAGACCTACAAAAACTCTATGCTTTAGAAATCAGCAAAACACAGATAGTCAAGATGAAACATTTGAGTTACAGCCTCAGGAGAGGCTTGCTAAACTTGCAGAAGGTAATGACAACAATGCCTCTTCGGTGGGGTGTTAGAAAATCTAGAAGAGGAAGAACCATTGTTGTCCCAAGGCGATATGATGACTAAGCTGATTGAGGCAGCATTGCTTGTATATTAAGTTAAGGTGTATATATATCCATCTCATATTGTAAGGTTAGTGAAAATTCACTTATTTAGAGCTAGCATTGTTTGAGCTCTCAGGTGGCTCATTTTGGGGGGCTGCGCGTCCTTTCTACTCGTTTGTGGAATGTCGTACGTACAGGGTGTGGTCTGATAGAGAGCTCTCTTGCAATTCAGTTTGGTTGTTTAGATACAAGATTGTTGCATCGTGCAATAGTCCAGGTTGCGTTATTGTTGCAAGGTTGAGAAAGAAGACCATAAAAGTACCCTTTTGTTTTTATCTTAAATTCATACAACTGAGGCCTAAGGTAGGCCCACATCGAGTCAGCAACCCTGAGTAGGACCTAATAGGATCTCAAGTCCGTAAGTTTTAATTTTAGCTTAATTTGGGCTGTAGGTAGAACTGGCCCTTTAGAACCTGGCCGTTCACGGCTCAGCTGGGATTTTGAACCCATCAAATAATAAATAACATGGTCCTTCAGAACCGGATTCTAGCCCAAGACTGAGTCAGTGACTATTTTTTCGGCAAAGCTCTGATTGTGCAAATTGTAGCCCAAGTTAAGCCTAGACGGGTTGAGCATTATTGAGTTAAGATCCCAGGGTAGAAAGTTTGGTCGCCCAATTGCGAAACTTGGCCACTCGTCTGTCGTTGTTTTTTGGCCTACATTTTTACCGGTTTGGTTAATTTTGTTTATTATTGAATTAAGGTCCCAGGGTAGAAAGTTTGGTCGCCCAATTGCGAAACTTGCCACTCGTCTGTCGTTGTTTTTGGCCTACATTTTTACCGGTTTGGTTAATTTTGGTTTATTATTGAATTAAGGTCCCAGGGTAGAAAGTTTGGTCGCCCAATTGCAAAACTTGGTCACTCGTCTGTCGTTGTTTTTGGCCTACATTTTACCTGTTTGGTTAAATTTGGTTTATTATTCGTAGGCGAAGGTTGCAAACTTCGGTGCACCAGTTACTTGGGTGGAAAAATTGGTATTCCATACTGGTGGTTGGTTAGTACCCCACCTAGCAATTCAGTTTATTTGAAAAAAGCAAAATTTACGTTTGATCAGTTTGGTTAAGTATTTCTGCCAATTCAGCTCATTTGGCATTGAGCCCAATTGTTGTTTGCATTGAAGATGAGTGCATCTCAATTGAACAAGTTTAAAAAAAGGAGAAGCGCCTACAAAGGTCTAATTGCCACTATAGATTCTGCCATAGAGCAAGAGGATTTAAGATTAGTGACTGCGCAGCTTTCCATATTAGAAACTAAAAGGGTTGCTCTAAGTGAAGTAAATGTTAAAATTGAGGCTCTTATAGAAGAGGATGAAATAGAAAATAACATAATTTACTTTGAAGAAATTATTGATGATATAGGTAATTAAAGTAGGCCACCGAGCAAAAGAGTTTAGCAGCTCATTACAGTTAGAGACCAGGTTTAATAATGAAACACAACACTCAACAAATGATGTTTGTGAAATTAAGGTTAACAGATCTGTAGTTCAATTACCGAGTCTTGTACTCAAAACATTTTCTGGGAGTATTCAGGAATGGCAAGGATGGGCAGACAGTTTTCAATCAGCAGTTCATTCTAGTCAAGTGTTAAGTGCGGTGGAGAAGTTTAATTATTTGCAGTCCCTCTTGGAAGGGGAGGCAGCAAAGACAATAGCAGGATTAGCATTAACAGAGGCTAATTATAATGTGGCTTGGGATATATTAAAGAAACGGTTTGGTAAGCCAGAGATCTTAATTAAAAGCCACCTCCGTGAACTTTTAGCTATACCTCCTGTTAATAATCCTAATAGTGTCAAGGTTACGGCAGTTATATGATGAATTTGAAGTTAGAACTAGGTCCCTGGACAACTTGGGTGTAGGAATGGAAAGGTATGGTATAATGTTGGTTACTATACTGGAGTCTAAATTGCCTAGCTCAATTTTGCTTGAATTAAGTAGGGGACACTCTACAGAACATGTGTACATCCCCCTTCAGCAGATGTTAAGTCTTTTAGGTACAGAATTAGCAAGACGAGAGGGAATTGAGTTTGCACAGTGGGATGTTAAACAAGGGACAAAGGCAGGCACAGCACCAAGGTTTCTACAAAAAGGAATAGCCCAGGTACAGTGTCAGCTCTACATGCATCCTCTGAGAATAAATTAAAGGGAATCAAGGAATGCATATTTTGCGAAGGCAACCACAAGTCATATAAATGTGAGGTGGCTGAGCTTTACCTGTTGAGGAGAGAAAGGACAGGGTAACTAAGTCTACAGCATGATTTAAATGTTTTTCGAAAGGTCACAGAGCAAGGTTTTGCAAGTTTAAAATTTTGTGCAATAAATGTCATGGTAGGCATCAGCCATTATTGTGTGAAAACACTCCTAGTAGGCCTACCTCAGAAGTAGAGACATCAGTGGCACATGCCACTGCTATGCAAGGGAGTAAAAGTAAAGGGGGATTATTGCAAACAACTATAGCCTTATTAATTGGGAATGATCGAGAAGCTACTGTAAGAGTGTTGTTTGATAGTGGTAGCCAGTGTAGCTTTATTAAGACCAGAATTTCCAGAAAATTGAAGTTTAAAGAACTTAAGAGGGAAAATTCAAAAATTCTGGGTTTGGGGGTTCCGTTCAAACCGAACCAATTTTAAGAAGGTAGAAGTTCTGGTTAAGGGGTTGTTACCGCAAAGTCCCACCACTATCAAGGTCCAAGCTGTAGAGATTGAGGAACTTTTGTGCTCCAGTCACTACTTGTTTAGATATGGCATGTATCCAGAATTGCAAGTTAAAGGAATTAATTTGGGCGATAATAAGTTTGAAGGAACAGAAGATATTAGTCTTTTGATTGGCTGACTATTATTGGGACTTCATCACTGGTAATATTGTCCGCACATCTCAGGCCCAGTAGCTATTGAAAGTAAGCTAGGCTGGATGCTACATGGTAGCTATTGCAATGAAATGGAAATTAAGGCTCTTTTTGTTAAGATTGAGGAGAACAGCCATGGTTTGGAAAGGCATTTGAAAGCGTTTTGGGAACTTGAATCCATTGACATAAAGGACAAACAGGCAAGTGCAGTGAACAATGAGGTTTTAGAGCAATTTGAAAAAGGGATTGGGTTTAGAGATGGTTGCTATGAAGTTGGCCTCCCTTGGAAGGATTCTTGCAAACCTGGTTCAAACCTTCAGCTAGCTAATCGGAGGTTGGAGACTTCATTGTACAGGCTAAGAAAGAATGAGGAGTTGTTAATTGAATACAATGAGGCCATCCTAAGCTATGTAAGGGAGGGCTATACTGAAAGGGTGCAAGGTGAGCTGGTGAACCAGGAGGCACATTATCTGCCACACCATGCAGTGGTACGGCGAGACAAAACTCCCACTAAACTGAGGGGTATTTTTTGATGGCTCAGCCAAGGACAAAGGTGGTTGTCCTTGAATGACTGTTTGGATGCTGGGCCAAATTTAAATGCCGATTTATTTTCCTTGTTACTGAGATTCAGGTTTGGTAGAGTAGCATTGACTGCAGATGTGAAGCAAGCCTTTTTGCAGATAAAGTTAAAACCAGAGGACAGAGATGCAGTAAGGTATCTTGTGGGTGGATACGAAAGACTTGTTGGAAAATGAACCTAAGGTTCAAGCCTATAGAATGAAATCAGTGTTGTTTGGCCTCAGCTCTAGTCCATTTCTGTTGGCAGCTACTATGCAGTACCATTTTAAAAAATATTCTGAGTCTATCCTAATACTATTGAACACTAAGGAAAAATTTTTTTATGTTGATGATTTGCTGTGTTCCGTGGATAATACAGAATGGCTAAACAGATATTCATGGAGGCTAGAGGTATAATGAGGAGGCTGCATGGAACTTAGAAATGGCATACCATCATTCTCAATTACAAGATTTTATGAGTCAGTCCTGTGTACCTGATGCAGCAGAAAGTATTGAGGAT
The DNA here is from genome assembly GCA_023014485.1 of Bathynomus jamesi. NCBI lineage: Eukaryota > Metazoa > Arthropoda > Malacostraca > Isopoda > Cirolanidae > Bathynomus > Bathynomus jamesi. The sequence continues at coordinate 473,243 of JAJOZX010003458.1, read as the reverse complement.
TCTGGTATTAAGGAGTTGTGGGCAATAGATGCAAAGGTGCTAGGCATTGTTTGGCAGCAAGGAGATGATTTGTTTACCTTCAATGGGAAATCTTTAGTAGAGCTGGCTGAGAATGAGACAAGGTGTACAAACGTACAGCTCTTAGTTTGGCTTCAAAGTCTTTGATCCTCTTGGATTCCTGGCTCCATTTGTGATAAAGTCAAAATTTGGTTTCAGAGCCTCTGGGAATTGGACTTAGTTGGGACCAAGAGTTTCTGATCATATGGTGGTAAGGTGGAATATTGGTTCAAAGAATTGGCACATCTTGGAGACATTGAAATCCCAAGATGCTACTTTGGGAGTTGAACAAGTCCAGGCAATTTTGGAGCTGCACATCTTTTGTGATGCAGTGAGGAAGCCTATGCAACTTGTATTTATATAAGAGGCGCATTGCAAGAGGAAGTAAGTTTGCAAGTTGGTTGCTGCAAAGAGCAAGTATCACCTTTGAAAAGGCTTTCTGTTCCAAGGTTGGAATTGATGGGTGCAGTTATTGCTAGTCGGCTTGCAGTTACAGTGCGAAAGTCTTTGGCCCTCTATGAATTCCAAACTTTATTGGACAGACTCCACTATAGTTTTGGCACTGGTTAAGAAGTCAAGCAAGGAAATGGAAACCATTTGTTGTCAATAGGGTGGAGGAAATTCAAGCGCACACAGATCCCAAGCATGGAAGCATTGTCCGGCACCCAAAACCCGGCTGATTTACCAACACGAGGAATTTCAGTGAAAGAATCTGCACAGTCAAGTTTGTGGTGGAATGGGCCAGAGTGGCTAAAACTTGGAAGTGAAAACTGGCCTTCTAATCATCCTATTGTAGGAGAATACCAGGCTGAAGAAGCAGCATGGGTGAGTGAGGTGAGAAAATGCGCTGTGAACAGTGTCAAGTTATGCAGCAGGACCCCATATTGAGGCTTGAGGACATTAGCAGTCTGAAAGATTGTTAAGAGTGACAGCATGGGTATATAGATTTACCAACAATATTAGGGAGACACAAGAAGGGAAGGAATTCTGAACAGTAATGAGATTCAGCAGCCAGGAAATACTGGGTGGTATATGTGCAGAAGGAAAAATTTGGTGAAGAGATGAGGAATTGCTCACCAGCCATCCATTACAGGTTCTACCAACACATTCTGCTCTCAAGGGTTTGGATGTGTTTTTGGATCAGGATTTATTGAGAGTAGGAGGTAGGCTACAGTTTTCTGGGCTTCCAGAGGAGAAAAGACATCCATTTTGCTACCTTCTCGGGCACTTTGTGGACCTTTTGATCCTGGATACTCATCATAAGCTGTTACATGCTGGAGTTAGAGAGTGATAATAGAGATCAGACAACAGTTTTGGATTCCCAAATTAGACAAGTGTAAAAAAAGGTCTTGCATAAATGTGTGGTTTGCAAGCTTTGGAGTGCAAAGCCTTATTATGAAAAGGTGGCTCCACTTCCAAGAGAACGGTGTCTCTATACTGCCCCATTTGATGTAGTGGGAGTAGACTTTGCAGGTCCAGTCTATGTATGAGAGAGGGGAGTCTAACAAAGGTTATATATGTCTTTTTCACATGTGCTACCAACAGAGCAATCCATTTGAGTTGGTAAGCAACTTAAGTAGTGATGTATTTCTTTTTGGCCTTTAAAAGGTTTTGTGAACAGAAGGTTTTCCCAAATAAAATCATATCGGATAACGCAAAACCTTCAAAAGGCTGCAAAGGAACTCCAAGAATTTGGTCCTTGCTAAAAGAGGAAGGATTCCAATCCTACTTTTCACACTAAGGGGTACAGTGGGAGTTCATTGTTGAGAGAGCACCATGGTGGGGAGGTTTTGGGAAAGGCTAGTGAGAAGTGTAAAGTGTCCATTAAGAAAACTTTTAGCTAATGCTCATTTGAGCAAGGAATTTCTGCACTGTTTTATGTGAAGTAGAAGCAATGGTGACAGTAGGCCTATCACTTTTGTTTATAACAGTATGCAGGATGCGGAGCCATTGACACCAAATCATTTTCTTTGTGGTAAACGATTAACATCAAGCCCCAGTGTGCCAGAAGACTTGCAGCCTATCCAAAGCACTCAAGGAGAGTTAACCAGACCGTTCAGGTACCTTGAAGAGCTACAAGATCAGTTATGGAAGAGGTGGCAGATGGAATACTTGCCAGAACTCAATTATTACCCATCAGGCAAGGTAAAGGGCTCCAATGCAAATTGTATCAAGGTGGGAGAAGTGGTAATGATTGGGGATGAAAGACCAAGGCAATGCTGGAAGCTTGGCATAATTGAAGAGTTGTTTGTTGGCAAAGACAATTTAGTTAGGTCTGCACTGGTAAAGACTTCAGGAGGAAAGTTAAAGAGACCTATACAAAAACTCTATGCTTTAGAAATCAGCAAAAACACAGATAGTCAAGATGAAACATTTGAGTTACAGCCTCAGGGAGAAGGCTTGGCTAAACTTGCAGAAGGTAATGACAACAATGCCTCTTCGGTGGGGAGTGTTAGAAAATCTAGAAGAGGAAGAACCATTGTTGTCCCAAGGCGATATGATGACTAAGCTGATTGAGGCAGCATTGCTTGTATATATTAAGTTAAGGTGTATATATATCCATCTCATAATTGTAAGGTTAGTGAAAAATTCACTTAATTTAGAGCTAGCATTGTTTGAGCTCTCAGGTGGCATCATTTTGGGGCGCTGCGCGTCCTTTCTACTCGTTTGTGGAATGTCGTACGTACAGGGTGTGGTCTGATAGAGAGCTCTCTTGCAATTCAGTTTGGTTGTTTAGATACAAGATTGTTGCATCGTGCAATAGTCCAGGTTGCGTTGTTGTTGCAAGGTTGAGAAAGACCATAAATAGTACCCCTTTTGTTTTTATCTTAAATTCATACAACTGAGGCCTAAGGTAGGCCCACATCGAGTCAGCAACCCTGAGATAGGACCTAATAGGATCTCAAGTCCGTAAGTTTTAATTTTAGCTTAACTTGGTCTGTAGGTAGAACTGGCCCTTTAGAACCTGGCCGTTCACGGCTCAGCTGGGATTTTGAACCCAACAAATAAATAAAATAACAGAGATTAAGGGGGGAGCTTATTGAAGTTTTCAAAATCATTAATAAAATGGATAACGTGAATTTTGACAAATTGTTCATTTTCGATAATAGCAATACTCGTAATAACGGATTTAAATTACGTGGTAGGTGTTTCATTACTAATATCGCTAAAAAAATTTCTACGTTTAAAGTAATTGATAAATGGAATAATCTTCCTGCGTCCGTCGTAAACTCTACCAGCGTTAACATGTTTAAGAACCGTTTAGATAGGCATTTTACAAATATTAACGTTGTTTAAAATAATAAAACAATTAGCAACAGGAGCTCTGGGGGTGATGGTCGAGGTTTGAGTCTGTTGACGATTGATGCCAGCTTGTGACATGCCATCGTGAGATATGCTAGCGTTAAATTTATATTATTAAAAAAAAATTAGACTAACACGAACTTAGATGTAGCTCGTAACGTAAACTAACCCACCTTTTGTTGCTCTTCATACTTTTTTTTCTTTTCTCATCCTCTCTTTATTTGCATGTCAGTAGTTTGTATGGTATGACAGTGTTTCTTTGAGTTAAGACTGTGTTTTCATGGTTTGTAAGCGTTCTTATTTTACTTCTTTTCATCTTTCACCCGTTTCCTATTCTCTTCGACTATTTTTCCGACTTGTCAGCAGTGGCCGGCGGATGATGATGGTGAGTCTTTCTCTCTCTTTTTCTAAATGAATGTTAATCCACGAATGATAGGTTTTGCTACTTACTTAACCCCTTATTTTCTTCTTTTAACTTTCTATTCTCTTCTTTTAACCCCCTACTCTACTATTGGGTTATATCAGGAGGCAATTTCAGTTTCGGAACAAGGAGATTGTGCTCTCACTGTACAATTCCCTTGTTCGGCCGTACCTGGAGTATGCTGTGCAGTTCTGGTCGCCCACCCTCAGGAAAGATATTGAGAGGCTGGAGCGAGTGCAGGCGAGGGCCACAAAGTTAATCCCTTCCGTTAGGCATATGGGCTACAATCGACGGTTACGCGCCCTGAACTTGTTTTCGCTTGAAACTCGGAGGCTGCGCGGTCAACTGATCGAGGTTTTCAAGCTCTTACGAGGGTTCAACGATGTCGATTTTAGAAGTATGTTTAGTTTAAATGATAACCCAACTCGCAACAATGGTTGGAAGTTGGATTTGAAACGGTTTAGGACTAGTGTGTGTGGGAATTACTTTACGTATAAGATCTGTGACACATGGAACAGGTTACCTTCGGAAGTTGTGAACAGTTCCTCTGTGGATCAGTTCAAGAAAAGGTTAGACGAAATCTTGCACACTATTTGAGTGTGTAAAGACATTTAGGACCTCAGTCTGCGGAAATTTCTTTTCCTATAAAATAGTTAATATCTGGAACCAACTTCCCTCAGAGGTTGTTTCCAGTCAAAGTGTAAATCTGTTTAAAAATAGGCTAGACAAAGTACTGAACACACTCATAGTTTAAGATTAAAACCTCAGAAAACTCTGCAGGAGTTCGCTTGCTCGGTGTCTCTGTGAGCAAGCTAAATATAGAGCTATTTATATATTCTCCACTTTCCTGTAAAATTTCCTTGGCTACTTTTCCAGGGTCAAGGTATTTTCTTCAACCTTTTTCCGTACCTGCCTCTGGCAGGGAGGGAGCGGAGGGTGGGGAGAGAGCCTTCTACTTTTCTATCCAGTTTTCTACTACTGCTAGGATAGTTGAAAGAAAAATAAACTTTTACAAAATTTTCCCTGGCACCCGTTGCCATTGGTACCTCCTCGGTATGGGCCGCAAGGCCTTTTGAGGTACTTTTTTTCCTTGTAACTCCTTGTAACTCTCTCTCTCTCTCTCTCTCTCTCTCTCTCTCTCTCTCGTCAGGGACACGTTGAGTCTGGTTGACTGCCAGTTCCGGTCGGAACGGGAGCTGCTTGGCGTCGATCTGAACGTGGGAGGGACGAACTATAGGTTAATCTTGGTGTACAGACCTCCGCATCTCCTCCTCGAGGAGGATACAGCCCTGTACACCGAACTCAGTAGCCTGCTAGGGGATAGGGTGTGTGTAGTTTTAGGAGACTTCAACTGTCGCGGCATAAAGTGGGAAAACAGGACTGCCGATGCTGAAGGGAGGAGGCTAGTTGACTTTGCTGATGAGAACTTCTTCACTCAGTGGGTCAACGAGCCTACACGAGGCGAAAGCGTTCTAGACTTAGTATTCACGACCGAAGACAACCTCGTCACTGGCCTCACCGTTGACGAATCATTGGGCGGGAGTGATCACGGTCTTATTAGGTTTCGTGTGTGCGTCCCTCGGGTGAAACGTAGTAACTCGAGAGGCAGTAAGCTCGATCTCCGGCGGGCGAACTTTGTTAGCCTCAGGGATAGCGTAGGAGAGATGGGGTTAGAGGTTGGCGGTGATGTTGAGGGAGTGTGGAGTGCATTCCGGGACGAGTTTATGGTGCTGCAGTCTGCTGCCATACCCTCAAAACCGGTCACCCCTGCTTCAACGCAGCCTAAGTGGTTCAATCGTGACATCGCTTTGGCTATCCGAAATAGGAAAGTAGCGTATAGGAGGGCAAAGGCCAATCGTTCCCACGAGAACACTGAAGCGTATGTCCGCCTGTGTAGGGAAGTGAAGGCGAAGGTTAGGCTAGCGAAACGTAACGAAGAACTAAGGGTGGCAAGCCTCTGCAAGGGGAACCCTAAGGAATTCTTCAGTTATGTTAATAGTAGAAAGTTGGAAGTTGGATTTGAAACGGTTTAGGACTAGTGTGTGTGGGAATTACTTTACGTATAAGATCTGTGACACATGGAACAGGTTACCTTCGGAAGTTGTGAACAGTTCCTCTGTGGATCAGTTCAAGAAAAGGTTAGACCAAATTTTTCACACTATTTGAGTGTGTAGAAAATTTTCCGTGGCACCCGTTGCCATTGGTACCTCCTCGGTATGGGCCGCAAGGCCTTTTGAGGTACTTCTTTTCCTTGTAACTCCTTGTAACTCTCTCTCTCTCTCTCTCTCTCTCTCTCTCTCTGGCTTAATCTTAGAGTGGATCTTAGGGTCTTTGTTAGCCTTAGCTACTGTAGATCTGTATGCATGAGGCGGCCATGACATAGGTGGCACTCTGGAGACTCGATCTTTGATGCGATAGGCTACAGTAAGTACAGTATGGATGAGTTGTTCATCAGATATACCACAACAGTTGATTGCCGCTTCCATATACCTCCCACCAGCTGATGTGTCATAAACTAATGCACTCTGGTTCTTCTGGAAACTCTCATGGGAGCCAATTTGGTCACTGAACTCATTTTGCAGCATGGATTTCAAGGTACAGTACCTGACTTCACTACACTGGAGTTCATACCAACGTTCTTCAGGAAATGCCTGTAGTCGTTCAGAAGGCTGTGCAATGTACGAAGCTCCTGCTGCTCGAATACTACACTGCGGACGTACTTGAAAAACATCTCTCTGACCTCGGTTAAACGCACACGTTGAAGGTGAAGTCTAGGATCGTCATTTCCTGTGCTGTACTTTGGGAATATATACCGCACCCAACATGAGTGGTGATAGCGTATCTCTGTAGCAAAGGGATCTGAAGTGGAATTAACTAAGGCCAAAAGTCTATCTCGCAGTACATCATCTTCCAGACATACAGTGTGGCTTTTGAATGCATACCATGTATCCAGTTGTTTCATTGTATGCCATTTGTCTCTCCCAGGATGCTTCACATCTTCAGGTTTCATGCACCATACACATAAGTACTTGCTATGTAGCAGGCCAGTATTCGAACGAGATTGTCTCGATTCATTGGATGGATCTGCTGCAGGAGCATAATCAACTGTTGAACCACCAAGTGGTATACTCTTTTGCAGTTTCACACCGAATTTTCCTTTTTCGTTTCAAGGCTTGATCCAATTTGTTCCCACTTGCCAGTTGAGTTTTGCAGGTTTTATGAAAGTATATGCCACTCGGTCCATTTTCGCAGGAAATGTCATCATAAACCGTACCATACCTATCAAGTCAAATTCATTTTTGTGCTTGTTGTTTGAGATTATTCCAAGCATCTACGCATAAATTACTCCTGTCTTCATCACAGTCATTGTTTACATAGAATGCACCGACCAAATGTCATATCCTCACTCCTTCTTTTCTTTCCTTGATAAAGTCGCCATAGTCAGCTACAGGGATTCATACCTGAAAAGGGAGAATAATGTCACGTTCTCATAGATATAAATATAGCTATACCAATATATCAACACATACACAACAATTTTCCAACATGATCTCAAAAACAATATGTTTTTCAAATATGGATTTATCCTGCTACAGACTGGTTCCTTTGGATCTGAAAATAACATTTATATATAGAACAAACATCAGACTTGAGCAAAACTGAGTGTATATTGTTAATATACATTTGGTTACTGTTGATTTATCATGAATTATGTTAGATATAACTCATATCTCTTGTTACAATTGAATTCCTCGACCTCAGAACCTACATTTAGACACCAAGAATGCATCTTCAGCATGAATACAAATGAACATATGCCAATATTGTTTTTGTGGCGACTATCTTGGATTTCGCTGCCAAACGGAGTTAGTCCACATTTTCACGATGGGTGCCTAAGCTTATTTTGATCAGTATCCTCAATTCTTCTAAAATCAACCTTCAAACCTTGATCAGAAGAAATTGATCACGGACTCTATTGGAGGGTCCTCTACTACAAGGTTTTCTCTGCCACATTCCGAGATAGTAGATAGATCATGGTCAGGTGTGTCATAGCCGTCTTTCGCGAAGAATGGAGTGACTGTTCAGAAGGATGCTTTGTGATGTGGGTGGAGAAGTGAAGGGTGGAATCATCGGCATAGGAGAGATAGGACAGAAAGTGCGACTTAAAAGATCACTTGTAAATAAAAAGAAGAGAGTGGGTGACAGGACAGAACCCTGAAGAACACCACTTTTAATAGCTTTAGGAGAAGAACAATGGTTATCTACAAATGCAGCTATGGATCGGTCGGAAAGGATATCAGAGATGAAAGGCACAGATAGAAGGATAGAAACCTAAGGAGGGCAGTTTGGTAATTAAGCATTTGTGCCACACTCTGTCAAAAGCTTTTGATATGTCAGTGCAATAAAATATTTCACTGAAATCCCGAAAGCAGGATGATCAAGTCAGAGAGATATGCAAGAAGATTGGCAGTGAAGCATCCCTTGCGGAACCCATGCTGACGCTCTGAATGAAGACTGTGAGAAGAGAGGTGTTTAAGAAACTTCCTACTTAGGATAGACTAGCAAAAGATCGGCGCTACGCGCCGATTTTGCTAGATCTGCGGTGCTTGGACCTTTGACCCAAACCGAATTGTGGGCCTACGGTGTATTTTATTTTGAACATCAATAGCCCTTTATCTGGATGTCGTTCCCATTCCTCTCACCTTGGGCCTCAGTAATTGGGGTGCCTGTGGCCCTCCAATTACTGGCGAACCAATTATTCGGTCAATAAAACTACAGAAAAGAACGCAGCCATGAAAATCTAAAACTTCACAAATCTTGATACGATGAACTCGGATGTGAAGCTCAAGATTTTCATGACTGCGTTCTTTTCTATAGTTTTATTGACCAAATAATTGAACCGACAGTAATTGGGGGGTCGCAGGCCCCTAATTAATGGGGGTTCAATTATTTGGTCAATAAAACTATCGTCATGAAAATCTTAAGCTTCACAAATATTGACACAATGTGAAGCTCAAGATTTTCATTGCTGCGTTCTTTTCTATAGTTTGATCGCGGTGCTGGGGGCCCTCGGGCCCAGTAATTGGTGGGGGGGGGGGGCTGGTCACACATATATTTTCGTTCATTACTCATCACCCCCATCCACCATACGAAGTTTGGTCGAAATCGGTTGAGAAACGTAAAAGTTTTTTCTGCGGACAGACAGGCAGACACATTTTTGCTAAATTATAATAGTAATGATGCCCGATTAGGTTAATTAAATGGCCGGTTAGGTCAACTGAATGCCCGATTAGATTAATTGAATGCCCGGGTACGTTAATTGAATGCCCGGTTAGGTTAATTGTACACCCTTGACGATTGGTTAGGTTAAGTCATGATATTTTCGTTAAAGCCAACGAAAATATCACGACTTAACCTAACCAATCGTCAAGGGCGTACAGATGACCTAACCTGGCATTCAATGAACCTAACCGGGTATTCAATAATTTTACCATAGGTTTCGTAATGATCTTCATGACGTCATTTAATGTTTTAAAATTAATTATTTAACTTATTAACACCCACGTGCACAACCTCGGGACCTAATCAATATGTGTGTGAAGTTTCATGTTTGTAACTGCTTCCATTTTGGAGTTATGGCTGCTGATAGCTGGAACACACACACACACACACACACACGTCTTTTTATTATTATTATTATTATTATTATAGATAAACAATAGACTGGTACAAATTTATAACCGAAAGACTTCCGAAAATCAACAATTTTTGATAAAGAAACGGGGAAAATTGGTTTTGTAGGCCTAGGGAGTCCGAAATTTTCATAAAATGGAAAATCTAATATACTATTTCAGAAATGAAGCCTTATATATATATATGTAACAGTTTTTTTGCGCACACCTACAGGTCGCTACAACTGGTGTAGAACAATGCGGTTTTCACCATTCGATGCGTTTTTATTGTGCAGCGCCCATGCTAAAAAAAAAATTCTCGAACATAAATCCTGCCCCCCCTTTTAGGGGTACAGTTCTTCCCATTTCTTCATTTTTAATCATAATTTTGGCACAAAATGGGGGAGGGGTGGGGTAATGGGGGAGGGGGTGGGGTTAATGGGGAAACTCAGAAAAATAGATGCGATATATATATATATGTAACCAAAAAAAAATTAAGTAAATCCTTTGCAAGGTGACAGCCCCCTTCCCCCCTTGGGGGTAATGGGGGAAGGGTGGGGGTAAATGGGGGAGAGGGTGGGGTAATGGGGGAGGGGGTGGGGTTAATGGGAAACTCAGAAAAAAAAATTGGTGGGGTAAATGGGGGAGAGGGGTGGGGGAGGGGGTATTGGGGAGAGGGGTGGGGTAATGGGGGAGGGGAGGGGGTTAATGGGGAAACTCAGAAAAAAAATTATAACCAACATCGATTCCGGTCAGGAAGATCATGCTTATCACAACTAATGGAACACTATAGCAATATTATTGATGCACTCGAAACAATGAAAACTATGATTTGGCGGGCCGCAGGGCCCCCAATTACTGTCGGTTCAGTTATTTGGTCAATAAAACTATAGAAATGAACGCAGTCATGAAAATCTTAGGCTTCAAATCCGAGCTCATTGTATTAAGATTTGTGAAGTTTTAGATTTTCATGGCTGCGTTCTTTTCTGTAGTTTTATTGAATGAATAATTAATTGGTTTGCCAGTAACTGGAAGGCCGCAGGCACCCCAATTATTAGGCTTCAAATCCGAGCTCATTGTATTAAGATTTGTGAAGCTTTAGATTTTCATGGCTGCGTTCTTTTCTGTAGTTTTATTGAATGAATAATTGGTTTGCCAGTAACTGGAAGGCCGCAGGCACCCCAATTACTGAGGCCCAAGGTGAGAGGAATAGGAATGATATCCAGATAAAGGGCTACTGATGTTCAAAATAAAATACGCCGTAGGCCACAATTCAGCCGAAGCACCGCAGATCTAGCAAAATCGGCGCGTAGCGCCGACCTTTTGCTAGTAATTGCTATTTTCTTACTTACAGCGACAGGCATAATGATATTAGGATACCTAATAGAAATTTTGTAATATTTTAAAGGGAGGAAATAAATAATTTTCTAAAAATGATCTTGAACTATAAAAGCGCATCTAATCAGATAACTTAATTAACGTATTTCTATGACAACTAAAAAAATAGAATGATAAATCAATATCCTATCAAATTGTTTGTGTATACTTAAAATTATTTGTACAAAAGCCACAGTAATAAAACGCACAAAAGTCACGGTAAATAATTTCGAGTGTGGCTCGTTTAACTTTAAACTCGTGTTTATTTAAATTGCCTGTTTTAATTATGTAATTGTTTGTATTGAATCGATATAGAAATCTTTTGTGAATCGAAAAATCTTTTGTGAATCGAATGATATTAAATGTTAATAAATATTGATTTATTTTGTGCCAAAATTATGATTAAAAATGAAAAATTAAAAAAATGCGTGTACAGGCATGGGAAGAACTGTACCCCTAAAAGGGGGGAAGGAATTATGTTAGGGAATTTTTTTTTAGCATGGGCACTGCACAATAAAAAGACGCATCGAATGGTGAAAACCGCATTGTTCTACACCAATTGTAGCGCGACCTGTAGGTGTGCGCAAAAAAACTGTTTTATATATATATATATATATATATATTAATATATATATATATATATATATATACACGTACATACATACATATATATATATATATATACATTTTAACTGCAAACACGCAGTATAATTAACGTAAAGAACGACGCTTGTATAGGAGAATATTCCGCGCAAGATGAGGAGAGAGAACGAAACAAATGAAAAAATGAGGTAACCACCCGGGAATCGAACCCGGGATCTTCCGATTGCCGGTCAAATATGATAACCATTACACGACGGGCCTCACTCGAACAAATGCCGTAATTTTTTCATTTGTTTCGTTCTCTCTCCTCATCTTGCGCGGAATATTCTCCTATACAAGCGTCGTTCTTTACGTATATATATATATATATATATATATAAGGCTTCATTTCTGAAATAGTATTTTAGATTAAAAAAACTTTAGAAAGGCAAGAGATCAAGGCAATTGGACGATAGTTGGAGGGTTGAGAGCGGTCACCCTTCTTTGGGACAGGTTGAATGAAAGCGAACTTCCAACAGGAAGGGAAAGTAGACAAAAACGAAAGAGTTTACTTTGGCAGGGTGTCATATGATAGCTCCAAACTGTAAACGATATATAAAAGCATTAAAGTTTTTACCATACTTCATCACAAATTTCTACGCTTCATCATAACCGCCATCTTTCTCGATATAGTGTGGTAAAAACTTTAATAATTATGCTTTTATGTGCCCTTTACAGGTCTTTTCTCTCACGTGCACATCAAAAGTTATTAAAGTTTAAAGTTGCACAAGGACTTTGTAATCACCCTGTATTTTTATAAGTTCATCAAATGGAACTGATTGTGGATTATATATGTCAAATTATCATTGGGTATGGAGATGATTTAATTTTGTTTACAGACTTTGAGTACTTACCAAAATGGTTAAAGATAAAATTTATAACAATTCAGGGTTTCTCTTGAAAGCGATCAAACGTACCCTAGATGATGTTTGACTCCTGGGAATCCGATTCCAATGATGTGCCTATTTACGACAGAATGTTGAAATTAATTAGTGACATGAGCTTAAAGATTAAGAGCTAAATTAAATAAAATAAACAGTTTCATTTGACAATTGTTTATTCTAAGTTAAATTGATTATAACATAGCAGAAATTCTAATATTGTAATATTTTTTTAGAAATTAAGATTTTGAATTTTGAATCTGAATTTTGAATTTTGACATAAAGTGTTTCCGTTTCATCACAAATACATTTGGATATGCAATGAAATTGATGATGTAAGAAAGCTTCTGCAATACTTCAACTGTTTATAAATTACAGGGTGATCAACTTAAAGGTGTGCACTGCAAAACTGATCACCCTGTATTTATTTTCCTGTCTCAGATATCAAACATCCGTTGGGGCAACGTTGGTATTTGGGATATCCGAAATAGCAACGTGCGTTAACAGATGCCTGCTATCCAGGCTGATACATACACGTACACTTTTACACTTGCTAAAATCGTATTGTTTTCGCTCGTGCGGAACTAATTTATGACCTAACTTTAAACTGTTGCGTTGCATCCGAGGTTGACTGGTTTCATTCTGGCTAATGCCAGACGATTTTATATTCATTCCTGCAGCTAGTAAATAACCCAATGCAAGAAGGTTGATATCAGTTATTGTAGTTTGATTCCAGCTGATTTTACAATAAATTACCACAAGTTCGTAAAGAAAATTTAGCATTCTTCGACTGGCGAAAGTACGAGTAATTATAGTCGTTTATAAAGTGGCTGAGGTCGAGAGTGCGAATCCCAATATTGATGGTAATAATAATACAGGATTTAGAGCAATATGCCGTATTAGTTGGCCTAAACGCTCTGCCAATTTCTGGCCCTTCTAACTGATTATATTATTACCATATAGAGTTGGTGTTTTGCAGCCATTTAACCATCCTACTTAATAAACATACTTAAAATTAATCTTGTTTTAAGACCTTCATCAAATATATGATAATTTCATTCTAAAGAATTTTATCTCATTATGCAATAGTTCTTGAATACTGAACAATTGCAGTATCACAATTTATTATCGTTAACTGTTTGATAACTATCGTAAAACGATAAAAAGAGAAGCACGTTTCATTCAAAATCATGAAAGTATATTAAGATAATTTTGTCTTTCGATCATATAATTTCAACCTTGAAACTTCTGTCTCTTTTTCCTTACATCTAAATGAATATTTAATAATTCATAATTAATTATACATAAAAAAATTAATGAATAGTAATAATTAATAAGTAATTATTTATTATTACAAATTAATTAATTTAGTTATTCAGTAATTAATGTAAAGCAAGTTTACGAATAAAGATTAAAGCCGAGAGAGAGAGAGAGTGTTTTCTGCAGTTACAATGAGTTATGAGGACAAGCAGAAGCCTCCAAGACCTTTCGATCCACTCGGGAAGGTTCCTTTTATTAAACTGTTCATTTTTTAACTATTCTTGCAGTAGTAGAAAACTGGATGGAAAAGCATAAGGTTCTCTCCCAACCCTTCGCTCCCTCCCCACCAGAGGCGGGTACGGAAAAAGGTTGAAAAAATACCTTGACCCTGGAAAAGTACCCAAGGAAATTTTACAGGAAAGAGGAGAGTATAAGCTAGTTCTACAATTACGCCATGCACACAGAGACCTTACACTAGATAGCACCGCTGTATAAACTAACCAATAATATACTTGTGCCGATCGCACACCAACCACTTGGTAACGTCAGAAAAACCTCTAACATATGGAAACAAGAATTAAGAACAGAAATTATAATTTTTACACTATGCCCTCACCCGTGACGTGCATCCAGCCAACCAAGAGCAAAAATTGTCAGCAGAAATACAAAGTAACATTTTTTTAAGTTTTTTATTTTTAAAAAATTGTTTCTACAAAATATTTTTCTACTTTATTTTTAGACAAGGCAGGCAAGTGTGTGAGCGTGTTTTCTGTAATTGGATATCTGTCTTGTGTAATGTGTATGCCGCCTGAATCTATGTTCAGAATCAAAATTGATTCAAAGTGATACACGATACGTTCTGTAATAATGGATTCCAACAGCTTGCTGACAACTGACATTAAATTAATCGGGTGGTAATTACAAGGATTTTGCCTGCCCCCCTTTTTAAAGATTGGTGTTACATTTGCTAATTTCCAATCGGTTGTAACTTTCCATTATTCGAATGATTGTTTAAATATGGTTATTAAATCATCAACAATATTTTGACTAACCTCTTTTAATACCCCTTTTAATAACCTCTTTTAATATGATCCAAGTCATTTGATGTACTTGGATCATAAATATTAAAAGCATAGTATAATTATTTTTTTCGTTGCAGTACATCAAGTGACTTGGATGATCCAAGTCATTTGATTGGTAGAAGTCTGTGATCACCTGAAAATCAAGGTCCCCATGTATTCTTGTTTTTTGCTTTACGGTACCATATATAATAATAAATTAAATTGAATGCCCGGTTAGGTCAACTGTACGCCCTTGACGATTGGTTAGGTTAAGTCGTGATATTTTCGTTAGTTTTAACGAAGATATCATTTAATAATTGAGGCTGGGGGCCCTGATCTTCAGGTGATCCGAAGTCTGGACTTCACAGACAAATGTATGTTGTAAATAAAATAAAACAATAAGCCTGTTTCTTGGTATTATGCTTTTTTATTATTCCTTTAAAAAAGTGTTGTAATATTAAAAAAAAACGTTTTTCAGTATGATACTATAGTTTTTTTTATAACATTACAAACTACGAGGAAGGGCCCCTAAAGTCTTGGTGCCTAGGAGCCCCAGAGGGTCTTAATTCGGCACTGTCACCGTCATACTTAATCCGGGTATTTGGTACTTCATTTAAGTCTTCTTCCGTGAAAACTGTAACGAAGAACTCGTTTAACGTATTAGCTATATTTATATCCAAGGGCGTATTTAAAGAGGTGGGGGGTATGGGGATGAAACCCCACCCGAACGGGAAAAATTATATCCCTTGATTCGAGAATATTATTTTTTCTGTATATTATTAGCTGATTTTAATGCTCTACTATACAGAGTGGCGTATGGGATGGCACTTTACTTGGGAGGGCGGAATAAATTTGCCCTGAAAATTTTCAGGGTGCCCTGATTTTCGCATAAGCACTATGTGTAGCATAAAATAACACAGAGATTAGAGTATGAGTAACATATATTAAAGCCTTTTTTATATAAAAAACATTACAATTTACAAAAATTAGATAAAATTTTGCTACAACATTTCTAAATGACAAGCAAAATTACGGCATTGCAGTTGATATAGAATTCAGTAAGTCCTCAACTTACGAAAATAAAAACCCACTCTAATAGACAGTTTATTTCCACAACAGTTTCGATGCCCACTGGCATCCTCCTCGGGTGGATACAGAAAAACGAATTCATTTTTCTGTATCCGCCCGAGGAGGATGCCAGTGGGCATCGAAACTGTTGTGGAAATAAACTCTGTCTATTAGAGTGGGTTTTTATTTTCATATTTTGACCTTCACGAAGAAAAAAGTTAATTTTTTTGCATTCCTCAACTTACGTTTTAATTATTAACTACAAGTATAGTAGCAATTAATTCACCTCAAGAAGTAAAAAAAAAAAAAAAAAGGAATGTCAGGAAAAATCTGCCCTGAAAATGCTCAATTCCCTAGTCCTGGGGGACTGCCGCCCCCCAGACCCGCCGCCTCATACACCTATAGCTATACAGATGCAGAACTAGAGACCTACTTTAGATTTGTATTACTCGGCATATAAAACGCTTTGTTTCCATCTTAAAAATCTGCTTTTTAGGGCGAATTTTAGTTCAAATATTATACTCGTATTATATATTAGAAACTACAGCACATTTTTCATTCTTTTTATTCTCATTCTCGTGACTTTACCTGCTACAACGGCAACAGTAGAGCGCTCATTTTCAACCTCATAAAGCCTGAAAACATACTTGAGGAACAGTAATCTACAGCATATGTTGTGCTGACACTTGTGCTGACATCTTGGTACAATGATTGTCAATCATCTGATGTATGCAGATGATCTAGTTCTTATTTCTCCATCTGTAAAAGGGCCCAGCACACTTTTGAAAGTTTGTGAAAGATGGGAAGGATAATGACAAAAAATATAATCATACTTAAAGTCATATTATGATTATGAGGACCAAGGCCTACAAGTATGGAAAATTTCCTGAATTTTAATTGAATGGTATGGTGCTGTCAGAAGTGACCCAAACTAAATATCTTGGTCACATACTAACTGATAGTTTTTCAGATGACTGTGATAGTCTAAGCCTCTAAGGCAATGTAAACAATTATATGCTCAGGGAAATACTTTGATTAAATTTCATATGTATACATTAGATGTTAAGTTGATCTTGTTCAAAACTTTTTGTACTCCAGTGTATACAGCTCATTTGTGGTGGGACTACAGGATGTACGAGTATAATATGAGAAAATTGTGTGTTGCATATGATAATATTTTTAGGAGTTGATTAAAAACTCCTAGATTTATAAATGGTGTTCCTTGTAGTGCCAGTATGCTGTTTGTAGTCAATAAGGTGCCTAACTGCCAGTGTCATACGCAATTTTGTATTTAGATTTATCACTAGGTTCAGCGCCGAATTTACAAATGTGAGGCCGAAACTATGTTTAGATTACGAGGCCCCATGTCGTTATCAATTAAAAATATTCTAATTCATGCATACATTTATCATACAGAGGCAGGTAAAAGTTGCCACAAAAATTTTAAAAATGATCAAACTAAAAAAATGATCTTGCAATAAGCCAGTCTGCATTATGATCGAGATACCCTCAAATTAGGTATTTGGTATTAAAACTTTTATTCTGCAGCAACAGTAGAGCAATTGTGTAGATCAGCAATTATTAAATGGAAACGGACCCCATATGTATTTAAAACATTTTATTTCGTTATTTTTGGATAGCAAAATCATTGATAATGTCGTAAAAGGCTAAACTACGAAGTTTGTCACTCTCTATGTACAAAATGCTTAGTGCAGACACCTTTTCTGAATACAGTTTTATCTTCAATGATGATTTGATACAGATCCTGATGCCATAAATATCTTTTATCTGAGTAATTTTGTTTGATGTAAGCATGAAAGTGTTTTAATTCTCCAACAACAGTAACATCAACATCTTGAAGATAGTCTTTAACCAGAAGCTTTACACCTTCACTCAGCTGTTCTTCCGAAGCACCTACACCTACAGTACATCAACCAAAAAGGAAAAGTTGCTTGCAACATTTTCGTAAATGTTTGCTCTTTTATTTAAATTTGTTTCAAGAGCATCCATCATAGGGATAAAAGATTTAATTCGAAACTTGTTTCTTGGAGAAAGGGTTTCATCGGCATTAGGTGGTGCATCACCAATCACCATCGTTGATTTCTTTTCTTCTCAATCTTTTCCTTTTATTCGCACACTTGTAGTCTACCGAAGGCAGGATCTCTTTTGCTTTCAATTCAGTTTCACCAAAACTTTCACGGGTGTCTTTCAAGACATGTACTGTGCATCAGTGGCGGCTCGTGGACTGAGAGGGTGGGGAGGCCCACCAATAATTAATTGCTGTTTTATTACATAGTGCGAGGATAGTTATATATGGCATATGCCCATAAATAAATTACTTAAATTAAGATGGCTTAATCTGTACAAAATTATTCATAATATAGATACTACCGCTAAGTTACTAACCGTTATTATAAATTAACTAAACAACATGGAGTAAAGTTATTAAAATATCAGAAAATAAAACGAAAAATCACCAATTGGTTTTACTTACGTCTTCTACTTGAAAAGAAGATAAATTCTCCTTTCTTTTCCAGCAGCAAACCTATTTATGATATTTTCATACCAGCAAGGTTGATTCGATAGCTTTTGCATTGTACTCATTTTTCGATCTCTTCGCGTGTTCATTTAGCTGTTCAAAAATACTGAACGCCTGTTTACATAACTGTTTAACACAAATATCATTTTGAATGTGCTCTTTCGAAGTGGAATGTCTCTGCAAGCTCCTTGCCAAGTTCTTCCAATCACGAAACCCTTCGTCACTCCATACATTTTTTTTTCACACCAACTAAAAGACAAGACCAGCAAAACAAACCGTTTTTTTGCAAACTTCCACACAGCCACTTATATCTGTCATACCAATTAGATTTAAAACTTCTGTTTTTGCTCTTATTTATTTGAACACAAGATATGTTTGGAGTTGATCTACCTTTATTTAAAATGTATCTTTTATTTTCTTCGCTTCTTCTAACAAAAGAAATGTCCAATAGTGAAACGATTATGTCAGTAACTTCTTCCATTTTGAAGGGTTAAGTTTACACAAAGAATATAAACTCTGATATACATATTGCCTTCAAAAACTTACAAATAACATAACACTACCATAACGTAGCCTTTAAAAATGTACAAATAACAAGTTAACACTGACATACCTATGTTGGGTACACTAAATCACATATAAATAACACTAAATTCACTTATAAAGAGTTGAATGACAACGTAACAGGTTCGTGTAAATAAAATATAATAACTAAATAAAAATTCAATTTCACGTGGTATTTAGCAATAATTTTGACTCCGAAGATCTGGTTGCTAGGCAACAGCCATTTAACTCCGCCCACTGGCTAGCCATGATAAAGCTCGCGGAGGATTTGTGATTTTAGGCCTCCATTTCACGAATTCATGTCTTTTGGCAGGGCAGAATAAAGCATGACATTAGTACGTTGCCATGACAACCAAGAAGCTGAAGGGAGACTTTCCTGACTACTTCTTCCTTTCGATTTCTCGTGCTGAATTTGACCATTATAGCTAAAGGTTACAGTTATATTCAAGGGGGGAGGGTGGTTCTATTGAAAATTGAACTTTTAACGACTATATTCGAAGAGGGAGGGTGATTCCTTTGCTAATTAAAATTTTTAACTTAAATTATATTAAAAATTTTAAATTTTGCAATTTAGGAAAAAAATACTTATAGCCTGTTGAAACCGAGGAGGCACAGCCTCCATGCCTCCCCTGTAAAGCCGCCACTGCTGTGCATCCTGTAGGGCCTTGCTAGTTTTGTGGAATTGATTGAATAAACGGTTCCAGATAATTAACATGAACATAAACTCTAATTCCTCCATTTTCTCCAACAGAATGCCAGCCTCTCTCTTTGTATCACCCTTTACACTGTCATCAGTATGGACATGAGTGAAGGCATCAATAATTGGATCATACCCCTCAGCTATGGCTGAAGTGGCCTTTGCATGTGCTTCCCACCTAGTGTTAGAAAGGCGTTTTGGTAGTGTGGAATTAGGACGCAGATATGATTTAAGTGCTGCCCAACGTTTTATAGAGGCAGAAAAGAATGTGTATAACTATTGCACAACAAAATATTTCCTGCATTTAGGAAGCAATCAACTGCAGCACGACCAACAAGGTTAAATGAATGTCCAACACAAGAAATATACAGTATATGACATACTTATTTTTCTCTAGAAGTTTCTGCTGCATGCAATTATACCTCCCTGACATGTTCGCTGCATTATCATATGGCTGTCCTCTGTACTTACCAAAGTCAACTTTGCAATCATTGATAAGATAATCCAACACCATGTTGGCCATACTTTCACCACTGTGCTTTTCTAATTCAAGGAAAGATAGAAAGCGTTTAATGGGAAGATCATCATCGAGTGCCACATATCTGACAATAACAGTTAGTTGATCAACACGTGAAAGAGCTGGTGTAGAGTCAACAGACAAACTGAAGTATCCTGCTTTTCTCAAGTCTTCTAAAATAGATTCTCTTACCTTTTAAGCCATAAGCTGGATGAGTTCATCGCATATTGTTTTAGACAAATATGAATGCTTTCCAGATCCACTACTTCCATAATGCTTAATATGGTTAGAAAGAAATTAATCAAGCTTAGCAACATCATAGGCGTATGAAGCGGGGGGTCTGGGGGGTGGCAGCCCCCCTCCCAGGACTAGGAAATTGAGCATTTTCAGGGAAAATATTGAGCATTTTTAGGGCAAATACTAAAATTTTCAGGGCAGATTTTTCCTGACATTCCTTTGTTTTTGTTTTTTATTTCTTGAGGTGAATTAATTACTTGCTACTATATTTGTAGTTAGTAATTAAAATGTAAGTTGAGGACTTACTGAATTCTATATCAACTGCAATGCCGTAGTTTTGCTTGTCATTTAGAAATGTAGCAAAATTTTATCTCATTTTTGTAAATTGTAATGTTTTTTATATCAAAAAAGCTTTAATATATGTTACTTATACTCTAACCTTAGTGTTATTTTATGCTACACATGGTGTTTATGCGGAAATCAGGGCACCCTGAAAATTTTCAGGGCAAATTTTTTCCGCTCCCCCCCCAGGAAAGTGCCATCCCATACGCCTATGAAAACGAGTTCTATCAAACCAAGAAAGTTCCCTTTATTGGGCGACCCAAGTTTTTCATTGCCTCCCCTAAATGCTAATCCACGTTCTGCTAATCTGCACACAACTGCAATAATACGTTCAAGTATATGCCTCCAGTACTCTTGTTGCTGTTTCATCTGTTCAGCTAGGTGTGAATCCAAGGTTAACCAGCGAATCCTCGTCAAATATGTAAAGAAAACTGTTCTATGCTCCTCAGAATTCTCATGATTTTGAATTGCAATAGGGTTTCGCCAGTCATTAAACCCATCCCTAGCCAGTGCGGTTGATGATGTGGAAAAGAGCTTGCAAACAAAATAGTAAACATAACTGGTTGTTGAAGAGTATACTAATCATTCCCGATTGTATTTTCCCCATTAGCTTTCGTTGAATGAAAAGGACCCCCTGAACAATATCTGATTTGATTTTTGAATGATCACTTCGATTTCTCAAATAAACCATTCCAATGTTAACACTCTGGGGGACCTTTCTGTAAACAGAATGCAATATCATCCTCGGTTAAGACTCCCCAGAGACGAAGATCATTGAACTTTGTGTATTTATTGTCTTCAGCCTGGACTTCAGTCTCTACAGAATCTACAGAAGCTAAGGCTAACAAAGACCCTAAGATCCACTCTAAGGCTAGCCCCAGAGAAAGGAAAGAGTAGGGGGTTAAGAGAAGAGAAGAGAATAAGGGGTTAAGTAAGGAGCAACATCTATCATTCGTGGGTTAACATTCATTCAGAAAAAGAGGAAAAAAGTCTCACCATCATCATCCGCCGGCCACTGCCGACAAGTCAGAAAAATAGTCGGAGAAAATAGGAGAGGGGTGAAAGATGAAAAGAAGTAAAATAAGAACACTTACAAACCATGCAAACACAGTCTTAACTCACTGTCATACCATGCAAACTACAAACATGCAAGTAAAGAGTTAGAGACATGAAAAAAAAAAAAAAAAAGTAGGTACAGTTAAACAAAAAGTGGGTTAGTTTACGCTACGAGCTACATCTACGTTCGTGTTAGTCTAATTTTTTTTTTTTTTTTTTTTTTTGCTGGCATCACACGCTGGCATGTCACAAGCTGGCATTCTTCGTCAACAGACTCATCCTGGAGCACCACCACCAGAGCTCCTGTTGTTAACTTTTTTTTTAATTTTAAACAACGTTAATATTTTTAAAATGTCTGTCAAGACGGTTCTTAAACATATTAACGCTGGTAGAATGAACGACTGACGCGGGAAGATTATTCCATTTATCAATTACTTTAAACGTAAAGAAGTTTTTAGCGATATTAGTAATGAAACGTCTGCCACGCAACTTAAATCCGTTATTGCGAGTATTACTATTATCGAAAGTGAACAATTTATCAAAATTTACGTTATCAACGTTATTAACGATTTTGAAAACTTCAATAAGCTCCCCCAAAAACTTCAATAAGCTCCCCCGATCAGATGAAGTAGTAACATTCGCGTCTATATTATCTATTCTAGTAAAAGAGGTGGATGCTTGTGGTTGTTGTGGATCTGTCTGACTCTCTCGAGTCTGAGATCCCTCCTTTATAAGAGTGAAATAACTCAACTTTCGGTAATTGTTTTATCTGCCTTTCAAGCTGATGCTTCTTTTTTTTTCTGAAATCCACTTTCAAAAGTTCTCTTGATTTTGATAGGCCTCTCCAAAATAATAAGCGAAACAAATAACTGCTTTGAAATTAATAACAGTTGAAATTAAAAATGGCGATAGGGAATATAGTATACTGTAAATAGAGCCTATATAAAATAAAATAATAAATAGAAATGGAAAATAAAACAACGTAACATCGCCACTTATGTTAGGGTTACAAATTTAGCTTATGTTTGACATTAAATTAGGAAGACCCCCTCACCTTCAATTTATTGCAAGTGCCCTATTTGAATGATGTGTATACCTCTGAAAACAAATTTTGTTTTTGTAAATAGATCATGGTTATTTAATTTTATTCAAATTCTATTTTGAGTCTTTATCCGTATACATTATATTTCGAAAGTTGCAGTGGTTTTCAAAGGTGCCCTTAGTACTGGTGAACCATATCACTATTTTTATCTTCATCTTATTCTGATAGCAGGCCCGTAGCCAGGGGGGATCGAACGACTCACCCCCTGCTCCACACCCCCTTGACAGGAAAGGTCCACTTTTGTAACCATAGTTACGACTTATGATGTGATATTATAATATATAACATCATTTAGTAAATAAACACTCGCATATTTTGGCATTTTCTTTTGAAACTTCACAAACTTCTCTAAATTACTCTAAATCCCCTCCGCAGTGACTAGGTCGTTGCACCAAAAGGTCCGCCTTTTTACAATTTCGACCCCCTCCCCCTTGGGAAGTCCTGGCTACGGGACTGGATAGTTCTTTTAATTGGCAAGACATATGTAATTGTTTGAAAATTTTCCTGTGATAATTGTTGTACCCAAATTAGATTTTTATTTTATATCATATTTGAATGAGACTGATCTAATAAAACAATACAATTGATTTTACACTCGTTCATTGATGGTCTGTTTTAAGAAACAATTTTTAGTACTGTGCCCTTTTCATTTTAGGGGAATGCCCTTTTTTCTTTGGACCCCCCCCCTTACTGAAATGCTTAGATCCGCCCTTGCTATATAAGGGTTTGCAATAATATAAGATCTGAGAATAAAATATAAGAATTAAATACTATAAAATAACAAATATAAAATAAATAGACACAGTATGAAGTTAACCAAGTTGCTCTAATAATATTAGAAGCGGGGAGCCTTCGTACTGAACCGTAATCTGGCTAATCTTAGCCACACTCAAATAATTAAAGAATAACAGACAAATAAGGAATGATACGAGCTCTATGGCAGGCAAATAAGAATAGCGAGAGATCTGATGTAACCGACCAATTAGATTTGCCCGGTAATCAAAGTCCAAACACACCAGTAATTAGGTACTGTTTGATATGCTAGATCTACGGTTAGTATCCGTAGCCACGCCCCCACTATATAGGTAAAGGATCTCTTCCAAACGTGAAGTTGTCTCAAGTATGTTGAGGTTGTTTCTCGGAATGTTTTCCGACAATAATGAAAAATTAATAAAGTATTGATTTTAGTAAGCCAGAGCTAAGACATTTTTTAAAGGTCGTAAGAAAATCTAGAGCCTAAGCAGTGGTGGACTTTGTTAATTTTTTTTTTCAGCAAAGCTTTTAAACGGGTCAGTTTTTGTACAGACCACTCATACCAAAGGGGCCCCCTATATTCGGTGTTAGTGTCTTGATTCACTAGATTTAAAATACTATTTATCTTGGAGGAAGCTCCTGGTTAGCCCCAGTCAGTTGGCCACTGGGCATAAGTAAGGTTTGATAAAAAAAAACGAACTCAAAGAGACCCCTTATTGTGTGAGGCCCTGAGCTGTCGCTTACTTAGCTTGTGCCTAAATCCGGCACTTACTGTACTAGGCTTGTGAGTCAGTCAATAAGATAAGAGAAGCCATGGTTAGTGGACTGACTTCCGATATATTTTTAGATCTCAAATCTGGAAGAATTGGTGTAGACAACTGTATGTTCATTATTCATAGTGTTTCACTGGCCTACATAGTCAGTACTCCAGAGAACTAGCTCTTAACCTTCTATGGACCACTTGTATAATGTTTGTACCTATTGATTTGTACCTATTGAGTTGTTGTTGTTGTTGTTGTTGTTGTTGTTGTTGTTGTTGTTATTGTTGGAACATTTTTACTCGTATTAAGGGTTAGTAAAGAACTATAGGTAATTTACCATTTTGAAATAAAAGCTTTCAAGGAACTTGTCATTTACCTAAAGAACCTTCCAGTAATCTTAAATTCTACAGTTTTTGGGGTTGTGTTAGAGGGTATCTTGAGACAGAGACGTCCCTGGACTTTTAGAACCTTTGATCCCTACCCGGCACTTACTAGGCTTGTGAGTCAGTCAATAAGATAAGAGAAGCCATGGTTAGTGGACTGACTTCCGATATATTTTTAGATCTCAAATCTGGAAGAATTGGTGTAGACAACCAGTGCCGGCCTTAGGGGTGTGCGAACCGTGCGGTCGCACAGGGCCCGCAACTTAGGGGGGCCGAAAATTTCACAGAAATTTACCATCGACGTCAGAGTGCCAAAATTGGTGTAAATTAATGTAATTTATTTTTTTATTTTCAGATCACCGATCCATCATGGCCTTAATGATTGCATTGAATATTTAAGCTATAAATGACAAAAAATAAATCTGTATTTGTAGTTGATTAAGTTATTTTCTTTTTGGTATATTTACAAACTTTATTTTGTGTATTTACTTTTCTTGAATATCCTAATTAAATTGAATTATCCTATTCCTAATTAAATATCCTAAGGCCGGCGCTGGTTGAAACCTCTTATGATAGTTTAAATATTTGATAATAATAAAGTAATAAGTAGTAATAATAGTAAAGGCTGTTGGTCTGTTGGTATTCTGTTACAGGTGCACTTGTATAGTTAAATTTTACTTGTTGTACTTGTTAACAATCTACTAAAATAAAATGATTAGCAATGAAAAACAATTTGACTTGTGTCATGGGGGGCCCGTACAGTATACTCTGCACAGGGCCCGAAATATCCTAAGGCCGGCGCTGAGACAACTGTATGTTCCCTATCCGGCACTTACTAGGCTTGTGAGTCAGTCAATAAGATAAGAGAAGCCATGGTTAGTGGACTGACTTCCGATATATTTTTAGATCTCAAATCTGGAAGAATTGGTGTAGACAACTGTATGTTCATTATTCATAGTGTTTCACTGGCCTACATAGTCAGTACTCCAGAGAACTAGCTCTTAACCTTCTATGGACCACTTGTATAATGTTTGTACCTATTGAGTTGTTGTTGTTGTTGTTGTTGTTGTTGTTGTTGGAACATTTTAACTCGTATTAAGGGTTAGTAAAGAACTATAGGTAATTTACCATTTTGAAATAAAAGCTTTCAAGGAACTTGTCATTTACCTAAAGAACCTTCCAGTAATCTTAAATTCTACAGTTTTTGGGGTTGTGTTAGAGGGTATCTTGAGACAGAGACGTCCCTGAACTTTTAGAACCTTTGATCCCTACCCGTAAAAATAAATCCTTGATACGGGCCTGTCGCCTGTCTGTGTCACTGAATTTTAGTATGCCATTTCTACCTTTTAAGGGACCTACGAAATTTTGAATTAGCTTCCTGCTATCAACATGGACAAAAAACTCTTTAAAGTTAACTTTACAGAGTGAGGCAACTCCAGTTTCTTCATCACGTTTAGCTGACCTCAGTGGCGGCTCGTGGTCATATGAACAAGTGGGGCCAGGGTCAGTAGGTAAGTAAGCATTGTGATTTATTTAATAAAATAATGTGTATTCAGTATAACCTTACCTTACAACCTTACAAAGGTTCCGCGCGATGATTTCTCATTTCGCGAAAGTCAAGCTTGTCGCCCCTCCTCTCGAGTTGGCCTGGTGAAGTAGTGAGTTGGATTCTTGCGCTCTCCACCTCACATAGCCAGGTACGCCCGGCTCATCGGGGATTGTTCTGAGCCAGGCGTCTAGTCTTCTTTTGAAGATTTCCACTGCAACTCCCTTCGTGTTTCTTAGGTCTTTGGGCAACTGATTAAACAGTTTTGGTCCTCTCACTACAAAACTATTTTCTTTCAGGGTTAAGGATGTTCCCTGTCTCGCCTTCAATTTGGGAATACGACACAGTCTACCGCTTCTACTTTCCATCGTTGTTTGGGGAGTTATGGGATTCAGAGTAAGATTAGGGACTAGTTTCTCCATTATTTTCCAAGTGTAAATAATGGTGTATCTCTCTCTTCTCCTTTCCAGTGAATATAGGTCTAGTTCTCGTAACCTTTCCCAGTAATTTAGTTCTTTGCACCCATTGATCTTGGCTGTGAAGCTTCTTTGGATCCCCTCCAGCTGTCTAATGTCTTCTTTTTTATATGGGGAAGTTAGGACCGAGCAGTATTCTAATTTGGGTATGATCAGGGTTTTCAGTAGAGGAATCATTACATTCCTATCCCTTCGTTTAAAGGTTCTCAATATCTGACCCGTTATTCTCTTTGCTCTGTTTACTGCTATCTTATTTTGTGTTTCAAATTTCGCATCATCTGTCATTACAACCCCTAAATCTTTTGCTCTGGAATTTCTCTGAATTTCCTGTCCATTTGGGGTATAATATTCCATGCACTTTAGGTCTTCTCTTTTTCCGTACCGTAATAGCTGAAATTTCTCGGTGTTAAACTTCATATTGTTGTCTTCAGTCCACTTGTAGATTTTGTTTATGTCGGTTTGTAGAGATCCTATGTCTTCTGGGTTTCTTATTTTTCTACTGATCTTTGTGTCATCCGCAAAGGATGTTACTGTGCTGTCTCTGGTAACGTCCTCATCTATGTCAGTTAGCATGATTATGAAGAGTAGTGGAGCTAATACTGTTCCTTGTGGTACTGAGCTGAGGACCTCTGATTCTGATGAAGATACTCCTTGTACTGTAACGACTTGCCTCCGCTCACTAAGGAAATTATATATCCATTTCCCTACTTTTCCTGTTATTCCCATATATTTCAGTTTATGTATTATGATTCCGTGGTCACACTTGTCGAACGCTTTAGCAAAGTCTGTGTATAGTACATCATAGTTTTCATTACTTTCAAGTGAATCAATAATGTTGTTGTAGTGTTCCATTAGTTGTGATAGGCATGATCTGCCTGATCGAAACCCGTGTTGGTTATCATTGAATTTTTTCTGAGTTTCCAAAAAGTCATAGATTTTCTGTCTAACTATTCTTTCAAATATTTTAGTGAGATGAGATGTAAGCGACACTGGCCTATAGTTTTTGGCCTGGGATCGATCTCCTCCTTTATATATTGGGACTATGTTCGCGCTCTTCAGGATGCCCGGTATTTCTCCCGTGTCTAATGATCGTCTCCATATCCAGTATAGGGGCTCAGCGATTGCATTCTTGCAGTTTTTGATCAGTGTGGCATTCCATTTATCCGGTCCTGCCGCTGAGTGTGTTTTTAGTTTCCCTATGGCTTGTGTAATATCATCCGTCGTAAAGTCGAAATCCGTTATACTTTCCCCTTGTGGTTCTTCTTCAAAGAACGCGTTTCTATCGCAAATCAATTTGTCAGTTTTTGGGATACTGAAAGATGATTCATACTGAGCTTTTAATATTTCAGATACTTCTGTTAGATCATCAGATAAATCACTGTTCTCATTTTTTAAAGGTCCGATAGTCGCTTGGTTTTTCGACTTTCTTTTTGCGAAATTATAGAAGTACTTTGAATTAACCTTTATCGCTTCTATAGCGTCATCTTCTTCTTTTTCTGTATGCTTCTCGATTTGTTCCTGTATGACGACATCGATACTTTGTAGTTTATCATTTAATATTTTTCTGATGTTGTTATCTTTACAATTACTTAATTTTGCAGTCACTCTTTTTCTCTTTCGGAACAATGCCCTCTTTTGTCTTTCGAACCTGCTTCTCTTTCCTCTTTGTTGTATCTTTGGGACATGTTTTTCCACAATTTCTAACGTCTTCTCCTCTAACGTCATTAGCATCTCTTCCGTTGTCTTGGCCTCGAAAATGGTTTTCCAATCTATTACTTCCATGCTGGATGTCACATCTTCCCAGTTTATAGCTTTGGAGTGAAAATTAAAAATTTCGAATTTGCTTCGTTCTTTGTGCGTGTTCTTTCCTTTCCTGTTGCCTTTATATTAGTTGTTATTTCAATGATATTGTGGTCTGATATCATAGTTGGGGAGATTTCTACATTATCAATTAGATTACTGTTGTTTGTGAATACCAAATCTAGGCAGTTGTTTTTTCTTGTGTTTTCTGTTATTTCTTGCGTTAACATAAATTCATCAGCTAAAGCTAGTAGCATTTTTACCTGCTCCTGGTCTTCTCGTGTGCCCCCCTTGTCCTGGTGGATACATATATTTTTTCCTATCCTTTTATATTTCATGAATGGGAAATTAAAATCACCACAGAGAAAAATATTTGGGGTTGGAGAGTGTAGATCTTTTATTAAGTTTCTTACCTCTGTAATGGAATCTGAAAATTTTGAGGTTGGCGTGTTTGGGGGTCTGTACATTACAATTAGTACCATATTTAATTTTTCAATTTTTGCTGCTACACATTCTACGTAGTTGTTTGAGGTACTTATAGCCATTTCTGCTATGTGCCTTTCGCGTGTGTAAATAGCACATCCTCCTTTACGTCTCACTGTTCTGTCGGCTCGGAGGATGTTATAGTTGTCAATTTGTATTTCGTTTTTGTCAATACAGGACTCACAATTTTCACAGTTCGCCTGGCAGTCCTTTAGATGAGTTTCCGTGAGGCATGCAAAGTCTGCTCCGGCTTCTTGCATGAGTCCTTTCAGGTATGCAACTTTGCTCGTGGACTGGTTTGATTTAAGGCCCTGTATGTTGGCTAGGATTATTTTTATTTTTTCTCTTTCTTTTTCGCATACAGGTGGTTCCGCTTTGTTTTCCGATGTGGGTGCCGGTTTCGTTGCCTTGTGGTCCTCCGAGAATTTACCTCTTTTTATCTTTGTCGGTACCTGTTGTCCCGATAACGCATGAAATGTCTTTGTTCGTACCTTCTGTCCGGCTCTCGGATTTCTATATTTATATTTGTCAGCTGGTTTTGTAATTGCTGGAGAGTATTTAGCAGCTGAAATGTGTTGGCTGCGTCTAAAAAATTGCCACTCTTCTTTGATGTTCGTTTTTTCTGTTCCCTCGGTGCGTTCCTTTGAGGGTGGTGGTATCGGCATTTTTTTTCGTATTTGCAACTCCCATATCTTTCATAAGTGTTGCAGACCGTAAGATGGTGGAACATGCATTTCTTATCAAACTTGCAATATCCACTTGTGTAATGCATTTTGCATAATGTGGGATGTGCATATATGCATTGCCCATCCCGATATCTGCAGTTTCCTTTCGCGTAGTATTTGCATACGATATTTTCTACGCTTCTGCTTTCTTTCTTATTATTTACCAAGTTCTTAGTTTTGGCATTATCATTATTTTTCTTTGGCTGTTTATTTTCTACGTTTTTAGTTATTATCTTTTTATCATTTCGCTCGTTGGACCGTTTGTCTACTTCGCCACTTTTACTTATTTCTTTCCTTTCATCTATGCCTTCCTTCTGTATTACGTTGTTTATATCGTTATTTGTTATTAAATTGTTGTTCGTTATTATGCTGTTAATCGTTATTTCGTCCTCTCTCTCATCCACCCTGTTTTTCGTTGGGACCATTTCGGACACATGCGTCCCCATTATTTCACTCTTTTTTGTAACTTTCGAGTCTGCTATCTCCATTTCTTTAAAGACCGCGAAAGAATTTACAGTCTGTGTACATGCGCCACATAGAAATTTGATCCCAACGACTTGTTTCGCGTTCGAGACAAGAGTTATTTCCCGATCATTCCAATTCATGCAGTTAAAGTCGTTTAATCGTTGGCAGAAATCACATCTAATCGCTAGGCTTTCCATTGTTACTAAATTGCACAAATTACAGATTAAGTGAGAATTTGGACCCAATTTGGACCCATATACCCATATTTATTTATATAAATACTCTCCTCTTCTATTTTTGCTTTGAGCAAATTTTTCAATGACCTTTTGATTAAATTGTGGAATTTCTGTTATGTAGTTCTTATATACAGACAAAACAGCAAAGCGTTTAATCTATCTTGTGACATTGAATTTCTTAGTGTCTTTATACGCTTCAGAGTACTGAAACAACGTTCGGCATCCTGTGGTGGATCCAGCGGGGGTTCGACCGAACCCCCCTAAACCAGAACCACTCTAAACCAGAAAGCCCCTCTCCCAAAGCTAAATGACTGAACATACAAGTTAATTTACAAACAACACTAAAAGCATGTAATATACCCTTTTGTTTCATTTGTCTAAAAACAATATTCATTCAAAATATTTATTCAATAGAATTTTCGGTTTACAATGTCAAGAAAAGTTAAACAGCAACCAAGAATTGATCGATTTTTTGGTCCATCAAGTTTGGTTCATCCCACGTCAGTGACAAGGTTAGTAACTGTATTGTAAACTAAAACAATGACTTTAAAAACTACTTACAGTTACTGATCGATTGCTCATGTTAAATTCATTGTCTCTCGTTTTGACAGTGATGAAGAAGGACAATCTATCCCGACTGCAAAGAGGATTCGCAGTAGCGCCAGTACCGGTAGGAACACGTGTTGTACGACAAGCTGACTCACAGAAAACCATTTTTCGTGTTTTGATATATTTTACAGTTAAGACTAAAAACTAAAGTAAGCTAAATCTTATTTCATTTTCTTAATATAATTATAATAGCTCCGCATTTTGTTTTATTGCAGGTAACCCTGCTTGCCATGCATCGGTACATGATATTGACGTTGGTGCCCTGTTGCGTCAGAAAATTCCTGTTAGATCTCTGCAACAAGCTGAAAAGTTCAATGTCATAACTAGCCATTTTCAACCAAGAAAGGATTATTCTTTCCCCAAAGTGTTTATGAATGGTTGTAATCAATGTTCCCTCTAAGGTGTGCGCGTGTGCGCGCGCACACGCGTTGTGAAACCCGCGCACACAGCAAAATAAAATGCGCACAGGCTCAAGCGTATCATGAGTCACGAAAGTAAATGAAGTAATTTCAAAAATATACCGTCACACAAGGTCTGACCATTTGCATCAACATACTCTATAGTCGCTCTTTTAAGTATTAACCCCTTCCGCCCGACTTCGCCGACGACCGCGCAATTAAGCA
Organism: Bathynomus jamesi; assembly: GCA_023014485.1. NCBI lineage: Eukaryota > Metazoa > Arthropoda > Malacostraca > Isopoda > Cirolanidae > Bathynomus > Bathynomus jamesi. Next base: position 441,587 of record JAJOZX010003458.1, on the reverse strand, counting down.
ATACGGATTTTTTTTACTCTATGTACTTGCATTTTTTTCTTTTATACGTTAACGCATTGAATATAAACCTTCTCTTTCTTATTTTTGCATAAAAACGAATAGTAATTACAGTATCTCATAATCCATAAAAAAAAATTTATTTTATTTTATTCCTATTTTGTGAATGGATAAAATCATGTATTAATCTTGATAGTCTATTTGAAATTGCTAAATGCTAAAAATTGTTTTGAGAAATGATAACTAAAATAGTAATTTTCAATTAATGTTATTTTTATTTTATTTCTTTATTTCGTTGAATTTTATTTTATTATTTTTTATTTTATTCATATTTTTAGAATGGATAAAATGTTTTCTTTTTTAAGAATATATAATATCGTAAACAGTTTTTTAATATCCATTTAATAGTACCGTAATGATCAAGCTATCACCTTATGGAAATAATATTTATTAAGTATTTAATATTTATATATATTTCATTTTGAAGATAATAGCGCTCAGAAAAGTTTGTACAATTTTTCACCATGAATCTAAATGTACGCACAACAAAAATTTCTTGCGCACACGGACTAAAAAAAATTAGAGGGAACATTGGTTGTAATCGGTCTTTTCAAAGCTTTTGGCTGCAACGCTATCCTTGGCTGGTGTACAGCAAGGAATGCGATGGCGGTTTCTGTCTCCCATGCATTCTATTTGCTACACGAGAAAACCTTGGTGCTCTCGTGAACAGTCCATTTACACGGTGGATAAAAGTAAGTACGGTATGCGGTCAACACGAGAACGCCCTTTACCACGTAGATGCTATGGTCGCTTATGACAATTTCCTCGCCACAAGTCGAAATCCTGTAAAAAAGTATCCAGGTGCAAATTGAAAGTCAACGTACCTACACAATGCACAAAAACAGAGAAGTTATCAAAATTGTGACAAAAATTGTTCATCTTTGTGGCAAACAGTGCATTGCCTTAAGAAGTCACAGAGATGAAGCACAGCCGCCCAAGACGCAAACAGGGGCAATTTTCTTGCCTTGCTGGAATTTCGCGTCGATGCTAGTGATGAAATCTTAAAAAACCATTTAGCAACATGCCGTGCCAATGCAAAATATTCCAGTATATCAACTCAAAACCAAATTATTGGTCTAATTGGGGATCAAATTAGGGATTCGATCATCAACGAGATAAAAGAAGCAAAGTTTTTTAGTTCTTTGCGATAAAGTGACAGACAATGCAAATCTTGAACAATTATCGCTTGTTTTGAGGTTTGTTGACAGGAATTGTATTATTCGCGAAGAATTTCTAGATTTTAAAACCACTGAACGCATAACTGGGCAAGTCATCTCTCAATTGATCCTAGGAAAACTGGAGCAGTGGGGTCTAGACATAGCAGACTGCCGTGGACAAGGGTATGATGGCGCTTCAAACATGTCCGGCCAGGTCCGAGGGGTCCAACGTGCAACGCATAATAGTTCAGCAAAACCCCAAGGTAATATATGTTCATTGCAATTCTCATGTCCTCAATCTCATCATCGTAAAAGCTTGTAGCCTACCATCTGCACGCAATATGGTAGGAACCATAACTGAGATTTCTAACTTTTTCAATTATTCTCCAAAGCGACAGAGGTGTCTGGAGAAAGTAATAAACTTGGATCAGCCAGAATCTCAAAAATCAAAGATCCGAGACCTTTGCTGCACTCGTTGGGTAGAACGTCATGAAGCATATAAAACATTTATGCTCTTGATGCCAACAATTATTAAAATATTAGAAGTTAATACAAATTAACCACAGTACCAGCAGTATAGTTCTGAAACACATTGGAACTGGGATAGAGAGACTCCAAAAAGCATACAATTTCTATCATACGTGTTGTTCGTTTCAACTTCTTATTTCCTTGACTGTTGCCATGAAAACTTTAGCAATCATCAAGCCGTTAAGCATCAAGCTTCAGAAGAAATCAAACGACATTGTGAAGGCTTACAACATGATCTTGGACACACAGAAAGAGCTGAAGGAAGTGAGAGATAAAGCTGACGATGTGTTCAGGGGATGGTGTTCGCAAGCTACACAGATCAGTTCTGATGTGGGTATTGAACCCAGTGTACCAAGTACAACTGCCGGACAATAGCACAGACCAAATACTGTGATGCGTACTTCACAGAAATCTCAGTAATGTCTATTGCTGGCTCAACGGTAACTCTGGGAACAAGACCAAGTAACTGAACAGCCATCTTCTGAGTGGGACCGAATCTATAACAAAAAGAGTTCATTAATTAGGTGGAGAATGCAGGGGAGCGGATCCAGACCGGTTGGCGTTGCCACCGTGTTACGGAAAACTGTCAGATTTTTAGAATTTAGAAGTTCGTGTTCTACAAACATACCTTGTAGACATCTGCATAATATGGTCCAGAAAAGAAAGAAATAGAGTACGACGACAATATTCCTCAGGTGTGTCATGAGGAGTATTTGGTCTGTGCTGTTGTCCGGCAGTTGTGCTTGGTACACTGGGTTCAGTGCCCACATCAGAACTGATCTGCGCAGCTTGCGAATACCATCCCCTGAACACATCGTCAGCTTTATCTCTCACTTCCTTCAGCTCTTTCTGTGTGTCCAAGATCATGTTGTAAGCCTTCACGATGTCGTTTGATTTCTTCTGAAGCTTGATTTTTAACGGCTTGATGATTGCTAAAGTTTTCATGGCAACAGTCAAGGAAATAAGAAGTTGAAATGAACAACACGTGTGATAGAAATTATATGCTTTTTGGAGTGTCTCTCTATCCCAATTCCAATGTTTTTCAGAACTATACTGCTGGTACTGTGGTTCATTTGTAATAACTTCAGACCTTCCCAGCCCTGGGACGCTTGACATCGAATATATAAGATGGAGGAGAAAGTGGCAGTCAGAGAACGCCAAACCAGATTCGATTCAACCTGCATTAAAGGTAGATCATAATTCTTCGTATGCTCCGATTATTTAATATTTAATATTTAGTATAAAATTTTCTAGCTTAATTGTAACTTTATCACTTTTTCTTTCCAGGCTTGCGATGCCGATATATTCCCAAACATCAACTGCTTGTTGCGAATTGCTTGCACCATGCACCATACCCATCACTTCTACTGACAATGAACGTGCCAACAGTACCTTGAAACTTGTGAAGGGGTACCTTAGGACTACTATGTCCACGGAGAGATTGTCGGGCTTGGCGTTGATGAGCATTCATTACGACAAGCGAAACTGTAGTAGTTCAACGGTTCGCTGAACAGCAACCCCGACGAATGCCGCTCGTCGATCCAGTCTTTGAGAGTCGGGAGATTAACTGATATCTCAGTCAACACAAAACTTTGTCAAGAAATATAATAACTTCACTTATATTAATGAACAAATCTAGAATGATAAAGTATGATTTTCAAAAGAAATTTAGGTTTTGATATTGTGAAATTTTCGTAAACAGTGTTTCTTTAAGACTTATCACGAATTTTGTCTTTCCTTGTATAATTTTCTTGCAAATCAGTACATAACTTTGATGTTGTAAAAGCTAATAAACTTGAACAAACACCCCCGCAAATTGCTTAAAAACATGTTTCTGAGAGCCTTAATTTTCAAAATTTTTCGGAGAAGCATGCCCACGGACCCCCCCTAGAAGCCTTCGGCACTCGTACCGAACCCCCCTCCAGCAAATCCTGGATCCGCCCCAGGCATCAGCTGTAGACACAGGTGTCACTAGGACGATTTCTAATAATTTTGACACCTCTGAGAATGTATCAAGCAGCTCGTTGTCATGTAAAAATCGACACAAATCACTAACACTTGAAATGTCAATGACTGTATCATTTGCATAGATAACAGTTAATTCAGAAATTAATTTTTCTCCATTTAGCATAGGATAATTGGCAGGGCCTAGTTAAGGCATACGCCATTTATGCCATGGCGTAGGGCCCCCCCCCCCGGATTTTTGCCCCCCCCCCCCCCCCCCCGAAATTTCTCCTCCCCCTCTAGTTTTATCGCTCGCCGTACTCACCTTAAAAACAAATAAAATAAAATCTTTTAACATCTGTAAATACAAGATTGTTTAGAAACTGAAAAAAAGACAATCATTATGACCACATAATAAAACAAATTTGCGTTAAGTATAATAGTATATTGTTTTTTTATTGTGATAGCCATGTTTCTACTATAAGCGTCTGCAGCAATCCAGCAACTGCTAAGGGGAACTACCCATTTCGTCGAGACATTAGACTACCAGTTATTTTGTAGTGCAGCAAAATCTGACTATATTTGTTTTACGACTTAACTGAAAGCTTATGCGTCGAAAGACCCCATGGGAAGTGATGAGGCATCTGACTGCTCATCCTTTGACTGCAAATGCATTTCCTAATGTGAAAACAGCAGTAGCAATATTCTTGACCATTGGTGTTTCAGTCTGTGAGGCTGAACGTTCTTTGTCATGCATGGGTAGGATTAAGAACTGTATGAGGTCATGCCTCTCAGATAAAAAGCTGAGCAATCTTTGTATCCTGTCAACAGAATACGATCTCACACGATCACTACCTCTCAACGAGATTGTGAGGAACTTCGCTGCACAAAAGTCAAGAAAAAACTTTTGTGTAATGGAGGAGTCAGTTTTCACAATCTATTTGGATTATATTGTCAATAAATTTGTAAGCCATTGTAAATGTTCTATAAAAATCTGAGTTACTATAAATAAAACTATTATTAGAAATGTTAGAGGTGTATTTCATTTTGTCAAACAGAGTGACAGTGTTAGACTAGAACATAATCAGAAAAAAGTGCCGCTAGAAAAGAAACCCCAGGCTTAATTTTCTAGGACTTCCAAATTTTTTATTATTATGGATAGACCTACAACAGTTTGCAGATTTATTGTCGGTATGTTTAGTGTACACTGTGTCTGGTCCAGTGAAATATCTGTAGTTGTATGATGTACTCATGCCGTAATCTTTTGTGTACTTCATTTCGTTTTACATTTTTGTCTCATGCATGCACACATTTTATATTGTATGTGTATATATATATTTTTGTATATTATTGTGCATTTTAAAATCACACATATTCAACAAGCTACATTATAATGTTAATGATGAGCTTGAGGCCCCCTTCTTGAGCCCTTGGCGTAGGACCCCCCCCCTAACCTTAACCAGGCCCTGATAATTGGTTTTAATGGTATTGATGTGATCGGTTGGGAAGTTTTGCTTGTAAATATTAAACTCTTTGGGGTCAACGATTGAACGAAATAATTCTGATTTTCTAAATCTGTCGTTCATCTCCTTAATCATTAGGATTAGGGTACATGCTTTTTTTGCGTCCATTTCCATTGTACTGCTCACGTCTCTTCTCATTCTTTTCACTTGAATTGGTCTCATTATTATCAACTGCAACTGGTTCAGGGACGTGGTTCTTGACACACTCTCGCATGTGATTCATTGATGATTCAAAGTTCTTCAATGCCTGTGCGGTGGTAACACTAGTTGACTTGTTTGACTGCAGAACACTGTAAAAAGCATCTACATGCTTCAACGCCGTATAAAAAAACGACAAAAAGAAGTTGAATTCATCTTCTAACGATTTCTTAAATCCCACAGATTCGCATATATCATACTTTTGCCATCCCAGCTGTTTTCATTCTGAATTCTGTCAAAACATTTTAATAGCTCTTGTTTGTTCTCTAATACAACTGACAATTCTGGAATGAAAATTCCATCGTGTTTCAGACACTTTTGGAATGCATGTGTGGCAAACTTCTCGAAGTAAGCTGCTACGTTTGGGAGAGGTAGTGAAAAATACACCAATTCCACTCACAGTTGAGAAAAAAATTCTTATTTTTAAATGATGAACAGACTGTCTTCATAATTAAATTTAACTGATGTGCATAACAGTGGATATAATGCGCATGAGAGTAGTATTCTTTTATTTGCACCTGCACTTCACCGTGAGAGCCACGCATTACTGCCGCCCCATCATAGGCCTGAGCAACAAGTTTGTCCTTTAGGCCAAACTGTTGCAGCTAGTCTCTTAACAAATTCGTAATCCCAGCAGCTCTCCTATCTTCAACTTCGACGAAAGCTAAAAACCTTTCAACAGGCCGACATTCTTTCACATAGCGCAATATAACTACAAATTGCGAACGGCAAGCCACATCCGTAGTTTCGTCTGCTTGCACAGAAGCGTAACGGACTTTATCGGTTTTGGATTTTATTTCATCCACATACACTTGATACATGCAGTCTAAAAGATCGTTTTGAATTGTTTTGGATGTGTTTTTCGCTGTTGTAGCATTTTCAAGATGATCACTTAAGGCAGTGGTTCCCAACCGGTTTTGGCTTATGGCCCCCTTAGGAACCTTATTTTTTCCTGTGGCCCCCATAAGCATTATTTTCAGTAGGTAATATGCAGATTAACTCTATTTTACAAAGACAAATATATATAAAGAATATTAAAACAACTATTTGTATTCAGGTACAATATTATTTGTCACATAGGACTATAAACATAACAAAAACTAAACAGTGGCTAACAAAAATTTGCAGTTATTTACTTATATTATGTATTAATTATAAAAAAATATAATCAAAAGAAATACTGTACTTATAGCAATCTATTATAAATTAAAAAACTAGTAAAATTACTACAACTTCGCAATATTAGGGTAAACAAATAAGAGCTACTTACACACTACAGCGACGATCGACGTGGTAAACAGACTGTAAGGATTTCAACCTGAAGTATTTTTATCAAGTCAACAACGCTGCCAGGCGCATAACGATCAAGCGCACAATGGAGTGCGCCGCACAATAAGCTTGTAAGATGCAAAATATTTGTTTACAGATAAATTCAAATTCTATTTCTATTATAAAATATCTAAAAAAAAGGAAAATATATGTATTAATAATTTTTTAAAATGTAATTCAACTACATAAATTAAAATTATCTATTGGCCTAACTATAATTTAGGCTTCAATAGGTTGAGTCCTGTGGCCCCCTTCATGGAGTCTGTGGCCCCTCTAAATCTTAACATTTTCCTGTGGCCCCCTTCAAATGTGCCATGGCCCCCGGTTGGGAAACACTGACTTAAGGCACTGTCAAACGTTGCTATGTAGGAAATCATGTCTAAGAATACTCCACGATTAAAAGATTGTTGCGTTTCACCATGGCCTCGTAATGGCAGCTCATGAGAAGCACAAAATTTTAAACAGTCTATGTTTCTTGTTAAGCTATGTCTATTTTTCTCAACTAATTCATTGTGTTTCTTAATACTGAGGCGATGTCCGGCATCTATTTCAGAAAAAATTTTCACTCACTGTTCCAAATGTTTTAAATTTGACAGCATTATTCATATGAACTGTGCTGCATTCATGTTTCTGGATCCGTTCAGAAAGATGCTTTAAATCTTTACAACCAGTACTTGTCCACAAACTTTCACCCCCAAATAAAAGACAGTAAACACAATATAATGTATTCTTTGCATCACTAACAGTGAGCCATGACTTTCTTTCGAACCAACTAATTGAAAATGTTCTCAGTTTTTTACCGTCTTGTTGAGTAATTTTGATATCTTTAGGCTGATATGCACCATTGCACCAAGTCTTTTAATTTCTAACTTTTCCTCAAGTTTCACCGAGGAAAAGGGAATTTCTAGTAGAGTATCAACACTATTCATTATATTATTGTTAATGGGTACAATTTTAAGGACTAAATCAGTGAAGCCAATAGTGATGCACTATAAATCACACTCACGGGTGATAAATGCACAATAAATGGATTAGGGGAGAAACCTCAGCACTACCATATCACGTCACTTTCATTACTGCTTGATGAGAGAAGGGCTAGATCTGCCTGGCCCAGACGCAACCTGCCACATCTCTTATGAGTCAGTGGAAATAACTAAATTTTCTAACTTTTAGCAACTCGGATAGAAGACTCACCGCTGTAGCTTGAATACAATGCAGCATACTTTTAGGGCCAGTGTGAGGGGCGGGGCCCATTTTAATTAAAATAACGTGAATTATTAGCGTATATTTATATATTTTTAAGGAGCTCCTTGAAGGTCTCATTTAGAGAAAATATCCGTGAATCTTTAACTTTGAATTTTCTTCCATTTTGATTTGGTCAGTGTAACTACTGGTGGGGCCCGGCCCCACTGGCCCAAAAGAAGGATCCGCCCCTGGCTGATCTAATTAAGGATTTAACCCTCGACGTAAGTTTATATAATTTTCTGAAATAGTCTGGTTAGAATGTGACTTAAGTAGTTTGTAGTCTCTATTTCCTTCTGTAATAGCATTGCTAATTTCATTGTTAAACCATTTCAGCGTCTTAGTTGGCAAAGAGGAAACTATTTTAGTGGAAATAAAAGGGTCCTGTAATATTTTAAATTGATCCCTATATGAAATCCAAGTAACAGTGACATCTTTGTTTAGTAGAACTTCAAGGGTGTCTAAACTACTTCGAAAACTTTCAAAATTTGCTTTAGAGAAACCCAACCTTTTATGTCATTTCCCAAGTACTAATTGGAACCCTGAGGTCAAACCTAATCAAATTGCAGTTGCTCTTACTCAAAGTTTCACCAATAGTCAGGTCAGAGACTAGGTCATCTTCGCTCGTGAATACGAATCTAGTTTATTATTACCCCTAGTAGGACCGTCTACCCATTGAGTGAACAAATTATCATCTGCAAATTCCAGTAGTCTTGAGCCTTCAGCATCAGCAAAAGGCACAAAGGTCTTTGCATGAACTGATTGGTTGTATATTACAGTCCCGTAGCCAGGACTTCCCAAGAGTGGGGGTCGAAACTGTGGAAAGGCGGACCTTTTGGTGCAACAACCTAGTCACTGCGGAGGGGGTTTAGAGTAGTTTGTGGAGTTTAAAAAAAATGCAAAAAAAATACAAGTGTTTATTTACTAAATGATGTTATATATTATATTATCACATCATAAGTGATAACTGTGGTTACAAAAGGACCTTTTCTGTCAAAGTGGGGGGGTCGTTCGACCCCCGATCCCCCCTGACTAAGGGCCTGTGTTATAGTGAACGGTCTGTATGAGCAGAATTACCAATTCATTGTTATACTAATCGGATACCAATGAATGAACTGAAGTATGTCGTTGGCTACGTTTTACTTTATAATCAAGCTACAAGTGAAAAGGTGTTCCCACTTTTTAATATAAACTTATGATGTTGTACACAAATACATTCGTCTACATATTAATTGCATCAACAAGAAAAACGGGATAAAAGATAATGATATGAATATATTCAATTTTTAACATCTGTAATTCTAGTACAATCGTAATAGTAGTAGTTGATACTTTTTATCACTACTTTTTATCTCTTGTTGAACAAAGTTAGTAGTATAGCCGCAAAAGGGGAGAGTGCAAGAATGTTGCAGGTTATTATGTAATGTTGCAAAAGGGGTGGGGGTTGTTGCAACGGGGGTGGGGGATGTTGCAAAGAGGGTGGGGGTTGCAAAAAAATAAAGAAAAAAAAGAGTACTGGCCTTTGTTGCCAACCTAGGTTGCAAGGGGCATGCAACTTGGAGGCCTCCCCCAAGCTATTCCCCCCAAAGGGCCAGAGAGAAAGGAGGAGAGAAAGGAGGAGAGGTGTTCACCTGGCAGGAGCCAAGTGCACATTAAGACTTCAGCCGAGTAGGCGTTGTTTTATAGGCTCCTAATCAGCCAGAATCAGCCAGTTGGCTGAATCAGCCAGTTGACTGAGCCAAGGGGGGAGGGGTACACCTGAAGGAGAGAGAGAGAGAGAGACGCCTGTAGGAGAGAGAGAGAGACGCCTGTAGGAGAGAGAGAGAGAGAGACGCCTGTAGGAGAGAGAGAGAGACGCCTGTAGGAGAGAGAGAGACGCCTGTAGGAGAGAGAGAGACACCTAAAGGAGAGAGAGAGTAGTTCCCCCCCAAGTTATTTTCGTTTTCCTAACCTAAGAGGCCACTAAGGGGTTTTACCAAAGGGCCTGAAAGAGAAGGACCAGAGGTCCTTCCTCGGCTGAGAGCCGAGGTGGAATGAGTCTTTCAGCAACTTCGCGGTCTTTTATAAGCCTCTATTCTGGCTGAATTGCCAGATAGCGCAATGTGTTCAGTTGTCAGATCGCACCATGTATGCAGATGCTGAGTTGCTACATCAAGCCATGTAATCGGGTGCTGATGTGCCAGATTGCACCATCAGATAGCGCCATGTATTCCAGAAATATTAATCATCCATTGCGTAACAATATGACGATAGTTATTCCAATTAAATTCTGTTTAAATACACCTTTATTAATTGCATGCCTTTCCAGTTTTTTTGCAATGATCGGATTGCTAGAGAGAGAGATATATATATATATATATATATATATATATATATATATATATATACATTCTTTTCTTGTGTTAGGTAAATATATATATATATATATATATATATATATATATATATATATATTATTTATTTTATAACATTTAATTTTAGTTTAGAAGCAAATTTAACATTAACTTCATTGAACTTTTCGAAACAAATAACATAGTTTACCTTCGAAAACGTCATAATAGAAACTAATTAGTTTTATGGTTAACTAGTTTATTTCGTTTACTATAATTATATATATACATGTTCTGAAATATTTTCTCGAAAACTATGGGTGCTAGAAAGATTCTGAAACCATATTTGGAATCAGTATCAAAGGTTCTATACGAATAACCAAATAATTTTCAAAGGAGAATAAGAGCATTAAATCTATTGGTGAAAATATATATATGTTACTCGTCAGGTCCCGTTATAGCGGATTGGTACACGTCATAGCTCCACCCAGCTACATCGGCAGCCAATCACTACGAACATCTGGTCTTTTGGGGCGGAGCTTGGCGATTGTGCCTATAAAAGGGGATATTTTTCAGTTTGGAGTAACAGTAGCTATTTTCGCGTCAGTGAATAATCATTCCCTCCACCATGGACCTGTACATCTCCCTAGACTTGTATGAAGAGAGTGATACTGCAGCATTAACCGCAATTAGCCTTTTTAATGCGGTTGACCGTGATGAATTATTTACAACGCAAACCGTAGAAGACATGTGCAGTGACGCTCCTTACAATCCGACGCAAGGGACTACCATAGAAATGTAAGTGTCTATAATTAGAATTTATATATGGATGGGGTGTAGTATCTCGTCAAATAGATAATCGCCAAAAATGTCAATCAATGTTATTTTGTTACCCCATTATGCTAAAATCGAAATTTTTATGGCATTCATTCCTCGAACCAAAGATATCTTCACATAATGGGGATCTGTCTGTATACTCTGTATATGTTTTAAAAGAATGAACATTATTCCTTTAGGGTCCGATGAGGATTTGACACGTGTTATACAATCTTTTGAAGAATCTCGGAATAGGGAGGATATACTGATCAGTCAACAATGTCACACCGAAATAATGTAAGTGTTTTTCGATCTTTTTGGGATAAGAAGACACAATATATTTTCATAAATTTATTAAATGAAAGAAATCAGTACAATAAACAACTACAGAATATATCGTTACAAATATACGAACAAAAACATTATAATATACAACGAGTACGTACAATTGGAAAACGGTTTTTTATCTGTCTGCATACCATTTCATCGTTTCGGCGAGTGTGACACGGGTCAAATAAATTTTAAAAATTTATAAATTCTTTATCATTTGACATATGCATGAGAAATGAGACGCAGTACATTCCGCAAACATTAGTAAAATATCCTTGCATGCGAAATGGGGTCCATACAACTTCGGGAATATGTAACTGAGCGAGAAATTTTACAATAATAGGGTCACTCCAGGGTTGAGTACCGAGTGAATCAAAATAGTACAGGCGCTGTCTATTTTTAAAATAGACAGCGATCCAGTGAATCCCTTCATTACCGATGATGTCTGTGTTCACAATAAGACTACCGCATTCTCGCGTACTTGGCAAACTCAATGTTTCATTCTTCGCAAACACGCCGATAAATTTGGAACGTGTGACTCGCTCCATTACTTTCTGAAGTGTATTAGCATCCATTTTAAAAGTCAGTGATAACGCTCCTAAATCTATCTACTTCTATTAGGGCTTGCGATTCGAGATATACTAGTACACTAATAGGAGCGTCTATAGGCTTGGCGAATTCCAGCCGCACTGAGATGTTTCCGCTCTGCTGTGGGGTTAAATGGGTATTTACGCTAGCAGATAAGTCAGGTGTAATGTCAAACGGATAAAGGTTAAATTGATCAATGAATTCTTCCTGCGTTACCCCATTACCAAGCTCATCACAATCACCTGCAATATGGGTCAGATTACTATAGGCTCTGGCACAAAGCGGTAACACAGCGTCTGATGAATAGTCCGTACCCATTGTTCCACCCAAAGCAGTGCCATTAACGTATAGAGTTATATTTTTAAGTCCGAAATTCTCGAATTTAAAGGCACTCTTTTTATATTTTCCATTCACCGAAGCGTGGTCCTGCATGCCGATTAATATCCTTTTAGGAAGATTTCCCAGGGCAATGTTTTCTATCTGCTTCGATGCCAACCCTGCAGGAACCGTATATAGTTTGATCTGCACTCTGTTAATAGGATATTTCACTGTAGCGTTTAGTAAATTTTTCTCAATTTCTAGTTGTTTTGGTGAACTTAATTTCACTCGCCGTACGCGGAGGTATGTGTCCATAGTGTGAACCACAACGGCTTTGCACCCTCTTCTTGATCCGCAGCCAGATTTAAGCAGATCTCAGACTCGTGCGGTGTGAGCTTTATTTTCATCCACCCCGTTCACAGCAACTTCTCCTGGAAAGTGAAATCTGTGTGCAACCGTCCAAAACACTCGTATATTTTCTTTTTAGAATTTTATATTTTGTCCTTTATACTATTTTCATCTTTAGTTGATAATATCCCTCCGCACTTAAAAAGGTAGCCTTCGCTTCTTTGGAAAAGTTGAGGACATTTTCCAGATAGGCTCGTAGATGATAGTACCCCGTGCCTGCCGATATGTTGGTCTGATTTAAAATACGTCACACTGGTTGAATATGGAGTGCAGAAAGTTGTTCAGGGTATACAGCATATTTGTCATCGCAGACCGTTCATCAGAATGGGCTATACGTAGCTTAGCGTACATGTGCACACAGCTTTGATCAAAAAAGTAGGGGCCTGAGCTGGGTATCACGAATTCTATAGGTGCACTCGGGGAACTAATTGTGTTTAAAGGGTTAATTGTAATAAAGTCACTGTGCTCAATAGAAACTTGGGTTGGAGGTAGCTCAAAAAGGGACAGCTCCGATTTACAGCATTGTGAACTAAATGGGTGGATGAAGCGTGCCATGGCGAAATAGTGACTCCTCTCTCGACAAGTGGTAAACAAACTATGATTCATGAGATCAATGTCCTTAGCTTATATCAGTCAAAAAAAGTGGTCAACCATAGGTTTCATTCGCTTACAGCACTTCTTTTTTGATAGCCTTTTACGTTTAATACCACGTGACCCCTTCTTCCGGGCAGCCCGCTTCTTCCCGCCACCACGCATTTTTCTCTTTGCATCTTTGATGATTTCGTCCCGTGTGTACGCTTTAAATGTTTTTTAGAGCTTCTTTAGGTTTAGCCCCGGCCAATATGTCTTCTGCAGTGTTAAGGCCTGATTGTAGCGCTTTCCTTCCAAGGTATCTGGCACCCTCTTCAGCAAAGGAACAGCCGTACGTAGTATGGATGAAAAAATGGACCCAGTCCACTACCGCGCTGGTATCGCATCCCTCGATAGACGGTGAAAGGCTTTCTACCATTATAACTCAGTGCGTCGAAAGTGTAGCTTCACTGTTAGCTCCCGTTACCGAATGGGAAGTTTTCACCCTCAATCGTTCTTATATATATTTTGATATTGGTTATTAAATTAGTTGCGACATTCACATAATGGGGTCTGTCATATGTAATACTCAAACTCCTTCCTCTATGGTTGGGGATGTGAGCAATGCGCAGCAGGCGTGCCTGGGTATCCCCAACAAAACTGGTGCTCCACTATATTACTGTAAATATAGCACATGTCTGGGGACCTTTCAGCCAATTTCTCCCATCTTCAATTGATACATTAATCTGACAGTCATGCTGTGTCTCGTGAAATGTGTCTCTTTGGAAGACTGCGCTATAGCGGCCATTGGCTAGAATTTGGAACTTTCTATGGTCTTTAATACGTCTGTTAGTCTTTGATTTTAGGATTAGTGTATGTGCAGGGTTGTTTACGATTTCGTATACTAAATCATTCGTAAGTTTGAGTTTCTTAAACTTACGTTTAAGCCTCTCACAACATCCTCGGCCGAACCATATTGACCCGGCCTAGTCTTACTTCTGTACTGTAATACCGTGCAATCTTAGTCCGAGCGATGCGCATAGTTTCATCCATAGCTACCCCAGCTTTTTCACACTCGTCAATGTCTCTAAGAATCGTAAAAACGGTTTCTTTATGTTCAATATTTAAAAAGACGGGTGTCCAGCTGAATTTCGCATATCCCCACCTCATACGAATCACGACCCAATTCAATGTGCCCATGGAGTTCTGTTACAAAGTTGGCTAGTGTGTTGTTAGGGTGTACAGACAGGGACGAGGAGGACGGGAGTGTGACGTAGAAATGGTTAGGAGCCATGTTGCATACTATTTAAGCTTCATTATTGCATCAGCTTTTATATGGTGTTGAAGCTTTCTGGGTACCCTAGCCATTTCACCAGGTACATTTTTCTCTTTCCTGAACCTTGTGCTTCCTAAAATTTCTCAATTTTAAACACATTTTTTCCTAAATTAAACGCAAACTTTCTGCAATTCCTCGCGGTAAAGCCTCCTGAGATTTCTTCTCCATTCAATCTTCAATGTAATACATCATTATCTCACCTTTAGGTCTCACAGCCCTAACTTTAAAAATCTCGCGTGTCCATCCTTGCTCAAAACCCTTTGCGAATTTATTCCCCGAACGCGACAGCCTTACATAATCATTGATTTTGAAGCGCGCAGTGTGGTGGTGGTGATCCATCTCTTCTCGGGAGCGTACCTCTTTCTGAAACTTCGTTAGGTGATGTCCCAATCGTGCGATGGTGTGAGCGGTTGTAGGATGATGCCAATGATTCCAGAATGTCTAGAAATCTGTATGTGTTTTTATGTGTAAAATAACGGTGCATGCGTTCCTTTATGGTGCGCTGAACTCTTTCAGCTAAAGAAGCCTTATGTATAGAATTGGTTGTGTAATAGCTGATATTAAACTCTGTCAACATGTTCTGAAAAGCACGGCCTATAAATTCCTTCCCCATATCCGTACAAAAATAGCCAGGAACCCTGTTTTCTTTTGACATTAGCGTTTGGTGGCTTTAGCAACTGTTTCAGGTGATTTATTTTCAGAGGAACTAGCCACAGATATCTAGAAAATACGTCTATTATGAATAGAATGTAGCGGTAACATCGTTATACACAGAATATCTTTGCATGTCTGTTAAATCTGCTTGCCAAATAGAATCAATCGAGGAAGCCGTTGTCTTGGCTGTTTTAAACCTTTTTCTCACAGGCTTATGAAGCGTATAAGCGTCCTGCTCCTCAAAAATCTTTCAACATCTTTTTTTCCTACTCCGTAAACACTTCTGTACAGTCTATCTACGCCGCCGTAAGAGGATGGGGTAGAAATGTCATAATAGCGTTAGTTAATACGTTAGCCATTTGCGTATTTTAGAGGCACGTGGGTAGGATTGGTTTAACCTCTTCTTGCTCCTCTTCAAAGGTGTTACCGCCGGGGGTGACGGCGCCTTCAATTGTGTCACAGGCGTTGCATGTTCCAAGTCTTTAACCTGTTCAGATTTCCTATCAACGTTTTAGGGACATTTATTTGTTGTAGTCTTGCTTTAATATGCTTCCATCCTGATGGTGATGGCCTATCCCACTTTCTCACCAGATCATGGACAATGTCTACGATATTCGATCCCTGTACCTTTGATCCTTCCACAATGATCTCCCCTGTATCGGTCCATTGTATGGCGGGATCCTCATTCAATATATTATAAAGACTTAAGCCTTTACTCCTCAATGTAAGTGGGAGGGTATTTTTTAATACATGTTCGATATGTTGTGTGGCTAATCTTTTTGGTTGGTCAGCTGTGTCGTCGGGTACAGATCCTATGTCGCCATCGTCCCCGTGCTGTGCCTAATAACCACAGGAATCTCTGTAGGGTTTATAATTTTCGTACTCGTGAAGAAATTTCTGCAGAGCTTCTTGGTATAAGATTCTTTTCTCATCAGGTGTTTTTCACTGTTTAATAGGGCTAACAATTCGCTTTCCATTCTTTTAAGTCTGCTTTTACGGGATCTAGATACGTGTCTGGATCCTTTGCAGTGAGGCGTACACCTCGTGGGAATCACTACCACTTTCTTCATTATATTAATCTAGTCAGTAAAGGACCCAAAACTGAAAATAAGATGGGAGAAATGACCCTCCTGTTTGTACAATAATTCGTTTTTTCTTCGCTACAGTTTGGCTTTTACGAGCGAGTGCACGTATTATGTTCTTGTAGCGGCGTAGGCGAGCCTTCTGATGGGTTTTCATTGATACATTGCAATTTATAACGTTAAGACAGATTTCACAGATGCATTTTAAAAAGTCGGCATCGATATTTTTAATAAACATCTGCTGCATTGCCCGAGGCAGTCGATGATAGATTTTTATTAATTCACGGTATTTCTTTAGTCTCTTGTCATTCTGGAATATACACCGTTTCAGGCTCGTTTGGAAATATATTCGTTCGCAGAAGCACTCTAAACGTGTTTCGCGGATGAAGGTCGCAAAGCAAATATCCGTAACGCGTGCTTGTAGCTTCTTTATAAACTTCCAAAAACTCCTTACGCTGATTCGGGAACATTTGATTGGCTAATACCCCAATTTGTGATACATCTCTACGTTGCGCGAATAAGACTAGATATTGCGTATTTAACGACACATCGCGCATGTATCTATTTTTGAAAAATAGATTCTGATTGATGAAGAACACGCTTATGTTAAGATGGTGGAGAATACTGTAAATGTCTCGGCAAACGTTTTATCCATCTCCAACATGAGATCGTCAATTACAATGATTGTATGTTCATTTCCCTTTAACGAATTAACGTCATATACGCCTTTGTGGAACAAAATATCATCTTGGTACTCGTTGAACACTGATTGATACGTCGAATAGCACATATAACTTTATGCACAAATTTCGAGAACATCTCCCCCTTTTCTTTAATGATTTTAAGCATAAACACAGTTTTACCACATCCTGTAGGTCCAGATATAATACATGTGGATGGGCTCGTGAATCTGAATTTTTCTACAGAGTCCATTTCTAACACGTCACACTCCTAAGTGGGTCATTTACAAAATATTACAAATTTTGAGTGCTGTTCCTTATATTTCTTCTCCCACAGAACCGTGAATGACGATGAGGTAGAGCAGCCATCATTACGGATGACCTCGACGACAGTGTAGTTGTGATCTCCTCCCCTGCCAACGAACCCTCACCAGCGATACCGGTAACACGTCCAAAGCGGAGGTATGAGATACCCACGTCAGGTATAAAGCGACCGAAATACGCGCCTGTTGCACCAGTAATAGATCCCCAACCCTCAACTCTTACGCAACAACCCCCCCCAGCAGCACCTCCCGCTAATATATCCCCTTATTCATCCGCCGCCCCCCCGTTCTGTTAAGTCTACAATAAAGAGCCCCAACCATCAACCTCCTACGCAACAGGGCCCCCATCAGCAGCACCTTCCGCTAATATATCCACTAATTCATCCGCCCCCCCGTTCTGTTGAGGATGGTATAACGCTGGAATTGGTGCATCCGCAGCCCCCACCCCAGCCTTGACTAGAAATCGGTATAGAGTCAGGGTCGACCCTAGAGTCATGTATAGCAATGGTATTGAGCGCGGACTACGCCGGGTTGTAGAGCGTATTATAGAGTTTGCTCTTCAGAATCGTGACGAGCGTGAAGTCAGGACGAGTCTGTCCTTTGGATTCGGGTCAGATGACGGTGATGTAGACGATTATTGGGTGATAGTGCCATTTAGACGTTTGGCGGCTGAAGATGTAGAATATATATTAGGACGTATAATGCAAGCCGCCCAAAGTAGTATAGCCTTCAATATGGACAACTTCACGGTAAATATTGACCATGTATACCGTGTTGCGGGTCATAGTGCCATACCGTATACTCTTAACTTCAATTCTCAAGCTATTTATAGACGGCATATAAACGTCGATCGTGGTTGCGGCTTTATAGCAGTACTCTTAGCACGTATGTTTACTGTACAAAATACACGAACTCAAAAAATTTGGTTGCCTACAGTCGTGGAGCGTGCCCGTAAACTAGCTGTAGACTGTGAACTTGAATTTGACTGTAATATGGGTCCTGAAGAGCTGAGAAGGGTAGAACAGGAAATGAATGTCCGCATAGTTGTGTTTGGGTTGGATGATCGTCGTAGGACTGTGTATGTTTTTAAAAGCTGTGTGAGAGATCGTACAAGGCCCCTACTTATTTTAGGATTGTCAGGGACAACGTATCTCCCCATCCGTAATATAAGGTGGCTTTACGCGAGTTATGACAAAAGTCGAAAATATGGGAGACATCATGATTTGTGTAAGGGGTGCCTCGAGTTTGCGGATGATATAGTGAGACATTGTAAAGAATGTCACATGGTATGTGAGCAGTGTAAAAGCACCAAATGTGAAAGCCGTGTAGTTGAAGCTGAGAAGAGAGACTGTGATGTGTAGACGCACATTTTTCAATAATAGCTGTTTTGATTTCCATAAATCAATTGGCACGTGCAGGAAAATGAGAATCTGTGAATGTGGTATGTTTCACACAATGGATAATTGGGGAAAATTTAAGCACAAGTGTGACGTAATTCACTGTCCTACATGCCAGGAGGAATATAAGGCGGATGGAGTAAAGCATGTATGTTATATGAAAGATGCTAAGCCTAAAAATAACCCTTGTATAACTGTATACTACGATATAGAAACATATACGAACGCTGAAACCAAAGAGGTAATTCCACATTTACTTGTGAGCCAGACTATCTGTGATGAGTGTATGGATATCGAATGTGACGAGTGCCCCAAATGTGGTAAACGGACAAACGTTTTTAAAACGAATGTCAGCGATAGTCCTGTGAAACTATTTGTGTCCTATATTGTCAAGTTAGCCGACAAGTTCAAAAAAATGACTGTGTATATTCTCGCCCATAACGGGGCAAAGTTTGACACGCAGTTCCTTTATAAGGAGTTGCTTGAACACGAATCCTCTGAGATATTTACAGGTGATCCATTGAAAAGAGGCAACAAATTAATACAGATGCAGATAAGAGGCAATGTACAATTTAAAGATACTTTATTATTCACACCTTGTAAATTAGCAAAGCTACCCAAGGTGATGGGAGTAGCAGCTGAAGTTTCCAAAGGATACTTCCCATACACTTTCCTCACCAGCGAGACTTTAAACTACGTAGGCCCACCACCCCCCAAACATTATTTTGACTGTATGGATGAACGTGAAGACTTTGATCGATACTACGACAGTTTTAATGAAAGTAACCCTTATAATATAGCTGATGAATGTGAGCGTTATTGCGTGAATGATGTGCGCGTGCTTAGAGTATGTTTCCAGGCCTTTAGAAGGATGTACATAGCCCGTTTCAAATGCGATCCACTGCAAGTCGCAACCACCATCGCATCATTATGTTTTACGGTGTTCAAGAATAACTTCATGCCGAAAGACACCTTAGCCATTATTCACCGAAACAATCCCCGCAGTTACGGGCACAAGGCTATTTACTGGCTCATACACCTACAGCAACAGACAGGTGTATACATAAAGCACGCCCGCAACACGGGTGAAGTACCCATTAAGATTAATGGACGTGTTTTTTGGGTTGATGGGTTAAGTGAAAACCGTGTCACTGGTGTGAAGACTGTGTACTCCTTTAACGGTTGCTGGTGGCATGGATGCCCCCGTCCTGAGTGCGGAGTCACCGGAGATATCCACGGTAGGTCTCCTGCCGACTGTCTTGCATCGACCCGCACCCGCGATCAACTTATAGGATCACAGTTCACTCACAAAGTCTTGTGGGAGCATGAATATGATGCACGGATGGAGACAGACGAGGTGTACCGTGAGGAAATAAAAGCGATCAAGCGTTCAATGGTGCTGGATCCTCTCAAATGTGGTGATAGCTTGTTTGGAGGACGTACAAATCCTTTCAGACTATACTTCCCACCTACGGAGGGCGTGAAGCTCCATTACTACGATTTCTGTTCTTTATACCCATACGTGATGAAGAGCATCCGTACCCCGTGGGCGCTCCTGAGAAACTGGTGGGACCTAGCCTACCATCCATCAATGAATTTTCAAAAAATTTGAATGATCGTTACTTTGGGATCTCTTTCGTAGACGTACTCCCCCCACGCAATTTATGGATGCCGATCTTACCTGTCGTTATCGACGACAAGCTCATGTTTCCCCTGTGCGTGAAGTGCGCGGAAGAGGATAACGGCGAATGTAACCATATACCCCACCAGCGTAAGATCAGAGGCGTATATACAAGTCCTGAGTTGGCCCTAGCCGTGCGCCATGGTTATAGAATACTGAAGATACATGAGGTGTGGAGGTTTCAGAAGCTACCCAACCTTTTCACACCATATATAAACACCTTTTTGAAGGATAAGGTTGAGGCATCAGGGTATCCGCGAGGAGTTGATACCGAAGATGAAAAGTCTGCCTATATTCAACGTTACCGCGACCGCGAAGGTATACAACTTGATCGTGTCCAAATTGTAAAGAATCCTGGCAAGCGCTTTAGTGCAAAGTTGTGTCTAAACAGTCTATGGGGAAAATTTGCGCAGAATACCGGCAGAGGGAGCATTCATTTGGCACAAAGTTATAGCGATGTCTGGGATTATGCCAATGCCCCCGATAAAGAGGTCATGGAGATCGTAAATGTAGGTAATACTTACGTAATAAAGTACAACAACACTGAATTTGCCACAGATACCTCAAGGGTTACAAACATACCTGTGGCCAGCTTCACAACAGCCTACGCCCGTATAAAACTTTGGGGTCTATTGCATTCTCTTGGGCGGAGAGTATTGTATGCCGATACAGATAGCGTGATATTCACAGAGAGGGAGGGTGAATACATGCCCACTATTGGGGAGTTCCTCGGCGAGCTCACTGATGAGATCAAGGATGAGTATGGGGACAACGCATACGCCGACTCTTTTGCCTCAACAGGACCTAAGACTTATGGGGTACGGGTCAGGGTGGGGGAGGAAATGAAATATATCGTGAAGGCAAAGGGTATTACGCTCAACCATGCGAATCGGGAGGTTGTTAACTTTGAGTCGTTGAAGGATCTAGTATGTTTGGATGAACAACCTCCCCAACTAATTGTAGGCACCCACAATTTTCGGGCGCAGAAGCTGGGGGGCGTGAAGGAACTTAGGGGTACGATGGTGTGCCGTAACACCTATAGGAAACGTTACCAGATACCTGGTACCTATGATACCGTACCCTTTGGATACCAATGATGCTTCTAACTCACACGTCTTGTATATAATCGTATCTATTTGTAAATAATATATATATATATATATTATATATATATATATATATATATATATATATATAACTTGAATATCTCGTTTATTAAATCGTATTTGTAAATATATATAACTTGAATATCTCGTTTATTAAATCGTATTTGTAAATATATATAACTTGAATATCTCGTTTGTTAAATAAATCATGTTTCAAATAGCGTTTCACTTTCTCCTTTGTGTGTGTGTGTGTGTGTGTGTGTGTGTGTGTGTGTGGTGAAAGTTCTAAGCTCCGCCCACTGTAAGACCGTGAGTCATGCTACTATCTGGGAGTCCCTGCGTGGTCAGTCGACCGCAGTAAGCCCGAGAGATCAGACGTGTATTCAGATCAGACGTGTATTCAAATGGCTACCTTTAATATTGCTTGTACAACGTTTACGAAATGGTATTCAGTAAAGTGCCAGGATGTGGTGGATACCGAAAAACTTCCTATTCCTCCCTCCTATGCCTCTTTTAAAAACACATTGGATTGTGCGAAGTTCCAAGATGTACAAATACTCTACGGATGTTCTGGTGAGACCGTTGAAGGCTTTCGTTGCACAGACGATGTGCTGAAGTATACTGCAGAGCTAAACTTTATAAAGTCTCACATACACCGTGAAGTAAAAGAAACAACGCGTGCAGAAGAGAAGCAGCAGGTATGGATAATGAGTCTTGCTGATGGGTGGTGTGACAAGCGGTATTACGTCATGCTACACCATGTCGATTACTCATACCCTACGACTGGAAATGTGAATCTCGTGATCATGGACAATCTTAAGTATTTTTATCACTATATTAACGTATATCATGATGAGGTTCGTAGTGAGGTTGTGGCTAGTGCCCTGCGTGAATTTTTAACAGAGTTTAGAGACGAGTATCGTTTGATGGGCAGAAAGGAAAAATATGAACATATGTTCCTCTCAAATAGTGCGCCGGAGTGTGGAGATGTTTAGTAAAACATAAAATGTTCCTAGTTCTTATCCAAAATGTCTGGTGCGTAGGCTGGTAGTGATATTCTTGTACCGGTACAACAATTCGACTCGCGGAACAAGCCCATTCACGTATCATCGAGTCAGCCGCCCGTCGAACCATTCCTGCCTACCTGCGTGCCTCACACGGCTCATAGTTATCTCAGAGCTTGAGCCGAGTGGACGTGCGCTCCTCGAATACGATGGAACTTCCTTTGAGCAGCATTCTCAACGCCTCGTACGATGTGTCCGTGACGAAATCGTTGCGCGTGTTCAGGCGTAATTCCGGTACCATTAGCTATGTACTGGAAACGGAATGTAGACCGACAAACAAACGGGTTTATTTAAGTATCGAGGAGATGAATAGAATCTTTGTGATAGTTGAGAAGTGGAGTGAAGATCGTTATAAAATACCTGCTAACGTAGGTACAAGAAGAGAGCAGATTAGTGACGCACCCTCATACGCCGTTGTATGTACGTTGTGTATAAATAACGATCGGCCGTGCATTGATATACGGTGATGTGGAAGAATGCTTCTGATAATAACGCTCTTATTCCTACGCGAAACCGTTTCATCCTCGACAGAATGTTTGAAATCGTCGGATTCCGTAAACTGAAACCTATATTAGACGCGCGTGTTACGGATATGTTTTATTTTGATACAGTACTTGAATACGCATACACCGCTCTGCTCGATGGGTTTACCGAGTGTAGGGCTGGTGAGAATGGTCTAGTGCTGGATGTTTATTTAAAAAGTTTAGACTCTTTGAAATACCATGAACTTTGGTACAAAGCAATTGATCGGTACAAGGCTGAGCTCACCTACACCGTTCACCCTGAAGAACTATTTCTTTATATAACGCGCAGTTGTCGTAACGATTTAGAAGATTATTTCAATTGCCGCTATGTTGAGTGAGTTCACGATTGAAAAGCTCGAGTCGGTAGAAATAAACCCTCGATTGGAAAAGCGTTCTTATAAACTTGTGTTTAATAATGTAGCTAACGATGAACTCTTTGTGCGTGCTTTTGATTGTATTCTAGACGTATTTAAAGATGACTTACCAACCGGTTGTAAAGTGGGAACAAAAATAGTACTGAACGATATGAAAGCCCTTCATATCGAATACAGGTTTCCCTATACTTTAAGCGGTGAAATATTATTAAGCCGCATATACTGCGTAATGCAGAGCAATAATGATGTAATTGTAAACTCGATTAAGACCGAGTTTAGTATTTTGAAAAAAAAGTGAATTGTATTTATATTTTGCTTGACATTTCTCCTGTACTGATTATACGCATATTTCTATTGAAATGTATATTTATTTCTATTTGAAAAGTATATTTATTTTATAAATATATCTCCATAATTGTGTGTGTGTGTGTGTGTGTGTGTGTGTGTATATTTCTCCTGTACTGTTATGTACATATTTCTATTGAAGTGTATATTTATTTGAAATGTATATTTTATTTTATATATATCCATAATTGTGTGTGTGTGTGTGTGTGTGTGTATATTTCTCCTGTACTCTTATGTACATATTTCTATTGAAGTGTATATTTATTTGAAATGTATATTTTATTTTATATATATCCATAATTGTGTGTATATATTTCCTGTACTGTTATATGCATATTCCTCAAATGTATATTTATTTTCTATATATTTATAATAAAAAGAATGATGCAATGTTGTTTTACTTAATTGTTATGCCTTCTACTACCGGTATTCGAAATATAATAATGTATACAGTGGTATTGCGGTATCTGGCAACATTTAAGCCTTCTAAGCCAACTGGCTGATTAGGCGTATATAATAATGTATACAATAATACTGCTAAAAGAGATATCTGGCAACTCAAGCCATTTACAGCCAACTGGCTGATTAGGCGTATATAATAATGTATACAATGGTACTGCTAAAAAGAGGTATCTGACAACTCAAGCCATTTACAGCCAACTGGCTGATTAGGAGTCTATAATAATGTATACAATGGTAACGCGGTATCTGGCAACTCAAGCCATTTACGCCAACTGGCTGATTAGGAGCCTATAAAACAACGCCTACTCGGCTGAAGTCTTAATGTGCACTTGGCTCCTGCCAGGTGAACACCTCTCCTCCTTTCTCTCCTCCTTCTTTCTCTTGGGGGATAACGCCGCCTCCAAGTTTTCCCCCCCACCCCCCCTTTGCAACATTACATAATAACCTGCAACATTCTTGCACTCTCCCCTTTTGCGGCTATACTACTAAAGTTCGGCATTCAATCTACTAAGTGAGCACAGTCTATTGCAATCTGTTTATCCATGTATCATGCTATTTTTTTATTTTTATTGGGTTCAAAATCCCAGCTGAGCCG
Organism: Bathynomus jamesi; assembly: GCA_023014485.1. Classification (NCBI taxonomy): domain Eukaryota; kingdom Metazoa; phylum Arthropoda; class Malacostraca; order Isopoda; family Cirolanidae; genus Bathynomus; species Bathynomus jamesi. The sequence continues at coordinate 416,626 of JAJOZX010003458.1, read as the reverse complement.
TGAACGGCCAAGCTCTGAAGGGCCAGTTCAACCTACAGCTCAAGTTAAGCTAGATTAAAAACTTACGGACTTGGAGGTCCTACCTCAGGGTTGCTGACTCGATGTGGGCCTACTTTAGGCCACAGTTGCATGAATTTAAGATAAAAAAAACAAATGCCAGCTCTAAATTAAGCGAATTTTTCACTAACCTTACAATTATGAGATGGATATATATACGTACACCTCATAATATGTACAAGCAATACTGCATCAATCAGCTTAGTCATCATATCGCCTTGGGACAACAATGGCTCTTCCTCTGTACCTCAAATATTTCATATTGACTCTCCGTGTTTTTGCTGATTTCTAAAGCATAGAGTTTTTGTATAGGTCTCTTTAAGTTTCCTCCTGAAGTCTTTACCAGTGCAGACCTAACTAATTTGTCTTTGCCAACAAACAACTCTTCAATTATGCCAAGCTTCCAGCATTGCCTTGGTCTTTCATCCCCAATCATTACCACTTCTCCCACCTTGATACAATTTGCATTGGAACCCTTTACATTGCCTGATGGGTAATAATTGAGTTCTGGCAAGTATTCCATCTGCCACTTCTTCCATAACTGATCTTGTAGCTCTTCAAGGTACTTGAACCTTCTGGTTAACTCTCTTTGAGTGCTCTGGATAGGCTGCAAGTCTTCTAGCAAACTGGGGCTTGATGTTACTCGTTTACCACAAAAAAAATGATTTGGTGTCAATGGCTCTGCATCCTGCATACTGTTATAAACAAAAGTGATAGGCCTACTGTTCACCACTGCTTCTACTTCACACAAAACAGTGCAGAATTCTTCTTTGCTCAAATGAGCGTTAGCTAAAAGTTTCTTTAATGGACACTTTACACTTCTCACTAGCCTTTCCCAAAATCCTCCCCACCATGGTGCTCTCTCAACCAGTGGCGGTCCTAGCTTACATGACGCCCTGGGCGAACCTCACCTTCAGCGCCCCCCCCCCCTGTTCGCCAACACACACACATTCGAATCCCCCAAAATAAAGGACAGACATAACTCTTTCACAAAATAACTTTTTATTGGACTAATTGTTGGAACTTCAGAACCAAAACAAAGACTCAAATTTCTGAATTTTACAAATCCTTCATCACGTAAATAGAATAACTCACTTAAGAGAATGTAATTATGATACTATGAACAGGAAAAATACAAATTAAATTGCACAACTGCCATAAATAAACTAGAGAATCAAATTTCTAAATTGTACAAATGCTCTATCACATAAATAGAATAAGACACTTAAGAGAGGGTAATTATTATGCTACACTTTGAACAAGAAACAAAATAAATTGCACCACAGCACAACTGCCATCTAAAGCCTGACTCTTCTTACCTTCCTTGATGCAAAGTCATGAATTAAATCATCATATGAAATCTGCTCAGCAATTGTATGATTTATACTGATGATGGCCAGACCGGTAAGGCGTTCCTGTGACATAGTTGACCTCAGGTAGGATTTGATGAGCTTCAGCTTTGAAAAGCTCCTCTCTGCTTCAGCAACAGTGACTGGAAGAGTAAGACCAATTCTGAGAGCAGTCCACAAATTTGGATATATTTCAGAGAGCTCCCTTTCATGGATAAATGTCAGCAGTTCAAGCAAGGATATGGTCTTTGATGGCAAGTCAGGCAAGTTCTTCAGCTCCTGTGCAAGCTCTCTGCCATCCAAGTCAGATTGTCCCTTAAAGTGTAGTGTAGTACTAAGGTTCACACATTGTTCTGTCAGCTCCTCAAATGTGAGATTTTGGAAATGTGTCAGCACTCCAAACTTCTCTCCCACAATTTCCAACGTGGAAAATCTTTCCTGAATGGCTGATGTTGCAGCATCAACCACTGCATTGAAAAATGTCACCTCCAGCTTCTTCAAAGCATCAATCAAGGGCTCATCAGATGCTTCATAGGAGAAGTGCCGCTTTGTGGACCTCAGCCGTTTTTGTTTTAACACAGCCTCCACATTCATTTGTTCACAGATATCTGTGGCTGCCATTTGTGCAGCCACAAAACCTGTTGCCCTGTAATTGCGGAGACCTCTCTCTGTTTTTTTTAGGAGATTTACTGCAACATCAACGTGCATGCTAGGAGACTGCATCTGCTTGCTCACATGCTGAATTTGGCACAACAGGTCATGCCACACCACTGAACAAATGGCGAAGCGGTATGACCCAACCTCCTCTGACAGAGATTGAGCCTCGACCTTTATTACAGAGTCTTTGGTGTGGTCCCTCACCTCGATCAGTGCATCTCTCACTGCAGCTGCCTGATATCTCAGGGGCTCCACACTCTTGATCTTGCTTTCCCACCTTGTATCAGACCACATCTTCAATGTGATGTTCACATGTTTTTTCAAAATGGCCCATCGTTGTGTGGAGGCTGAAAACAAGTTGTAAAGCTTCTGCAAGATGCCAAAGTAACTTGTGGCATCAATAGATCCCTTAGCAGCATCGGCCACAAGCAAATTCAGAGAATGAGCCCCACATGGAACAAACAGAGCTCTGGGATTAATTTCTAGGAGCCTGGATTGAAACCCTTGTTTTTTCCCCTCATGTTGGCCCCGTTGTCGTATGATTGTCCTCTACAGTCCATGAAAGGAACTTTTAGCTCCTCCAGTCTCTTCAGAATCAGAGATGCCAAATGTTGACCAGTGGACTCCTCTGCCTCCAAAAACCCCATGAAATGTTCCTTTATATGGGGCTTCCCCTCCAGTGACACAACCCGAATCACAACTGACAACTGTTCAGTGTGGCTGATATCTGGAGTGCAATCTAGAATTATTGAAAAAAACTTTGATTGTTTGATGTCGCTCACCATTGCTGAAATGGTCTTGCTGCTCGACAAATCAATGAGTTCGTTTTGTATGTGGTGGCCGAGGTAGCTGGTGTGACTGGAGGTCCCTTTTTGGACACGGTTAATGTGCTCTTGCATTATAGGATCAAATTGTGCCATCAGTTCAACTTCTTTCAGAAAATTGCCATTTGATGGTGAGAACAATTTTTCTGTATGTCCCCTTAGTGCCAAATTCCTAACTGCCAGAGAATGCACAATAGCAGTGAGACGTGTCAGCACCGCTCTCCATCTCAACTTCTCAGCCTCCAGAAGTGCCATCTCCTGCTTGTCAATGGTCTCCCCCTTTCTCATCCTCACTGCCAGTTCTTTCCAGATTTTCATAGAATTTAGGTGTTCTGAACTGTTGTCATGTGATGTGAGCAATGAGCTTGCATGCTTCCAGTCCGAGAGTCCCAAACTTGTTAAATTTATTTTCCTCTTGGAAAATAATGTACAACAGAAACAGAAAAGGCTGTTGTTTTTTAAGGAATAGACCAACCAACTTCTGATTATATTTTCCCCACTAACCAATGACTTCCTGAAGTATTGATGGTGGAAACTTCTTCCGTCACTGTCGTTTCTAGGGAATACAAAGTCAAATGGTACTTGACTTGGTCCCCTGGAAACCAGTTGTGTCCGAATTCTCTCAGTCAGAACTGAAGGCCAGTTAGCAGGGTCGGTGGACAGAGACTCATCCTCAGGAGGCGATTCTGCTCCAGGCCTTTCTAATAGAAAGAACAAGAGCATTACTCATTAGTATACACACCTAAGTTAGATAACACATTATTCACAGCACTTTGTTATGGTGGTGGTGTTATGGAATTATGGTGGTGAAACACCACACATACCCAGTAACCCAGACCCAGTGATAATAACATTATAATTTATAACTGTTTGCAAAATGCTTTGCAGGGATGCACACACATACACATACACACACACGCACACACTCACAGACATATGTGCACACAAACTCACCTGAAGAGTCCTGCCGGGGAGAAGTAGAAGCAAATGGGTCTTCATCCTCAGGATCAGACTGCATTTGTGGAGACATATGTGAGGCTGAGGAGGTAGATGGCTCCTCAGCCTCAATAATGGCAGAAGTAGACGGCTTCTCATCCTGGCTAGTGGCAGAGGATGTTCCAAAATATTTCAAAAGTGCCCCTGCAAATAGTAAAATAGAACATAACAGACCAATGCATGAATAGGCTAGTACAATTAATTTAACATGTTATTAAGCACAATTTATTAAACTTTTAGAATAGGAAACAAATGAATAATACAACCTCCTTGGTTAATGGCTAATTATATACATAATAGTACACTTCAAATGACTCAGAAAGCTATATCACAAAATAGCAGTGCAATATAGCAGTGAAGAGTAGATGACATAGCTCTATACCTTTATCTTTTGCTCGTTTCTCCTCTTCTTCTTTCCTCTTTTTTCTAAACTGAGCACCTGATAGCTTTGACCTCTTCTTATCCATTTGCGGTTATTTGACAGACCTTAGTGGCTTAGTGTGAAGATTCGTTCTGTAATAAATAATATACATTTCACTATTTAACCAAACCCAGAAAAATAACATTACATATGTTAAAGTATGGGCCTTTATTCCCAATAATATTAATCTGGAAGCATTTTGCATTGTTTAGGTCTTTTATGGGAAGGTTTATGGAAAATGCAATAGATGGTTTTTTATTAATAAAAATATATTTATTGATCTTTTATTATTTATTTTATTTTATTTTTTATTTTTATTTATTTCTTTATTTATTTATTCTTATTTTTATTTTTATTTTTTTTGCAGGCGCTCATGCCGCCCCTCCACAAATGCCGCCCTGTGCGGCTGCCCATATTGCCCATATGAGGAACCGCCACTGCTCTCAACAATAAACTCCCACTGTACCCCTTGGTGTGAAAAGTAGGATTGGAATCCTTCCTCTTTTAGCAAGAACCAAACTTCTTGGAGTTCCTTTGCAGCCTTTTTGAAGGTTTTGGCATTATCCGATATGATTTTATTTGGGAAACCCCTTTTGTTCACAAACCTTTTAAAGGCCAAAAGAAATACATCACTACTTCAGTTGCTTACCAACTCCAAATGGATTGCTCTGGTGGTACCACATGTGAAAAGACATATATAACCTTTGTTAGACTCCCCTTGTTCATACACATAGACTGGACCTGCGAAGTCTACTCCCACTACATCAAATGGGGCAGTATAGACACACCGTTCTCTTGGAAGTGGAGCCACCTTTTCATAATAAGGCTTTGCACTCCAACGCTTGCAAACCACACATTTATGCAAGACCTTTTTTACTACTTGTCTAATTTTGGGAATCCAAAACTGTTGTCTGATCTCTATTATCACTTCTCTAACTCCACCATGTAACAACTTATGATGAGTATCCAGGATCAAAAGTTCCACAAAGTGCCCCCGAGTAGGTAGCAAAATTGGATGTCTTTTCTCCTCTGGAAGCCCAGAAAACTGTAGTCTACCTCCTACTCTCAATAAATCCTGATCCAAAAACACATCCAAACCCTAGAGAGCAGAATGTGTTGGTAGAACCTGTAATGGACGGCTGGTAAGCAATTCCCTCTCTTCACCAAATTTTTCCTTCTGCACATATACCACCCAGTACTGCATGGCTTGCTGAATCTCCTTACTGTTCAGAATTCCTTCCCTTCTTGTTTCTCCCTTTATGTTGTTTGTAAATCTATATACCCATGCTGTCACTCTTAACAACCTTTTCAGACTGCTAATGTCCTCAAGCCTCAATATGGGGTCCTGCTGCATAACTTGACAACTGTTCACAGTGCATTTCCTCATTTCACTCACCCATTCTTCTTGAGCCTGGCATTCTCCTACAATAGGCTGATTAGAAGGCCAGTTTTCATTTACAAGTTTTAGCCACTCTGGCCCATTCCACCACAAACTTGACTGTGCAAGATCTTTCACTGAAATTCCTCATGTTGGTAAATCAGCTGGGTTTTGGATGCCTGGACAATGTTTCCATTCCTTGGGATCTGTGTGTGCTTGAATTTCCTCCACCCTATTCGCAACAAATGGTTTCCATTTCATTGCCTGGCTTCTTAACCAGTGCCAAACTATAGTGGAGTCTGTCCAATAATAGCTTGGAATTTCGTAGAGGGACAAAGACTTTTGCACTGTAACTGCAAGCCGACAAGTAATAACTGCACCCATCAATTCCAACCTTGGAATAGAAAGCCTTTTCAAAGGTGCTACTCTGCTCTTTCCTCTTTGCAGCAACCAACCTGCAACTTACTTCCTCTATGAATGTGCCTCTCATATAAATACAAGTTGCATTGGCTTCCTCACTTGCATCACAAAAGATGTGCAGCTCCAAATTGTCTGGGCTATTGTTCAACTCTCCAAAGTACCATCTTGGGATTTCAATGTCTCCAAGATGTGCCAATTCTTTGAACCAATATTTCCACCTTACCACCATATGATCAGATAACTCTTGGTCCCAACCAAGTCCAATTTCCCAGAGGCTCTGAAACCAAATTTTTGACTTTATCACAAATGGAGCCAGGAATCCAAGAGGATCAAAGACCTTTGAAGCCAAACTAAGAGCTGTACGTTTTCTCCACCTTGTCTCATTCTCAGCCAGCTCTACTAAAGATTTTCCATTGAAGGTAAACAAATCCTCTCCTTGCTGCCAAACAATGCCTAGCACCTTTGCGTCTATTGCCCACAACTCCTTAATACCAGAATCCTCAATACTTTCTGCTGCATCAGGTACTACACAGGACTGACTCATAAACTGTTGTAATTGAGAATGATTGGTATGCCATTTTCTAAGCTCCATGCCAGCCTCCCTTATTATAGCTCTAGCCTCCATGAATATCTGTTTAGCCATTTCTGTATTATCACCGGAACACAGCAAATCATCAACATAAAAATTTTTCCTTATGTGTTCAATAGTGTTAGGATAGACTTCAGAATATTTCTTAAAATGGTACTGCATAGTAGCTGCCAACAGAAATGAACTAGAGCTGAAGCCAAACAACACTGACTTCATTCTATATGCTTGAACCTTAGGTTCATTTTCCAACAAGTCTTTCGTATCCACCCACAGATACCTTACTGCATCTCTGTCCTCTGGTTTTAACTTTATCCGCAAAAAGGCTTGCTTCACATCTGCAGTCAATGCTACTCTACCAAACCTGAATCTCAGTAACAAGGAAAATAAATCGGCATTTAAATTTGGCCCAGCATCCAAACAGTCATTCAAGGACACACCACCTTTGTCCTTGGCTGAGCCATCAAAAACTACCCTCAGTTTGGTGGTAGTTTTGTCTCGCCGTACCACTGCATGGTGTGGCAGATAATGTGCCTCCTGGCTCACCATCTCACCTTGCACCCTTTCAGCATAACCCTCCTTTACATAGCTTAGGATGGCCTCATTGTATTCAATTAACAACTCATTTTTTCTTAGCCTGTGCAATGAAGTCTCCAACTTCCTATTAGCTAGCTGAAGGTTCGAACTGGGTTTACAAGAATCCTTCCAAGGGAGGCCAACTTCATGGCAACCATCTCTAAACCCAATCCTTTTTTCAAATTGCTCTTAAACATCACTGTTCACTGGACTCGCCTGCTTCTCCTGTTTGTCCTTTATGCCAATGGATTCAAGTTCCCAAAAGGCTTTCAAATGCCTTTCCAAACCATGGCTGTTCTCCTCAGTCTTAACAAAAAGAGCTTTAACCTCCATTTCATTGCAATAGCTCCCATGTAGCTGTTATTATTATTTTTTTTTAAATGGGTTCAAAATCCCAGCTGAACCGTGAACGGCCAAGCTCTGAAGGGCCAGTTCAACCTACAGCTCAAGTTAAGCTAGATTAAAAACTTACGGACTTGGAGGTCCTATTAGGTCCTACCTCAGGGTTGCTGACTCGATGTGAGCCTATCTTAGGCCTCAGTTGCATGAATTTAAGGTAAAAAAAACAAAAGGGGCACTATTTATGGTCTTCTTTCTAAACCTTGCAACAACAACACAACCTGCACTATTGCACGATGCAACAATCTTGTATCTAAACAACCAAACTGAATTGCAAGAGAGCTCTCTATAAGACCACACCCTGTAAGTACCGCAATTCACAAACGAGTAGAAAAGACGCGCAGCGCCCCAAAAAATGATGCCACAAGAGTGCCCAAACAATGATGCCACAAGAGCCCAAAAATGCTAGCTCTAAATTAAGTGAATTTTTCACTAACCTTACAATTATGAGATGGATATATATACGTACACCTTAACTTAATATATACAAGCAATGCTGCATCAATCAGCTTAGTCATCATATCGCCTTGGGACAACAATGGCTCTTCCTCTTCTAGATTTTCTAACATACCACACTGCAATTATTGACTCCATCAGCTTCATCATTGTCGTATAATCCCTTTTTCTTAGTCTTGATTTCACAATAGCCCACAGATTCTCAAATGGGTTTAAATTAGGAGAGTTCCCAGACCAATCTAACACCTGAATGTTGTTAGCTTTGAAAAACCTGAAAAACCTGATCACAACTTTTGAAAAGTGACATGGCGCTAAGTCTTGCTGCAAAACACCATCTCCATTCGGAAACCTCTTACTCAACTTGGGAATCAAATTTCTTTCAATATATTGAGAATACAGTATATCATTCCTTCAACAAGATGTAATGAACCGATGCCATAGTAGCTGAAGGAGCCCCAGAACATCATCTTTTGAGGATATTTTAGACATTGATCCACATGACACTCTCTCACTGGTTTACCCTCCAACCGACGCACGTGCTAACTTCGCTGCCTTTGCACAAAGAAATTACTCATCTGAAAAGATTATCCTGTGCCACTCTTCTTTGTCATATTTCTGTACCTTTTATCCCAATCTAACCTTTTCTTTTTTCATGTGAAGGGATAGAAGCTGCTTTTTTATTGGTCTTCTCGTGAATCTTCCACACCAACAATCAAGATCTATTTCTAGGGCATCGCTGGTCTTTGTAGGACCCTTTCTACTTTGACGATGAAGAACTCGATCATCACGAGCAGATTTTTTCTTTTTTTTTCACATCTGCCTCTTTGTTTGGGTGATGTGCTTCCAGATGATTCAAGTTTCTTCAAGATTCTGAACACTGTGTTCTGATTAACAACACAAATTTTCGCGATCTCCCTCTGGCTTTTTGGAGCGTGGCGAGCGAAAGTAATTATTTTTGAACGCTTACGAGGAATCGGACGTACACTGAAGCTGGTATGGAAAAAATAGGTCCTGCTCCAACCAGAGTAGCCTAAACACAACCTAGGCTATGTTGAAGATGGAAGACCTAGGCCAAAGATGAACCAGCCTAACTATTTGTCCATAAACAGGACTTCCGTACTCTTTTGTTAAACAATTACAGCTGAAATGTCAGCTTATTTAACCTAAATTTAATAACCGAAGGGAAATTTATGAACTTCTTACCTTGAAGTTTTAATAAATGTTTTATTTCTTGACACCCATAATAAACCTTTTTATTCCGGCTTCTTTCGTGTCGCCCTCTTCCTCTTATGCTTATTCAGCTTACGCTTATTCAGCTTATCCCGATCTTTTTCTTCTTCTTCCCAAAACCGTGTTGCCATTTCTGGCTATGGGATCTTTTTTTCTTTTCATCCCATATTTGTTTTTTCGTTGGTGTCTTTTTAATTTTTCTCAGCAAGAGTTCATGTTCTCCTTCTGAGTTATTTTTTATTGTTATTATTTTTTTTAATGTCAATATGGCTTATCCAAGATTAGGTGGGTCTTCCATTTCGGTACTCCCAAATTTTCCACACATTGGGGCCAGCTAGAAAGGAAAAATTGCATGTGAAACCCAATTTTTTCTTTAATATTTGTTAACCCATCTTAGATTACCTATAATTTATGTTTTATTTGTTATTCCATTTTTGTTTTTCCTCACTTTTTAATATAAAAAGTGTAGCATTTTATAAAGTCCTCACCCTTTCCAAAATGAAAGGGTGTTGCATTTTAATTTATTTTCCATAGGAAATATTACAATACTCCAGCCCTTATCTTTTGTTGTAACATCTGCCTAGCTCGTAGAGCAGTTGAACGTTGTGGTCTACTATTTGTGGTATAGGTTATTGTAGTAGTAGGACTAGTTACATCATTTATTGAACAGGTTAGGTTTGGTATAGTTTGGGTCAAATTTTGATCATCATCAGAATCTATTATAGATTCATCTTCATGATCATTTTTGTTAACAGTAGTTGGTCCTACTTCTAGGGGGTATAAGAGTGATACATCTCTTATAGTTTCCCCTGAAGCAGTTTTAAGTTTTACAACCCTGGTTAATCCATCTTCCCCAGTTTTTAGTTCTAAAACTCTACCTAATGGCCAACACTGTCTTGGTGTATTTTGTCTAATTAGAACTACATCTCCTACCCTGATTTCATTAACCCAGTCTTTGTTTTGTATATATTTATGTCTTTCTCTCAACCCAACAAGGTATTCATCACTCCATTGCTTTTTAAATTTTGTTTCTACATTTGTTATTTGTGATAATCTATTTTGCAAATCATGATTATTATCACTCCAAGGTGGATCATCCAAGGAGATATTGTAATCAGGTAGAAGGTTAATGACTTCTCCCTTAATCAAATGATTTGGGGTGAGAGGCTCTACATCATTAATATTATCCCCTACATAAGTAAGAGGTCTGTTATTGACAACATTCTCAATTTCACTAATGAGAGTGAGAAGTTCAAAGAATTCAATTTGTTTTTTACCTATTGATTTCTTTAGGCAATTCTTTATTGTTTGGATATTCCTTTCCCAGATTGCTCCATACCATGGTGATGCAACAGGGATGTATTTCCATTTTATTTTGTTATTTTGTAAATATGTTATGGTATGTGAATTTTGTAATATGTCATTTATTTGGTTTTCACCATCCTTGAAATAGGTTGCATTATCTGTCCAAACAATTTTGGGTACAGAATGCTTAGCACAAAATCTTCTAAAGCTATAGACAAATGATTCTGCGGAGACATCACTCACTATGTCTAAGCTGACTGCTCTAGAAGATGAACATGTGTAAAGTATGATGTACATTTTTTGTTCTGTTGTTCCCAGAGCAACAGTCAAACTTCCTGTATAGTCTATGCCAACTGTTTCAAAAGGCCTATTAAAGGTGACTCTCTCTGTTGGCAAATCAGGAGGATTGGTCTTCCTGAAAGATCTGGAATGAATCCTTTTGCAGGTGACACAGTTATTCAAAACTGTCTTCACAGTCATTCTGCCTTTGGGTATCCAATACAACTTTCTAATGGCATTTAATGTTTGTGGAACGCCCATGTGATAAAGTTCATTGTGTTTCTCTCTAATAATTAGGGTTGTAATGTGATGGAACCTAGGAAGAAGAAGGGGTTGTTTACTGTTATATGTGATTTGTGATTTGTTTAATCTACCCTTACATCTTAATAAGCCATCTTTGTCAATGTAAAGATTCAAGTTTATTACCACAGAGGGTACTTTGTTAATTTGTTTACCAATTGTTAGAAAATCTATTTCATTTTTGTATTCTGTTTGTTGTATGTGGTTAATCCAATATTTGGTAGCTAGACTTGTATACATTTCATTATCATTATTTCTTTGTTTATTTATTTTCTTTAAACAGTTGTGAATGAATCTGAGACAGTAAGATGTTACCCAGTGGTGGGCACCGTTAACCAAAAAGTTAACTTCGTTAACCGCTAATCCGTTAACCAAAAGGTTAACTTCGTTAACCGTTAATCCGTTAATTCGTTAAACATGTAACGGAAGTTACCGATAAACCGTTAACGTTAACTTTTATTATAAAAAAATGAAAAACACAATATATATATAATTTAATTTTCCCTCTTCTTCTCGTTCTCCATTTTGTCCATGAGACTGCTGCTTCATGGCCTCCTCGACTGTACCCTCCATGCTTTTCCTCACCCTGGCGACCTTGGTGCTGTCATACTTGTCCAACCAGATGAGGCGAAACCTGGGATGGAAGGCAGCAGCCAGCTGGCATTCGTCATCCTCCAGGAGGGGCCCAAACCTTTTGTCGATGCCTGCCAAAAGTGCGTCGATCAAGGCGCTGCAGTAGACGAGGCCCTTGGACTTCAAGTCCTTAAGCCTGAAGATTGTCGCAGTAACTGTTGGCAGCAGAGTCCCAGGTAGCTTGTTTCCCTCCCCTGGATCTTGTTTATTTATGAATTTTTGGGTTAACGGACTTGAGTTAACGGAAGTTAAATGTAACGGAAGTTAATTAGTCCGATAATGATTTTCAAAGTTAACTTAAAAGTTAAATCGTTAACGAAAAAGTTAACTTCGTTAATTAACGATTAACGGATTAACGGTTTGTGCCCAGTTTTGATGTTACCCTCACAAGTCTGCCAAAGTCAGAATAATTGTTATAATCTAATAGTGGCTCAACTTTATTTGTGGTTATCATGTTAAGTTTTACATTAATTTGTTTTGCTGGCCACATTGTTTCATCCTGAATGAATTCAGGTCCATGAAACCAATTTTTGTTGGATTTTAGTAATTTACAGGATAATCCTCTTGTAAGAAAGTCTGCAGGATTTTGTTTTGTTGGAATGTATCTGAAGGTTATGTCCAAATTTTGTCTAGCTTCTTTAATGTCTCTTAATCTGTTACGGACAAAGATGTTTTTTGAGTTTAACTCATCAGAGTTGATCCATGCCAAGCAGATTTGACTGTCAAACCAAATATATGTAGTTGTGATGTTTACATCATGATAGACTTCATGGAGAAATACTGTTATTTTTACAGCTAGATAACCTGCAAGTAGTTCAAGCTGAGGAATAGTTTTCTTTTGTTTTAAGGGTGTTACTTTCCCCTTGGCATAGATCAAATGGCTGCCATCCTCGCCTACAAGGTAAGCACAACAGCCATACACCTTTTCACTGGCATCACCAAATACATGCAAGGTTTGAGGTGTATCTCTGTGTCCACAAACTCTGGGAATATTTATGTTTTGTAGTTTATTGAGATCTTTAGCTAACCTTTTCCAGCTATCTTGTTGTTATTGGTTATAGGATCATCCCAGTCTACTTTCTGTTTCCAAAATTCTTGTAAAAGAACCCTGGATCTGATAGTAGAAGGAAGGAGTAAACCCATAGGGTCAAATATTTTTGAACTTTCGGATAAGATCTTTCTTTTTGTGTTAGCTGTTGTATCTAAGGTGTAGCCTTTTGTGCAGAGTGAGTCATGAACTTTAGAATCTGAGTTCAAATCCCAGATCATACCTAATGTTTTCACCCTGTTTGTTGGTTCTGTCAATCCTTTGTCTTCTGATTTTATTTTTTGATTTAGTCTCTCATTATTTGTGATCCACTCTCTTAATTCAAAATTACCTTCTTTCATTATTTTATCTGCTTTTATGTAAACTTCATTTAATTCTAACTCTGTTTTGGTTGATCCTACAAGGTTATCTACATAGAAGTGATCTTTCAAGAACTGAACAATTAAATCATTTTCATCATACAAATTTAAGTGATGTTTGATGGTTAAAGCCAGTAAACTAGAACTTGCATTTGCTCCAAACAAAACCACATTAAATTTAAATGTTTTAAACCCTTTATTTAAGTCATATGGATCATTAAACTTTTTTCATTTTTCTTTGGGTTTTGTTTATTTGAATTTTTAAATGAATCACAAAGACAAGAGACATGATTTAAACTTCCACAATTAACACATTTGAATCTTATTTTTGTTTTGCAGTCTTTGTTAGTATGTCCTGCAGCTGTGCATTTAGTACAAAGGTTTAACCGAGAACACCTGTTTATCCGGGATTCTAAGTCTACATATTTAGTACATCGTGTGCTATTGTGATCATCAGCCGAGCAAAATTTACACTTACGTACAAATTCTGTCGTAACATTAAAATTTTGTAGTGTAGGAGTTAGTCCTATCACTTTTTGTTCTGATTTGTCTTTTTGTTGTTGTTGCGGTTGTGGCTTTGGTTTTGTTTGAATTTTCTTTGTTTGGTTTATTTGTGAATCAATCTTTGTTTGGTTTATTTGTGAATCAATCTTTGAAGATTTGTACATTGACAAAACATTTGGAAATTCATTCCTTATTTCACCAAGGGTAGGGTATGTATTTCCCGTTATTCTTTGGAAAATATCCCTAATTTGGGTAGGTAAACAATCAAATATTATGGCTTGGATAAACCATGCTGATTTCTCTAGATCTATGTCATTATTTTGTAGATGACCTAACATGCATTCAATTTCACAATAGAAATTGTACAGATCCTGATGGTTATCCTTGGCTGGTTTTATATTTTTTAATTTTATTGCTAAATCATTTACTATTTCTTTTCTATTTAGGAAATTTCTTTCTAGTAATTTGAGAGCTATTTTATATGAACTGCCAATTGCCGGTAAGGCATCAACCAGTTTTAGGGCTGTGCCCTTTAAATAATTAAGCAGATAACTGAATTTGTCAACATCAGATATATAATCTTTGTTGCCAATTAAACTATCAAATTTTTCTAGAAAAGACTGAAATTTTGTTCGATCACCCTCAAATATTGGTACTTGTAATGTTGGTAACTTGGCTTTTAGTTGTTTATTGTCATCATTAGAAATGGATACATTTCTGAAGGCCTCAATCAAACTTTGATTTGTAGCCTCTAAATTATTTGGTAGATTATCTAAAGCAGCATATAATTCATTTATGTGAGAATCTATTTCAAAAATATTCTGTTCTTGTTCACACAAAAGTGCTGTATATGTCTCTTCATCAACATTTAACCCATCAGTTTCTGTAACAATTTCCTCATCTATAATTATTATTTCCTGTTTAATTCTATTTAAACCACCCAAAATAGTATCATAATCCCTTTTATTTGGATTTTCTTTGCTATTAAAGGTAGTTAAAAGCCTGGTAATGACTCCCTTCCTTGCTGATCTCTTCCTTTTTAATGATTTAATCTTTGCCTCAATTGCTTCACATTCAGCCATATTTTGTTTATTTTATTTTTCCAAAAATAAGTCCCCAAAATCCTAAAACCCTTTCAACTCTATAAATAAGCTTTATTTTGGTTAAATAGGCTAGGCTTCGGATTACCCTTATTCTAGAATTTTACCACATTTATGACCAAATGATAAGTTTTGAAGTATTTGAATTATTTCTTATTTTTAGTTAGGGCTTCATAATTTATTATTATTTATATGTAGTAAATATTTGAAAAAGTCAAACATGGAATAAATTCTGTTCAGATGTCAAAATGTTTGATATGGCGTAATTTTATTTTTTTTGTTTTTTTTTTATTTTATTTTATTTTATTTTATTCAAGGTTAAGGTTTTCACAGCAAATAACCCTTCCCCGCACGGGCCACCATTATAGATATGGAAAAAATAGGTCCTGCTCCAACCAGAGTAGCCTAAACACAACCTAGGCTATGTTGAAGATGGAAGACCTAGGCCAAAGATGAACCAGCCTAACTATTTGTCCATAAACAGGACTTCCGTACTCTTTTGTTAAACAATTACAGCTGAAATGTCAGCTTATTTAACCTAAATTTAATAACCGAAGGGAAATTTATGAACTTCTTACCTTGAAGTTTTAATAAATGTTTTATTTCTTGACACCCATAATAAACATTTTTATTCCGGCTTCTTTCGTGTCGCCCTCTGTTCCTCTTATGCTTATTCAGCTTATCCCGATCTTTTTCTTCTTCTTCCCAAAACCGTGTTGCCATTTCTGGCTATGGGATCTTTTTTTCTTTTCATCCCATATTTGTTTTTTCGTTGGTGTCTTTTTAATTTTTCTCAGCAAGAGTTCATGTTCTCCTTCTGAGTTATTTTTTATTGTTATTATTTTTTTTAATGTCAATATGGCTTAGGTGGGTCTTCCATTTCGGTACTCCCAAATTTTCCACACTGGTATAGTTGGTCTCGTGGAACTTGTCGTCAATTGGGTGTAGGCAGGGCCACCGAGAGCTGCCCCGGGCCCCGGGGAAGGATTGGTATATGGGCCACCCTGTTTACTCAGTATTTTATTATGAATGTTTTTTGTGTACATAACAAGCAAACTTATTATATGTCCAAATCACTGTTCAAAACATACAGTATGAATAAACAACTCGGAAGAAAATGACCACTTTATTTTTCGAATCAATTATATTAATTCTATCACCATACAATTTACAAATGCAGTACCAGTCCATGCAGGCAAGACAATTGTTTACTGCAAGATTTTCATAATTATAAGTGTACTTTCTTTGCCTTCTCTCTAGCAAAGTGGTAAATGATTCTGACGAAATTTAAAGTACGGGCTAACTAGCTTTCAATTACAATGGTTCCTAGATCTGTCAGTCGGTCTTGGGCATTGGTGGACCGCAGATAATATTTTATCTGTTTCAGTTTGACTATGATAATCTCTATAAAATGTATGTTCATTAATTATATTTCGTCTTTGTTATTTAATCAATTGCTTTATTAATATTTTTAGATTTTATCACCCCTCTTTCCGGGCTCCCTAGAGGTCCAGGCCCAGGGGATTTTTCCATGGTATCCCCACCCTCTCGGTGGGCCTGGATGTAGGTGCGCATGCACAGTCGAACTTATCGTTAATTAGTAGCTGGTACCCATGCTCTGTATGACAAAACACTACTTAGATCATAGCATCACTGCTAGAATACATTTAGGCTTAAAACTGTGTATGTTTGATAATTTGTCTACGTGATGCAATTAATATGCACAAGGGTGTATAATGTGCTGATATAAGAAAGTAATTAAAAAATAATAATTTGATTTTAAGTTACAGTTACCTTAAAAAATGTAATTAAATTACTGCATTTTTGAGGTAACTAAAGTTAGTAGTTAATTACTAAAAAAGTAATTAATTATTGTACCGATAATGCAATTAATTTAATTATTTTACAACTGCTTTAGTACATGACTTTTTCATGGAGGCAAGCCTACTTAACGTGACCTACAGAAATGTGATGAAATTATAGGCTTTGGAAATGTAAGGCGTTGCTTAAATAAACTTTGATTAGACATGATTTAAGATGGAACCAAAATCTACAGATTTTGATGAAGCATAGCCAAGGTACATGAAGAGATCATATCCTTCCGTGTACATGATTAATTAAATGACTATTTTTTATTAATGACAAGTAGTGCTTCATCGTAAACTGACAACTATAGTTCTAATAATAAAACATATTAATAATGAATTTCATATTCAATCTTGAAAATATTTACATATCTTTTTTAATAATTTAACACTAGTCAATTATGAATCATTGTTGACATAGCTTTCATATTTAGCGCCAAATAACAACAATTATTTCAGATTTTCAGCAATACTATGAAATAATTTTAACTTTAAATAATTTGCTATAGAGGCGAATATTATGAGAGAAAAGGTTACTAAGAAAGAATTTTGGCTGACAGAAATTTAATGTCTTTTATCACCTTGCAAAAGAATTTAGGTTTTTAATTAAAACGAATGTGTGTACATAAGGTGGAAGATTTCTGAGCTATCTATTTCCCGCCATCTTAACCGCATGGGTAAGGCATACTTCTCTGTCTGACTGCGTGGGGATCGTATACCAGGTGCGTCGTAGTTCGATTCTGGAATTTTGCTTTTTTTTTTTTTTTTTGTTGTTGTTGCCGTTTTATTATTGTATGCAGTTACACAATTAAAGCTAAATTTCTCCATAATTAGTTATCGTAAGCTTTGTTTCTTGTTTTGGTTAATTTATTTTGTTAACTTTTTTTTTTTTTGAAATGGTTATTTTGACTTTTGTTAACCCAAACTGCTAATGACTCGTGTGGGCCTAGATCAAACTTAGGAACTAGTTCTAGGCTAGTACGAGTCTAGTTTAGCAAAGTTGGGAAAGGGCGTATGCTCTAGTTTAGGACTAAGCTATTGGCCTGGCTTTTTGGTAATTTGAAACTGATGTATCCTACGGTAGCTTAGGCTATCAAGGCAAACTTACCTAGGCTAGTTAGGCTGAAATGACTTTTTTTTTTTTTTTCTATTAATGATAACTTAGTCCAGCTGAGTTACGCCCAAGGCGCAGACCGGAAATATTTTAACAAAGTAATTCTATTGCGGTAGGACCTACTAGCTTAGCCTATTCATGAGGACTAGTTTTAATAGGCCTAGCCTACCACGAGGCGTAGTAGGCATACATCGTTCATACAAGACCCTGTTAACTTAAGCAAGGCCTACTGCTACGGTGGTTCGAGCTTAGTCTAACAACCTAACGGTAGCCAATCGTAGGCGAATAGACCTATCTAGCCTAGCAAGAGAACATATAGTAACTAGTCTAAGCTAGGTGAGGCATGTTGGACAACCTAAACTAGGCGGCCTAAATTTTGACATCTCTCAAGCTTAGTCCAATCAAAGAATGACGGTTGTTAGTGTCGGTTGGGGTAAAGATTGTTTAGCATTGGGAACCCAATTTTTGCCTGAAAATAAGTTTGATATATTTCACTTTCATGCAAATGTGACCTTCATTTCTTGTGCAAATGTGTAATAGGCCTAAATTAAGTTTATATATATATATATATATAATATATGATGAATAAAACCATGAAGGGAGTGTTCTGAGGATGTCATTAGACAAAAGCGCTTGAGCACCCCTTTGTGTTTCTTTTCCCTTCGTGGTTTTATTCATCATAAGTATTTTTCACGTGTCACTTTCGTGAAATAATTTTTCATATATATATATAACCTCTGCTGGGTTAATGTTTTAAATATGGGCTGGACCTGTAAATCAAAATAACTTTGAGTTAGTTTTGGTCGCTTTATTCAAACTTGTCACTCATTTTTTGTGTAAAAACTATTAAAGAAAAATACATACATACATAGTGCATTTGTAGTTGGGGGGGTGGTATGTCATGTTACTCTGCGACTTTGTTTGTTGGTTTCTGTTCTGGCTATTTTTTTCTAATTGGATTTAGTTTGGTGGTGGTTGTGATAGAATTATGACATGCTGTTTGTGTGGTTTCGATTTTGAGAACTTGATTCATCATGTTCCCTAGATTAATTAAATGGTTAATTGAATGCCTGGTTAGGTCAACTGTATCCCCTTGATGATTGGTTAGGTCAGTGGTTCCCAAACAGTGCACCACGGCGCACTGGTGTGCCGCGAGATGTAATTAGGTGCGCCGCGAAAGAGCAAGATTATATTTCAAAATGTGAAAAATACAAACTGAAATTCGTAATAAAGTATGTATAAATACCTCTTTTGAATAAATTTTCAAATTTTATGTACAAAGTGCGCCAAAATATTTTTACATGTTCTAAAGTGCGCCGTGAGTAAAAAAAGTTTGGGAACTACTGGGTTAGGTTGTAATGATATTTTCTTCAAATGAAAATGATAAGAGCAAGCTTTTCTGATTGTTTGGTATTTTGCAGGTTTCTTGTGGTAATGCGTCATTTACGAGATCTCTCAACATGAACATGTTAGGTTATGCTTTATTGTATAAAATGTAGTCAAAAATATATTTTTCAAGTGTATTTTGGTGTGCTTTGTTCGAATATGACCTTCATTTCTTGTGCAAATGAACAGAAATAGTTGTCATTGCATGGCCCAAATACATATTTTTGTTCATTTGCATAAGAAATGAAGGTTATATTTGAACAGAGCACACCAAAATACACTAGAAAAATATATTTTTTATTTCAATTTCAGGCAATGTCATTTGTGACATAATTACCCTTTGCTGTTCTATGCATTGGTTTCTCTTCACACAAAGGTGAAGCTGGTAGCCCTCCCTCTCAGTCTGGCTTGGTGGAGGAATGAGTTTTTCTTGCACTCTCCACTGTACATAGCCAGGTACACTTGGCTCATCTGGTACTGTCCTGAGCCAGGCATTTAGTCTTCTCTTTAAGACTTCAAGTTTGACCCCTGTAACTTTTCTGAGGTCCTTTGGAAGCTGGTTAAAAAGTCTTGGCCTCCCTGACAACTAAGCTATTTTCCTTCAGTGTTGAGGAGGTCCCTTGTCAGGCTTCTAATTTGGGAATACTACACATTCTGCCTTTCCTATTTTCCAGTGTTTGAATGGTAATTGGGTTTAGTTTTAGGTTTGGTACTAGTTTTTTAATCACTTTCCATATGTGGATTATAGTATACATCTTCTTTCCAGGGAGTACAGATTAAATTTACATACTTTCCCAGTAGTTGAGATCTTTGCTATGAAATATATCTGTTTCTTCCTTTTTATATGGGGACATCAAAACTGAGCAGTATTCAAGTTTTGGTATAATCAGTGTTTTTAGCAGGGGAATCATTACTGTCCTGTCCCTTCTTTCGAAGTTTAGTACTTGTCCTGCGACTCTCTACTTTATCACTAATTTTGTTTTGAATTTCACATCAGTCATTATTACCCCTAGGTTGATTGCTTTTGTGCTTCTCTGAATTTCTTGTCTATCTGGAGCATAATATATAGTAAGTTTCTTTTCTACCATATCTTGAGTTGAAATTTCTGTGTTAAATGTCATGTTATCTTCTGACCTTTTGTATATTTTGTTCGTGTCCCTCTGCAAGGCCTCCATTTCATTTACATTGCTATTTTTGCTGATCTTTGTGTTGTCTGCAAATGATGTTACTATACTATTGCTGTTTACTCTGCTGTCTGTCTGTTAGCATAATAATGAATAAGTGGGGCCAGTACTGTTGTGGCACCTAACCCTATTTCTATGCAATAGTCCAGTAGGCTTATTTTTCTTACCTTACTGGAGAGGTGGTGGAGGGTACATTTTAGCTGCCTCTATAAGGAAGTGATGCAGGTGGGTATCTCAGTTGGAAAAGTGCCCTTGAAACAAATAATAAGCAATGTACTTAGACTTGTCTATCTCAACTGAGATACCTGGGCCACTGATAGGGGTCATTCTCTGTCAGATCAACCAGTGCCTAACACCCTCATCTCTGGTTTATAAAAAACGTCTGAACAGGTACAGTAGTTAGAACAACGTGAAAAAAGTGTTAGCAGCTGACGAGGAAGCTTCTAAACAGTGGCTGCATCCTCCAGTGCAGGACACGTCAACGCGAAGAAGCGACGTCAAACCAAAACATCAACGTGCTGGTGGCCAAACTTCCTCAAATCTCCGTGCAGCGGGCTGTCTACGGTTGGCTAGACTGGCAGTTGACGGCCTGTTGCGTGGCACGGTCAGAGTGCCGATCGGCTCCCGGGGCCGGACCTATTCTCAGCATGCTATTTTTTCAATTACAGGGAACAATTGCGTGCTCCCCGAACTACTCTTACTCTCTGGCGACATTAAGACTAATCCAGGCCCCACTACAACTTACACATGTCACCATACACAAAGACATAGACACAATAGCACCATGAGACACATACAGAAGTATAATATTAACATATTACAGTACAACGTAGATGGCCTCACAAACAAAATCATGCAGCTTAGGGAATTCATACACAAACAAAACATTCACATAGCACTTATACAAGAAACAAAACTAAAACGCACACACAAAACACCCACCATCCCTGACTTCACGGCGATCCGTCAAGATCGTACTGGGGGTAACGGGGGTGGACTCATCACTTACATACGTAAAAGCATTAGCTACACTGATGCTACCCAAAACATTACAAACACAATCCAAGCAGATAACACGATAGAAATACAGGCAGTTAACATTAAAACACGCGCAAAACACAACACCATACTAATCAACATTTACATCCCACCAGATAGTTCACCTCAGGTGCCAGCCAATTACAATCCACAGTTACACAATCTTGCCTCTCACTAATGTCATCTTAGGAGGAGACTTCAACGCCAAAGACACTAGTTGGTACCTGCACAACCAAAACAACACCAGAGGCGCCAACATAGCCACACAACTAAACAGCCTCTTCATTCTTAACAATACAGAAGAACATACACATACCACATCAAGCAGGATACTCAAACTCCTCCCCAGACATAACGTTCTGTTCCCCCTCACTAGCAACACATACACAATGGAGAACAGAAAAACAACTGTCATCAGACCACCTGCCCATCATCATTACAACACATTCTACACTCTGCCCCAACAGCCTTAGGCACACTTACAAAAATTACAAGAAAGCTGATTGGGAACAGTTCAAAATACAGACTGAGGAACAATTCACCACATTAAACAGCACACCCATCATAAACATCGATACAACACTCAAGACATTTAATCAGATTATCAATAATGCAAACAAATACATACCCAAGGGCAACATTAGGAAATACAACCCAAATTACACTAAAGAAATAGCCCACCTCATAAGGCAACGTAACAACCTCAAATATAACACACACACAGAAGCCATAAAACAGCAGATACAACAGCTCAACACAGAAATAAACAACAAACTCAAAGAAAAACAAACAGAAACATTCAGGGAATTCATAACAACACTAAACCACTCCACAGATACATACAGGCTATACAAGACTATAAACAGCATTACCCACTCTAACAGCGGCATTCACACCTCACACGCGGCATTCACACCTCACACGCAGCTATCTGTCGCAGCCAAAATAATATCCCAACATACACACAACAAGCTAACATTCTAGTTAATCACTACGCAAAGATAAGTCACTTAAACAGAGACAACAACCAGAAACATGCAGACAGACAAACAGCCAGACACAAGAAAACCTACAGACTCGACATGACCATTACACCCTTCAATACAGACCAGACCACCAAGATCATCAAAAACATTAAGAATTTGAAGGCTACTGGACCAGACAACATATCTAACATACACCTTAAACACTTGGTCCCACAAGGAATATTAGCTCACAAATATCAGCACACATTCATACCAACACTGTATTATTCCTGACATATGGAAACAAGGTAAAATTATTACACTACTCAAACCAAACAAAAATCCAACAGAACCAGCTTCCTATAGACCCATTACTTTACTATGCACACCTTCCAAAGTAACAGAAAGACTAATCTTACAAATCACCAACCCACACATACCACTATCGCCTACTCAACATGGATTCAGACTTCACCACTCAACCACGACATTACTCACTAACCTCACGCAGCACATCATGGATGGCATCAACTCCAGAAGACCAGCTCAACGTACACTATTAGCAACAATAGACATTAGTAAAGCATTTGATGCTATCCCACGCTTCCCTCTCATAAACAAAATACTCAACACAAACATGCACAATAACACCAAAAGGTGGCTGAGCAACTATCTCTCAGGAAGATACTCGCATGTCACATTTAATGGCAAGTCATCCAAAAACAAGCTTTTTCCGAACGGGTCCCTCAAGGCTCTGTTCTCTCACCAACACTCTTCAACTTATACATGCATGACATTCCAACACCCATAGATAACAAGCTTAGCTTATCATCATATGCAGATGATATCACACTAACATCCACCCACAACAACATCGACACCGCTACAAATAACCTACAAACATACATAAACAGTATACAAGACTGGCTCACACACAATAGACTCAAAGTAGCGCCCACAAAATCAACCATCACCTTGCTTACAAGCAACACAAAAGAACACCAGGTAATTCCACAGCTTACACTAAACATCAACATTCCACACACTCACAGAACCAAAATACTTGGTGTCACATACAACACATCATTATCTTTTGCAAACCACATTCAGGACATTAAAACCAAATGTACATCAAGACTTAACACGCTTAGGGTACTAACAGGCACAAACTTTGGACACCAGCAGGAAACAACATCACTCATATACAAACAATATATTCGCTCAGTTATGGACTATGCTAGCCCATGCTGGGCACCCATTATCTCAAACACACACATAAACACCTTACAAACAATACAAAACAACGCACTTCGTATCATTACAGGATGCACTCAAACAACACCAATAGAACACCTGCACACAGAAACAAAAATACTAAAAGTTAGGGAACATTTAGACATGAGGGGAACACAATTCATGGCAGCAGCGACAACTAACCCACAACACCCTTGTCACTACATGTACAATCATGCACCAACACCTCGCACCATTAAGGTAACACCAGAGATATATTATAACGAAATACTCCATTCCATACCATGCCCCACAGACATCATACAGTACAGAAAACACATACACACACATCTAACCCACAAAGCACTGACACGACTCGGTCCGAATGCGGTCCTAGGTGCGAAGCTGCCACCCATTAACAGGTCAGAGATCAGCCTGAGCAGATCGGATCGAGTTAACTTAGCACGATTCCGATGTGGACATCACCCAAACTTACGGACATATAAACACAGACTAGACAACTCCATAGACGACACCTGCCACCTGTGCCAAGACACACCACAAACAATTGAACACATTATGACGGACTGTACCGCTCTAGCACAACAACCAACACAACACAACATCACTAGTGCGCTGAACCTCTGGTCCACTCTGGAGAGGGCGATTGGTTACCTGCGTGCCGCTGGCTTGCTCGATCAGGGTGGGCTGATCGGCTAAACAACAACAACAACAACAACAACAACAACCCTCATCTCTCAGATTTTGCTGAAATTTGGTTTATAGGGAGTTTGTGGGCCCTGAATCCATTTCTGAAATTATAAGGTCAATCCGACCAACGGTTCAAGAGATATGACCTTGGGAAATTTGAGGTCACTTGCGAGGTCACTAACATTTGGCGACCCATAACTTGGGTAATAATGGTCACAATTATATAAAAGTATATATATTTAGAATCAGAAAACGACAAGGAATCCAAATATGCAAGTTTTAGAACTCTAGGTTGAAAAATAAAAAAGTTACACTGTAACCAAAATTTGAGGTCACGATTTGACCTCTGGGGTATCAAATGAGAATTTTTTTTTTAAATGTAAAAATGAAGGTATAGGCATTGGCTATTAGAATCAGCCAAAAAAAGTTTTAGTATTTTTCATGTAACTAACATATAAGTGAACACCATATTCATAAGTTGTGCGTCAATTCTACCTATTTTTTCACACAAGCTCATAATTTGACCTATAGAAATTAAAATTACATTTTTTTATAGATATAAAAACAAAGGCAAAAAATGTAAAATTGTATTTCACTGCTAATCTACACTGGCAATAATAGTTATAATAGTGAAAGGGGAAGACCTACTTAGAGGATTCATGTGCTAGCCTAATACAATTTTTGCATGCTTGATGCTCTCATCAATTTCTTTTTGTGGAAAAATGTATTGAATTCTGCTGCCTCCTCTTAGGGTAGGACAACTCATTACAGTTAATATATGATGTCCTGGCACTGCACATGAATCCTTGTTTGATGGATAATAATATGCACTTGATCCTGATGACCCAGAGGGATGTAGAAAGTTCACAGTGAAATCATCAAACTCTTCACAATATTCCTCCACAATTCCATACCAAACTTGCATGTCATAAATGCAGCCAACATACTCTCCTGGTTTGACACATTTTAGGTTACCAAGCATTGCAGGTTCATTAGTAAAATGACTTTTCTTATTCTTTTCTTTTCTCCAATGCCACTTGAAATGGGATACACCATCAGTTCTTCCTTGTTTAGGGGAACAAATCTATGATATTTCTGAGTTCCAGGAATAGCCCTACTATCCTTGAATCGATGTTCCAACCGTTCTTCTGCATCTTTCAAATCAGCTGTAGTTACAAAGAAAAAATTTATCTTCTTGCTCAAGTTTTCTTCACAAAACTGAAACACGTGTTCTGGTGTAAGAATTTTCCTCTCTGTAGTTCTCTGCAAACTGGCACGAGCAGTAGCTCTTTTCACTGTTCCTCCAATCCCATCACATGCATTTTTGCCATGGGATGTAGCAAAGAAGTGCCATTCACAAGACAGACCAAAATCCTCTTCATGGTAACAGAGATTTGTGAAGTTCTGTTCTTATATTGGCCAGCACATCCATCTGAGAAATAGTGCACCTTCTTCAATTGTGGGCATCTGAATTTAACATATGTCATAAGCTTCAATATGAATGAGTAAACCATTATAGTGTTGTGTTTTAGTGATGCAGATAAGAAACAGACACTAAAATGGCTAAGTTCCTGGTCTGCAGATGATCTATAATAGATGACAAAAGGGTGAACTGTACACTGTGAATTGTCCCAGTGAAACCCTTGGGCAGCATCCTGGACAATGAAAGAATAATTCTCAGAGAAATCACCTACTATAACTACCTCGCTCTGAGGTGGTGTTTCTTTCAACTGCTTGAAGTACTGTGATTGTTGCTGAGCAACAAAGTGATGACGAACCATGCGGGATATTTTCATGCTTAGGGATAATAAGTATTCATGAAGTGGCTCTACCTTATCAACCATTGTACAACGGTCAACAGTCACCCATTGCTTGTAAGATATTTCATTTGGAGCTGATTTCACACTGTCAAGTAACTCAAGAAAATCCAGGACACCCTCTTCTCTTGGGCAATCATTGCAAAGTTGCATCATGCAAGTCTCTCTTTCTGTACTGCAGACACTGTAATCCATAAGATCCTTGTATGAAAGACCTTTCTCCCAATGCAGCCAGCTGCAATTTTGGATTTTGATGGTATGTGCAGACACAGACAGAATGAGTCCCACCACTACCGGCAAGCACACAATATGATGGCCGTAATTTTGCAAATGTGGAAAATCCTATTTTGGGATTCTTTTCATCATTTTTATATAGTTCAAACATCTCTTAAATTCCCGAGGACCAATCGTTTTTGCACCTTCATTGCACCTTCATTGCACCTTCAGCACTGATAACTTTCACGCAATCCTTTTGGCCAGGACACATACGACTAACCTCTTCTGACTCATAGAATCTTCTAACTATATCTTTGTGTTCTTCAGATATCACTTTTCCTTTGCTCATTAGTGGAATCTTCGGAAGGATTCCATGTTCTGATTTAAGTGAACAGCTTCTTTTCACCATGGATGTTGTAGTTTGAAAGAAACTAGCTGTTTTTTCAATTGTGTATGGTGAGTGTGTCAATATTTGTAGTTTGTGATGGTGACATTTGCTCTCCAGGAATGACTGTTTCAATTCATTCATTAATTTGTCTAGATGTTTTTCAGATTTAGTTTCAGGTTTTGAAGTATCACTTACCTCCTCGGTAATTTGAACACCATAACTGAGTTCTAGCCTCTCCTTCAGGTGTTTCTGAGCAGATGATAGCTTACCACAAGCCTTGCGCTTTTTCTGGCTTAATGACAGCCCTTCTGAAAAGAACAGAAAAAAAGGTTTCACACACCTGAATATTAGTAATTAAATATTAATTATAGTACCTTAAATGCTATATAATTGGCTATATAGTAGATCAAACAGACCTTGTAGTAAAGTATAAGTTATTATATTAATTTATTACTTACTTTTTTTAACTGGTGTTTGGTCCAGAAATGCTAGAACTGGTTCAACTGAAATTGAAGGATTTTCCTTTATCAAGCAATCACTGTCATTGTCCAGATCTTGAATTGAAGAGATGTTACTCAAGCCACTGATAGTAGATGATTCATTTGAATCCTGCTCAGACTCGTTGTTTTCAGTGGTACTAAGTATAGTGGGGTTTTTCATTATCAGTGTCCAGCAGTTCACACATAACAATGAGTCTTTTTTCACTCTTCCAGCACATTTTTCAACAAGTACATCAGTCACTTTTCTAAGATTGATTGTTATGCGTTTCTTGTGTTTTTGAATAGGGTCCTGGCAGTATTTCAAGTGCCGAACCATTGTATTTTGATCTGTAAAGATATAGGATTTACAATTAGGTAATACGGTATATATTTTTTAGAAAATATATAGCTATACACACTTAATATTTTAGGCCTTGATAGTCTGAGGCTCATTAAAACACCATACCCACCAGCCACCCACAGTGCTGGCTGGAACTGTACTAACCTATAGACAAGGAATTTTGCAACTATCTCTGTTGATTCTGCACTTAGACAAGTAGCAACATGTTTCAACAGGTTTGTTTAGGCTACATGTGAGCTTAGTCTTCCCCTTTCACTATTATAACTATTATTGCCAGTGTAGATTAGCAGTAAAATAAAAATTTTATTAAATTCTTGGAGCTTGAGGTCAAATTGATAGCTAAGATATAAAAATTCCTTGAAATGACAAGCAATTTATAAATATGGTGTTCACTTATAAGTTAGTTACATGAAAAGTACCAACATAAACAAACTTTCTATGATTGTTTCTATTAGTCAAGAACTCTGACTTTGTTTTTTATATCTATAAAAAATGTAATTTTAATTTCTATAGGTCAAATTATGAGCTTAAGTGTGAAAAAATAGGTAGAATTGATGCACAACTTATGAATATGGTGTTCACTTATATGTTAGTTACATGAAAAATACTAACAAACAAACTTTTTTGCGCTGATTCTAATAGCCAATGCCTATGCCTTCATTTTTTACATTTAAAAAAAAAATTCTCATTTGATACCCCAGAGGTCAAATCGTGACCTCAAATTTTGGTTACAGTGTAACTTTTTTATTTTTCAACCTAGAGTTCTAAAACTTGCATATTTGGATTCCTTGTCGTTTTCTGATTCTAAATATATATACTTTTATATAATTATGACAATTATTACCCAAGTTATGGCTCGCCAAATGTTAGTAACCTCGCGAGTGACCTCAAATTGCCCGAGGTCATATCTCTTGAACCGTTGGTTGGATTGACCTTATAATTTCAGAAATGGATTCAGGGCTCACAAACTCCCTATAAACAAAATTTCAGCAAAATATGAGAGATGAGGGTGTTAATTTCAATTTTTTTTGGTTGATCTGACAGAGAATGACCCTGGTGCTAAACCAAATCTTAACCTCTATTGGCTGTATTGGTATAATTTGAAACTTGAATTTCAAGAATCTAGATGTAGTTGAAGCAGTCCATAATAGCTTTGTAATGTTAAATTCAATTAGGTTGGGTTAGGTTAGTAATTAGGGCTTATGAGCTCTGAACTGCAGCTGTATTGAGTTTTATTGAAATTACAAGTCTATATGATATGGTAGATAGTAGTAGCTTAGTTTCAAGAAAAATTAAGATTCTTACCTAGTTGGGTTCCCAAGCCTAGCCAGAGAACCCCAAAACTGCCAACACACCAGCTCATTGTGATCCTGTAACAAAGGAAGAAATGACTGACAGTGAAGCTATAGCTGGAAAATGTTGGAAGCTGAAAGTGATCACTCATGGAAGTCATAGTTGCTGCCCCAGATGAACCTCCAGAGTGTGCTTGAATGCAAATAAAGTGAGAGTGTACATTATAGTGGAAGGTAGTGAATTCCAGATAGGTATGACTGACAAAAATCTTAATGGAACTCATGGTGCAACTGGGGGTAAAATATTTTAAATGGATGACCTCTAATACTCATTTGAGGAGGTTTTTGAAACAAGTTGGAAGGATTAATAGGTGAATGGCCATGAAATATTTTCTAACACTGTATCATGTCAGCTCTGAGAAGCTCTGGATAGAGAAAAGCTGTAATCCATTAAGTCTCTTAGAATAGAGGTTTTCAAACCCTGTAATGTGCTTATTCCACCTATGCTGTACTCTCAAGAGTCATTCCAGCTCATCTGGTATAGATTTCAGAAAGTTGGTCGGGTGACCATCTCCAATTTTCTTCAAATTTTCAGGGTTGATTCATACATCGTTCAATAGCTTAAATCTAAAATTTTAGCTTCCTCAGTCAAAAACTTTAATTTTATGGTCGCTTAAATGGCCCCCACCTTCGACAAAAAATGCCCATGTTGGGCTTGATCGGCCAATGCCTTCATTTTGAGAGGCCTTGAAAAGTGTTCTAATAGGAGTAGAAGCTTCAAATTTGTCATGCCAATACAACTTCTGGTGGGCTTTTCAATTTTGCAAGCTAAAAGGCTGTGGAACAAATAGTTTCTGAGTTACAAGGGCTTAAACATGGCTCCATTTTGAAGCTTGCATCAATTCCTCCCACTTTTACGACTCTACCATTTTCAAAAGTTTTAGTTCTACATCAATCACAGCTGTTTTAATACTCCTAATAGTCTCTATGGGTTGTAAATTTATGAGTGAAATAAAAAAATAACCAAAAAAGGATTTATTTTTATTTTTAAAAATTTCCAAAAGTTGATATTTTCACAAAATTTGCAAAATTAACATCAACTTTGGGGCTTAATATAAAGGTGTCCGAAATTAGTCAGGGAGTTGATACTTCTAGTAAAGAAAGATACATATGTGTACAAAAACATATTAAGGAATAGATCTCAACTCAACTCCTTCATATAGTTTTGGCTATTCAAAGAAAAGTACTTTTTGTGAAAAATTCTGAATTTTTTCAAAATTTTGAAATGTTTAAATTTCTTTTTACAACATTGAATTGTAATTTTACTTCCATTTTATTACTTGGTAAGTTAATTCACAAATGTTAAATTATCTAAATAAGTTTTACTCATAAAAAAGACATAATATATACCTAGATTATTACTACATTTGCAGTTAACACAACAGATGGACCAGCTTGTAGGCTCAATACTTGGATCTACCTAAGTAAATCATGTAGAACCGTGTTCTACTGCTCTTTAAGCACTTCCTAGTAATTTAAATTATGCAGTTAGTACAGATAAACTAGCAGTAACCACCATTTTCAGTACAAAACCTTAAATTTAAGTAGCTTTGTTGTATTACTTCCCTTAATACAAGTGTACAGTACTTAGCTATATACAATAATGAATTCCTGAGTTTTTAAGCATGTGAATTATTGGCTATAAGTTCATATTCTTTTTTTAATATGTGTTTTATGTAAATTTGTATGTAAACTTATATATAGCTAATAACTCTTATGTTTAGACACTGACTCAGGAATTTATTATTGTACTCAGGCTTTAAGTCTGATTGTCTTCAACACTCCATGGCCTCACAGCCATAAATTGGCAATTTATTATTCAGCTTGATACAGGTCTGTAGTTACTTAGGCTTTTTTTAAAATACTCCTCAATTTTAGATAAACAATCATTTGATAACTTGTACTGTCTCCCCATTTTCCCAGCAACTGTAGGTGGTTCAATTGAACACAAAACATGTTGGAATGGAATCCAGCAAATGTCCTCTTGTTCAGGCCATTTAAAAGGATTCTTTTTCATGAAATTTACTAATAGATCCTTCTCAGTATCACACACTTCAACTATGTTTCCAACAAACCAGTCACCTTCATAGAAACAGGCCACATATGTACCAGGTTTATATTGGTAAGCCACATTTTCTTGTGTAGCATTGAGGAAGGAAAGTTGTACGTTAAAGAAATTTTCATCACTAGAAATTTTGTACAGTTTAATGCCTGTTGATGAAGGTCTAAAGCAGTGATATGAACGGGTTCCTGGGATTGTCTTAATTAAGGAATACCTTTTTTCTAACTCAAATAAATTAGCATTTTCCTCAATTTTAGCTGAATCAATGTACAGAAATTGTATACCATTAATATTAGATTTGCACCAATCGAACATCTCTTTTGGATTGGTGATGTGACCT
Organism: Bathynomus jamesi; assembly: GCA_023014485.1. NCBI lineage: Eukaryota > Metazoa > Arthropoda > Malacostraca > Isopoda > Cirolanidae > Bathynomus > Bathynomus jamesi. The sequence continues at coordinate 385,238 of JAJOZX010003458.1, read as the reverse complement.
TTACTTGTTGCTTGTAGACTTGCCCGGGCAACTAACCTTTTGACGGTGCCACCAACACCATCACAGGGGCTCTTTCCGTGAGAGGTGGCAAAAAAGTTCCATTCACATGTTAGTTGGAAATCTTTTTCATGTAACACTGAATTAATGATGTTTTTATAGTTTTTATATTGACTTGCTGCGCCATCGCTAAAGTAACAAATATGTTTTAGTTTAGGATTCTGACTTTTAAGTAATTTCAAGGCTTCACATAAAAAAGAATGAACTGCAGTTGTGTTGTGTGTAAGTGAATCTGATATTACACAAAAATTTGTAACTTTTAGTTCATCAACTTTTTGATAGCAGACTACCGGATGCAAGGTAGCCTGGGTATTGTCCCAGTGATGCCCTTGTACGGCATCCTGAATTATAAAACTATAGTTTTCAGAGAAGTCAACAAGCACTAATGCTGTAGAATCATTGAGGTTTTCTTTACAGTGGACAAATATTTTGATTGGGCTTTTGCTATGAAATGGTGTACTTTCAACTTTTTTGCACTTTCACATATGTCTTCTACTACATTCGAAACACTTTTTGTCATTGTGACCAGTTGGGTATGGTCTGTATGAAGCCACTGCTTAAAGGAAACACCTCATCCATGTCATAATCATTGTTTTCAAAAATGGTAAGAAGCCAATCCCGTAATTCATTTAAACCAGGACATGTTTTGCAGTTATTAATCATGCAGTTTCTGGTTTCAGTGTTGCAGACTATTTTCCCTAGTAACACACTTAATTCTACTTTGACGGGGAGTGATTCACAAAAGTTTAAAGTTCTGGTGTATTTCACAAATGCATACATTGTGTGATCCTTTACTCCCCACACCCATACACCATTTTGGTCTCAGTTCAAAAAACTTTGATTTGGAGATTTTGTCATTTGGATATTTATTTTTGTAAAGCGTATATAATTCTCTGATATTTGTCAACAACAGTATTTTCTGCTTGTGAACCTTCCCTTGTGGTGTTTTTATTGATTTGTAGTCTTTTTTACCAGGGCATTCTCTAGTATATTCATTGTTTTGGAAAAATTCTATCACTTTCCTTTATTTCATCGCTTATACCCTTGCTACTCTTTTTATTTCTCATTATAGGAAGGATACCTTCTTTTCTCTTTAAGGCCCTCACAGCATTAACCATTCTGGCTGACACTTCAAATTCTTTCATAATTCTTTCTCTGGACCAGGTTTTACCAATTGGAAGGAGTGTTAGAATTTGTATCTTTTCTTGTCTGGTACTAGTTTTACACTTTTCTTTCAGTTCCTCTATCATATGCTGATAACACTTTTCTTCCTCACTCTCTATAGGTTTCTCCGCTTCCTCATCCAAAATGCTAGGCTTCATATGAAGTACTTTTGACAGCTTTGATTTTGTTGATGTTTCAATTTGCTTTAGTTTCCTTTTCGCGTAAAACTTTCGATCTCTTGCTCTTACATACTTAATGGGTGAGCATTCTAGTGAACCTAACGTTTCGTCAAATGTCTCCTTAACTATTTCTTCTGGAACATATTCATCACTACCTGAGTCTTTTTCATCTTCAATCGTCTTGGCTCTAGAGAAGCATGTTGAGCAAAGTTTCTGTCCTGGTATCAGATTCAGTCTAGTTGCTATGTCTTTGTCAATAATTTGTAGTGATTCTGCAAATAAAGTAGGGTAATGTAAACTAAACACATTGGAAAATAATTTTAAAACCTCAACATTTGGTTATAGGCTATTCGTATAAAATATTCAAAACATATGCATTCAGTAGCACAGTATATAGCCTACCCTATTAAAATTAAATAGTTAATTTAGGTTACAATTTACAATATAAACTTCTTTATGAAATATAAATATATTGGTACCTATATTTACTTATCTTTCGATGATTTCTACATGGATCTTGGCAGCTATGTTGCATTTGTTGGTAATGCATTCTAAACATTTTTTCATGGTGGTAGCATACAGTAGCACTATTTGGGTTGATTACAGTTGCTTTTGTTCTCAACAATAGCAGTTTCCTTGTTTCATCTGTCAGCTCATGTAAGGTATACATACCCACCTTCCTGGTGAGTCTGTGTTCATGACATGGATCATCCAAGTACATACCAAAGCTGCACTTTGATTCTTGACTAGAATAAGCCATTATTACAGGCAGTAAAATTAAGTTAATTGCTCGTTAAATTTTCTGAAAATAAAAGATCATGATCTATAAAATAGGCCTGGACATTAATGATTAACCATCATGTTTTATATTTATAAGAATATACAAAGTGAAATGAGCTACCCAGAGCCCTTCGAGTCACTGGTTGTTTTGACAGACATATTAAATTTCTTGTATGTTTTAGACTTATTTACATATTATTAAAATTGTAAATCAACTTAAGTAATAAAATGGAAGTAAAATTACAATTCAATGTCATAAATAGAAATTTAAAAATTTTGCAAAAATTTGAGATTTTTCACAAAAAGCACTTTCTTTGAATCATCAAAACTATATGAAGTAGTTGAGTTGAGATCTATTCCTTAATATGTTTTTTTACACATATGTATCTTTCTTTACTAGAAGTATCAACTCCAACTAATTTCGGACACCTTTATATTAAGCCCCAAAGTTGATGTTAATTTTGCAAATTTTGTGAAAATATCAACTTTTGGAAATTTTTAAAAATAAAAATAAATCCTTTTTTGGTTATTTTTTTATTTCACTCATAAATTTACAACCCATAGAGACTATTAGGAGTATTAAAACAGCTGTGATTGATGTAGAACTAAAACTTTTGAAAATGGTAGTTGTAAAAGTGGGAGGAATTGATGCAAGCTTCAAAATGGAGTCATATTTAAGCCCTTGTAACTTAGAAACTGTTTGTTCCACAGCCTTTTTGCTTGCAAAATTGAAAAGCCCACCACAAGTTGTATTGGCATGACAAATTTGAAGCTTCTACTCCTATTAGAAGACACTTTCCAAGGCCTCTCAAAATGAAGGCGTTGGCCAATCAAGCACAACATGGACATTTTTTGTTGAAGGTGGGGGCCATTTAAGTGACCATAAAATTAAAAGTTTTTGACTGAGGAAGCTAAAATTTTAGGTTTAAGCTATTGAATGGTGTATGAATCAACCCTGAAAATTTGAAGAAAATCGGAGATGGTCACCCAACCACCCATGTACCAATTGAGCTGGAATGACCCTCAAGCATACCCAAGTCACCAAGGTAACCTAAGTTCAACTTCCATACCATTGAAGAAAATTCTAGAATGGGTCTTATATGACTGATATTTTTGACTTCATAAACTCTGGACCTCTGCAAATTGTAGAGTAGATTTTAGCAGGTTGGATGCCAAGCCAGTAACCTTATTGACAACTGAGCAAATATGCAGATTGAATTTTAATTTATTGTCCATCACCCCCAGATCAGTAGCAGACTGGACAAATTTAATTGGTTGGCCATCAATATGATATTCAAAGTAAGGGCCTAAGTACTGTCATGCTGCACCTGAGCTTTGATATCAAAGCATAAACATTTGGACATATTTAGAGAGCCCCCAGGAGCCAGTTGTGGCACAAAGTGTGTTAATATCATTCTGGTATTGGTTTACACCTGAAAGTATATTGATACTAAGGAATCAATTGGGATGTGTTCATGAGTGAAAAAGATGCCTTATAAATTGTAAATGGTGTCTGTTCTTAGCTTATGTTGGCTTTGGTAGTTCTGTAAATAGTTTTGCTAATTAGCTGATTTGAGATTGACATTTTGCACTTTGCACAACTTCATTACCTAAAAAATATAGTTTAGCTTGGATAACCTCAATAGGCCCAAGTGGCTTCGTTTTCCAAATGAAAAGTGGTTGTAATTCTTTAGTGTCCAACACAAAGAAGTATTTTTCTGAATCCTTACCAGGGTAAGCTTATTTGGCAAGGGTCTAGCAGGGTTATGATTTAGTATTAGAACATTGTTCCTTTAGTCACTACCTTTTTCAAATGGGTTCAATAATTTTAATGTATCGTATGGATAGCTATGTTAAGACTGATATAGTTTAAATGGAATTTAGTTATAAAGAATTGAAATATTAAGTTGTTTGATAGGTCTATATTCATTTAAAAACCTTTTGTATTGCTAAAGTGTAGTATTTACAATTTTTAGTGCCTATTTTAATTTGCTGAAAAGATGTTATTCCTTACATTGCCATTTTAACCAAAGTACATTTAGTATATATATTTTTTTAAGCTTTGTCACTGTTATGGAGTATGGTCATTGATTACTGATCTCATATGATCTAGAAATATATTTTACCAAATTTAATTTGTATTGGCTGCAACCCTTTTTAAACTCTTGCAATGGTGACTAGTAGTGATCAGACATGGTCATCATTGTAATGGTAATTAATTATAAATCTCGTGTACTGATGAAAGAAACTTCAAGGCAATAATGGTAATGAAAGTCTGTAATGAATCATTACACACTATTACATTTTCATTACAGTGTAATTTAATATATATATATATATATATATATAATTTTTTTTTTTTTTTTAGTTCAGGAAGAACCGATTCGCCTCTATTTAAAGGGCATATCTCAGCGGAAAAACAAAGGAAAAGTGAGAGGAAAGACAGTGGAAAAAGACCAAGGACTGCAGGGTCGAGCCCCATCATCCTTGGGTGCTAGGGCCGGGAGGGCGCACGTGAAACCTCCAGGAACAAGCACGTACAAATGAGCACAAAGAGCACTCAAGAGCATGAGCTTAGAACCCCCTTGCGGGGATATATATATATATATATATATATATATATATATATAATATATATATATTACACAGCTACCTTGACCAGCCCTGCATTGAAGAGGACTGCAATCCCCTGACATGGTGGAGGAACAATGCACATCTGTATCCTGATGTATCTGTTCTTGCTGCCAAGCATGTTTGCATCCCTGCCTCCAGTGCAGTGGTAGAGAGCTTATTCAGTATTGTAATGATCATGATAATGAAGGGCATGTAATGATGATGAAACAAAAATGCTGTAATGGTAATGATAAACCTTGCAATGACCCCATGTCTGGTAGTGATGTACTGATTCCAAAATTTAGCTGATGCTGATTCTTTGCCTGTTTAAAAAAAGAAAAAATTCCTTCAAAAAATTTACTAATCTAATATGGAAACTTTAAAAATTTTAAGTTTCAAATATGTTTAAATGCTTTTCCTTTGCTCACTCCACAAAATATGGTACAGTACTAGAATTTGTTACTCGTATACCATAACTAAAATTTTATTTTTATTACTCAGTAAAATAATTTTAGTTTTATTAGTAGAATACTAATATTTTTGTTCTTCAACAATGTAACAATCATTTTTCATTAAAATTTTAAAGTCCCTGGTCGCAATTTGAATTAAAAATATATAGATATACAATTTGGGTTTATAAAATTAAAATACTTAGTCAACAAAGATGGTTTAATATAAATTGTAAAGTACAACTTCATATAGAATTAAGTAGATTACAATAGCTTAGAATGTAGTTAGTGAATATAAATTTATGGACAACTTCAGTTTTGCTTCTTTTGCAAGTGTAAAATATCTTGTCACAATTTGAAAGGAGTACAAATTAGTTTTTTTTTTTTTTTTTTTTTTTTTTTTTTTTTTTTTTTGAATGTGCAAAAATTTTCTGGAAATATAAATTTTGCTTTGTAATAAATTTTAAAATGGCAAAGTGGCTAAATTCAGCCAATGCTGATGCCATAAAAATGGCTGATCCTGCTGATGTTGATTAATTGGTACACCACTAGTGACTGGATAGTTTTCAGTTTTATGCAGTCTTTTTCATAGTGTGTAATATAAGGTAGGCCCTGTAGATTTTCCTCTAAATTTGGCTTGTAATTTCTAATTGGTAATAGTAACTAACAAATAACTCCAAAGCTACTATTGCTGTGTATAGGATTAAGGTAGCGTTCCCCAAACTGGTTGTAAAAAAGATCTTTATTTTTAAAATTTTATCCACTAACCTGGTAATTTAAAAACTTGGGAAAACATGCTTATATCCTGTAGTATGTTAATGAAATTAATTTTTAATGCCATGTCACACTGATTATGGTACCAATAAATTATGCTCCATGAAAGCCACTTGGGGCCCTATTGACCTTATCCAAGGTATAAATGATCTAAAGTTATATTTTATAATCAAAGTTGCAAAATGTCAATTCAATTTCATTGGCTAATTAACAAAACTATTTATAGAGCTACTGAAGTAGTTTACATAACTTGAGCTGAAATATACATTTACACAATTTACAAATGTCTCTTTCATGAAGGTACCAGTAATTAATCTTTCTTAAAAACTATAGTATTTCATTTACCATTTATTTATTTGGACTATAGTGGATTTAATTTACCCAGAATAGTTCCTTGTTCCATGCATTGTTTGTGTGTGACAGTTTCTCACAAGATCATTCTGAATTGTAATATACAGGGTGGGCCGTAAGTTTCCATACATAGGAAAAATTAAACGTTTGTTTTTATGTTTCAGATACCCTAAGAATATGCGTTTGACGTAAGATCTTGTTTACTGATGAAGCAAATTTTTACGTCAATGGAGAGGTTAATCGGCAAAACATAAGTTATTGGAGTAATGCTAACCCTAACTGGCTGAGTCCGACGAAGATGCAAGGTGCCGGTAAAGTGACGGTGTGGGCCGGGATATGGGGTGACAGAATTATTGGACCAATTTTTGTCAGTGGAAATCTTAATGCCGAAAGGTATCTTAACATGTTGCAAGAAGAGATTTTCCCATCCCTGCTAAATGAGGAAGGTAACTTCCCAGTTTACTTCCAGCAAGATGGAGCTCCACCTCATTATGGTCTTCACGTGCGTTGGTATTTGGATCAGCAGTTTCTGGATGCTTGGATTGGTTGGTGTGGTCCTGTGGAGTGGCCTCCCAGATCCCCAGATCTCACCCCCTTGATTTCTATCTTTGGGGGCACTTGAAGGCCATGGTGTATCAGGAAAAGATACGAGACATAAATCATCTAAAGGAACGTATCACCAATGCCATTACAAGCATAACGTCAACTGTGCTAATGCGTGTTCATCAACAGTGGGGAACACGTATTGAAATGTGTTTTCAAAACAATGGCAACCATGTAGAGCATATTATATAAATAAAAATGGTTGTCCATAAAAAAGTTTATTTTTCCTATGTATGGAAACTTACGGCCCACCCTGTATAGGCCTAATGAATGTACCATAAAATGGGGTTACTTTGCACAATTTTGGGATTTTTGTACATCTGCTCCATTATCACCAGGGTAGGGCTCGATGGTTTTTTTAATTTGTGTTAGTTGGTATTACTCCAGCATATAGATAAGTTTTTTTGCTCATCTACCTTAAATATTCTAAAAATTAAAAAAAAAAAAATTACCACAACTTTTATGTAGATCAATTAGAAAGAGATGTAGATACCCCTCATCTTGCTACATAATATATAATGTTATAAGGTGTATTCAGTTGATTTGGAAGATACTGGTATGTGTGTATATATCCATATACAATTATATATTTTTTTAAATTTGTGGTATTTTTTGGGGTTACTTTGCACAATCAAATTTTTTTTATTTTAGATTAAATATGCCTAGAACTTACAAATGTACCCCAGGAGCAAGAAGATATGAAGACTATACCCAAGAAACTGAATGCTGCAGTGGAGGCTGTGAAATCTGGTACTTCACCCAGATACACTGAAGAAGAGTTTGAAGTTCCATTCCAAACTATTAAGAACAAGGTTTCCACAACTTTCCCACAACTGCTTCAAAAGCTTTTGGAAGCACTGCATTTTGACGAACAGCAGTAAAATATGAAGAAAGGGTTTGAAGCAACTGGCAAGTGGCTCATCATTGAATTCTGACAAAACTTCCAGATGCAGAGGATTGAGCAGGAACTGGAAGTTGTGAATGAAGCTGTGCTGGACCACTTGAACAAGAACTGTCTTTCTGACGAAGACAAAACAAGTATAAGAAAAGATGACTTGCTCTTGAGCCAGATGAAGTTGGTGTTGGTGATTGACTTGTGGTGACTTTTCCTTGTGGAAAAAGATTCAACCAATTCATAGGACAAGTTTCTGAAGAAGTGGATGCAGTGCATTTCAAAGTTGCCTTCCTGAAAGGAGTTATAGGGGGACATTTCCTGGCCAGAAAATGAGGATTTGGAAGTAGTAACCATGGAAGATGTGTGTGGCAAACTCGAGACCTCTGAACATTTAGCATGTGGACAATACTGATTCCAAGAGCAATTTAACTTTTTGTAATTCCCTCTCTCTCTGATTTATAATTTGATTTGAAACTCTTGTCCTTAGTTCATTGTTCTGGTTGATAATAAAGATGTTAAAATGCATTTATAGTAATCTGATATCTTTCTTAAAACAATGAATGTGCAAAGTATCCAAAAGTATGGGTTACTTTGCATTGTAACTAATTTTCAATGATTGTGCAAAGTTACCCCATTCAGGAGTAACTTTGTACAGCAAGTGAGGCTAGATGTAAAATATATATGCTTCAAGTAAAACCATATACAGTGGACCCCTGATTTGAGTACTAATCCGTTCTAGCATGGTGTACTCAATTTGAAATGTACTCAAATCGAACTTAATAACCTATGGGAATTAATTAATTTGTTCCAAAACCCAAAAATTTCACCCCACCCCTGAGTCTTTGAGACTTTTGCCCTCTTCACTTTTTCTAATAATCTCCAATTTCATCTCTATTGTAAAAAGGCGTTTCTTCTTTTGCGAGTCTTTTGATGTAGATGTACCAGGGCCGGATTAAGACCTTTAGAGGCCCTAAGCACTTAAAAGATTTTGGTGCCCCATATATATGTAATTCAAAATATAAACAAAAATAAACTCAAATAAAATTTTTTTTTTGAAATGAAACAAAACTTACAGTAAGATGGAAAATAATGTTTATTTTTGTATACTTCCACTTCATTTATATTTGAAAAGTTTTCTCCCTACTTTTTTTAATTGCAAAGTCTTTGATCAGATCCTCAAAACTAATCTTACGTAACACATCTGCTTCTATACTTAGTAGAGATAAGGCATCCAGCCTGCCTTGTTGCATAGTTGTTCTATTGGTATTTTTAATATACTTCAACTGAGAAAATGAACGCTCAGCTGAGCAATTTGTGACCATTAATGTTAAAAATATATGAAAGGCAATTTCTACATTTGGGAAGGCACACTTAATATTGTCTTCTACAATTATTTTATAAAGTTCAGCATGACTGAATCTTGTTTTTACATTTTTTTTTGCACTGAACTTATGGCACACACATGAGTGAAACTGCTGAAGCTCAGCAGAGAAATTAGTGTTCAAGTCCTCTGGGTAAGCATCAATCATCTTTTTACAACCCTGAGAATACCTTTCAATTTCAGTAGATGATGAAGTGGTGACATTATGTGGCACATCACTTAGAAAAGAAAATATATCTGCTATTTCTTTGTGTATATCTCCTCTTCTCATCTCAGTTTCAAGTTTGTCAACAATTGTGTAAAAGGTGGTGATAAGAAATCTGACAATGGAAAATTTCTGTGGTGCCCCCCTTCCCTTGATGCCCTAAGCACGGGCTTATTTTGCGTAATGGTTAATCCAGCCCTGAGATGTACGTTTAGAAGCCATCACTATAACAGTACACTGTCACTATGCCACAATATAAAATACAGTATCAAAGTCACTGCATGTACGAATCACCAAATTTATGCTATATTTTCACTTTTATGCTGTAATCAACAGAAACTAACATAAATAAACACTAAGTACAAAGTCAGAAAACAAAATGTATGAAATTCTAACAGAAATCCCTAAGAACACCCGTACTATTCAAAACATTAGACCCTGAATGTTCCCACAACGAATGCTCTAGACAAACTGAAACGCATTTGGCATCGCTGGCTAGTGTACTCAAATCAAGTTTTCTACTCTACTCAAGTCGAGTCAATAGGAGCCTATGGATGAGCGTACTCAAATTGATGCATACTCAAATCGGGGGTCCACTGTATGTATAATATATACTGGAATCTGAAAATAAAAACCCACTCTAATAGACAAGAGTTTATTTCCACGACAGTTTCGATGCCCACTGGCATCCTCCTTGGGTGGATACAGAAACATGAATGAACCAAAACAAGAGGGAAAAACAGTCCAGGGACTGACCATTAAGAAATTTGCACCTAGGTTAGATCCCATTCTCCCGACACCAGAAGGGCATTTTCATTAAGTACATTCGCGCAAATTTAAAACTATTTTCCTGTTCTAAATATACAGATTCTATTTTTTATTTTTTTACATAATTATTACATTTATTATTAAATTTATTACATTTAATATTGCATAATTATTTATTACAAAAATTATAAATTTATTATTACATTGGTTATTACATTGTTGTTTATTATACAGAATTTATAAACCGAAAAATGAATGAAAAAAGCGGATTAGGAAACAATCCAGAGACCATTGAGAAATTTGCACCTAGGTTAGATACTGTTCTCCCAACACTGGAAGGGCATTTTATTACAGGGTCCGCTTAGAAGTACATTCCCACAAATTATAAAACTATCTTCTATACATAGATTCTAATATTTTGACATAATTACTACATTTTTTTAACTTATTATTACCTTTACCCTAATTATTAAATTTATAATATTACCTTTATTACATTTGTTGCATTTATATTTATTTCCACATTTATTACTTTCATTATTACATTTACTAAAAGCGAGTAAGGAAACAATCCAGTTAAGTTTTTTGCATTTATATACTGGAATCATTAATATATAGTGTATATGAGAAAAGTAAATAAATATATATAGGTAGTTAAACTGTGCAAAGTAACCCTGTTTTACAGTATAACACTTATAAATATTGTACTTCCAACTCTATATTAGGTCAAGGAAGTCCTTTATATGAAGTGCATACATTTGTATTAACCTTAATTTGTTGCATATCTACAAAGAATATTAAGTCCTAATCTTGGTATGGTTAAATGTTGGCCTTTTTAATTAAGTAATTTTAGTTTTCATCTTGGCAATAGTATTAAATCTCAATACTGATTCAAGTGGTCTCTCTATATTCTGAAATGCAAAAGTCTAGTGAATTTGGCTCTGGGAAGAAAATTGGAATAATTAATTACATAAATGAAGGATATTTAAAAATTTTAATGTTGCTCCTCTGAAGATTAATCTTAACCATTCCTATCTACGCAGTCCTGTCTAACACATCCACTTCACAATGACTGAGCCCCAGACAGATGCAAATCTTCCTGAAGAGGAGGTCAGTGAAGAAGAGATGGCAGAAGATGATGGTGAAGAGAGGAAAGAGTTGGTGGACAAGCTAATGAAAGACCCACAGGTACTAGCTGCCCTTCAGACCAAATTGAGGCGATTCCTTGGATCCCCATCCTCATACATTAGTGTAAGTTGTATCTAACCCACTCTCTCGACTAATTTAGTAAACCCAGGAAACATCCCTCATTCCTTTTTTAGAAGAGTAATTTAAAAAAGACCTCAAACTCCTGCTTATAAAGGTTTTCTCCTTACAGTCGCTTCCTAAAGTTGTTAAACAACGAATTAAATCTCTGAAGAAATTGCAGTTAGATTTTACAGAATATGAAGCTCAGTTTTATAAGGAGGTCCATGCCTTAGAGGTATGTATTTTCTTTTATGAATGTGGTTTTTCTTTTAAACTTTGAATAACTACTTAGAGTATTCATATTCCTTACTGCATTAAGATTCTGGTTCTTTTGCATTATCCTCCTAACACTAATTTTTTTTTTATATAATGTTGGTTTGGTTATGGTACTTTATTTTCCTTCCATTATAAAAAAAAATTAGTGTTGGTATTAGGTTAGGTTACGGTAAAAACAGCCTGCCACAGGTGTTAGCCATTATAAAAAAAAAATTAGTGTTGGGAGTATAATGCAAAAGTACCAAGATTTTTAATGTTTTAAAAGTAAGGCATATTTAACCAAGTAACCCTTGCTCAAAACTGAAGTATAGTATTTGCCTAATACCAGACTCTATCTTAGCAGACTAGTATTTTTTTAATACTGGAATTAGTCTGGTATTAAAAAAAATGTCCAGTAACAAAACTGCGCTTGCTTAACATCATTTGGTAGCCCTCCATCCTGCCCCGACCATTGTAAATGACTTCCATTGTTAGAATGAAATTTGATGCTACAAACACTCAAGTGTGGTATTATTTATTAACCCTTTAAGGACTGAAGGTACAAATTGCCAATGTTTCAAATACAAGCATTCATAACTTAACCCTACAAAAAATTCAGAGCTTAAAGGGTTAAAATTGCAATGAAATTATCATTTAATAGGATGGGTCCTTTAAATGCCTTTGAGTTATATTGTATAATTATATACAGAAATCCCCCGTGTTAACAACCTTCGCATTAGCAGAAACTTCAGTTGGACAGACTAAATTGCTGTCTGGTCATTAACATTCAGTTTAACGTAATACAGATTGTTAAAGTGAAGATTTCCGCTAAAAAAGTGTTAGCATCACTGAACTTCACTTTAGTGGACTCAGTCGTTAAAGTGAAGGTGATGCCACTGGAATATTATTGGAACCAGCCCTCAGATGAGGTTGCAGTTGGTTGTTTCCTGTTGTATTGCAGTGGTGGTGAGTGGTTGTGTTTGTGCATAGTGTTGCTTCCAAGTGTTGTACATGTTAGGCATTCTTTTGTGTGATGTTACATAGCTACATATAATTTATATTTGTATCTAAATGTCATTTATTTATGAATACTGTATGTGGTTTTTATTTCTTATTGTGTTACACAGGTCTTATCAGTTCATAGCATTTTTTTGTGTTCAAGGTGACTTATCAGTTAATAGAAGTACAGTGATAGTCTGTGCTTTAACAGTGTATGTACATACTTTACTTAATTATTGCCTGCTCATACAAACTTTTTCTGAACAATGGCATCCACAAGTGGTACTACTGGTGTCAAACAGAAAGGCTGTATGCTCTCCATTGAAGAGAAGAAAGTGATTCTTGTTGACATAGAACAAGGGTTAAGTGTAGTGTTTGTTATGCAGAATCATAAGATAAGCAAGACCACCATCTATGAAGTCAAGCAGAAGTGTAATGAAATACATGCCTATGTGCTAGACCAGGGGTGCTCACACCCGTGCCCGCGGGCACACGTGTGCCCGCCATGGATTTGAATGTGCCCGCTGGTTTATTTTGGAATAGCCGGCCTAAATGAAATCTTAACTGGCAATATAAAAATTACTAGAAATGAATTTTTACATGCGAGCAGAGCGCTCACATACATGTTTAAAACATGTCTGAAACCATTGCTTTGCTCCGCCAATTTCTGTGTCGCTTAAAGCGACGATTCTATTTCAACGGATATAATGAATCGAGTTGGCTGATTGGGTGTTTCGTGAAAATACAACCAATCAGAAGGCATTTTAGAAACGACTCGCTAGGCTTTCTGTGTCTTTTCGAATTTTTATTGATTTTATAAAGATGAGTGGGCGGATCGATATTTAGTTCCGCGTTTGACCTGTCCGCGTGACCTTGTGTGTGGATGCGAACATGAAATGTGTCTATTTTTTAGTCGTTTATTACGTAATTTGACGTTTTCACATTTAGTATTAAAAGTTTAGCATCATGTCGACCGTTCACCCGTTCGTGTCATCTTGTGTGTGGATGCGAATTTGAAATTTGTCTATTTTTAAGTCGTTTTTTACGTAATTTGACGTTTTCACATTTAGTATTAAAAGTTTAGCATTATTTCGACCGGCAGCGTGTCCGATTTTGAAGTTTCAAGTGGTAAAAGTTCAGCCTCTGATATTAGTTCATAAATTAGGGGAAAATTTTGGTGTTTGTGCCCGCCAAAGATAATAGTTAGCAAATTTTGCCCTAAGGTCTCCGAAGTCTGAGCACCCCTGTGCTAGACAGTGAATCCAGAGGCAGGAGTTTGAAATGGTCTGGCTTGAACACGTCCTACAAGAAAAACACGGATGTGGCTGTGTACACATGGTTCAAGCAGCAATGGGCCAAGAATGTTCCAGTTAGAGGAATTGACATCCAGTTGGCAGCTAAGTGTTTTGCACAGGAGTTTGACAGACTTTAAAGCAAGTGGTGGCTGGCTGTATCATTTCCAGTGCAGGCATGGCTTATTGAACAAAGCTTATGGGAGAAGCAGCCAGTGCAGACCTGTCTCAAGTGGAGTTGTTTAGGTGCTTCCTACCAGCTGTATAATGATGATGAGACAGGCTTATTTTGGAAGAGTATGCCCACAAATACACTGGCCCACAAAACTGAAACATCTTCCAGGCTTTAAGACAGACAAACAGTGTGTGTGTGTTGGCCTGCACAAATGCTGATGGCACGCATAGACTGAAGCCTTTGGTCATTGGAAGATCAGCTAAGCCTCACGTACTCAAGGACTGCATGCATGAACTTCGTCATCTACAGGAGCAGCAAGAAGGCCTGGTTCATGCAGACTATTTTCCACAAATGATTCCACAAGTTCTTCATTGTGCAGGTGAAGGCATACCAGGAACATGTTTTGAAAATAAGCCCTGAAGATGTGAAGGCTCTCCTCTTGCTAGACAATGTGCCAGCACACCCATGTACAGAGGAACTTGCAAGTGAGGATGGGAAGATCAGAGCCATGTTCCTTCCCCCTAATTCCATGTCAGTAATACAACCTATGGACCAGGGGGTGATGGTGAGTTGCAGGAGAATCTACAGGGCCAAGCAATTGGAGCAGTGCTTGATTGCTTGTCTCATCTTTGAAGATGACACAGAGGACAGGGCTGAGAAGACACTCAGGAACTTCAAAGCCTACATCATCAAGTCTGCTATCTACAATTGGGCTGATAGCTGGAATGAGGTCAAGGAGTCCACTCTGTGCAATGCCTGGAAGAAACTGCTCCATAACATCCAGGACCTGGAAAAATAGACTTCGAGGGCTTTGAGCCACAGGACTATTTGGGTGTTCAACAAGCAGGTGAAACAGGCTACAAAGGATAAAGTTGTGGAATGGCTTGATGCTGATGGTGACCCAGGGTACAAAGATCTTGGTGAGAGTGAAATTGTGGCACTGAAGATATGTCTTGAGGTTATACTGAAGACTACGTTGAGCCAAGCAAGAGATGATGCTGATCTGCTGAAATTCATTGATGAGACTGCAGCACTGCTTAATATTCTCCCTTACTATAACTACATAAGGAAGTGCCAAAATGAAATCATTGCCAGTCAAAACAAAAGGATCAAGCAAACAAAAATTCATGATTTCTTCAAGCCCTGATGCACATCCAGGCCTGTTTCATGCTGAAGCTCCATTTCAAGTGGAATGTCTAACCTTTCATTGCCCACTGAACCATCACCAAGTACTAGCAGCAGTGTTGGCTTCACTGTCACCACTCCAGTTTCCTAAGAGTGCAAGTACTAGCAGTAGTACTCCTTCGCCAGCCATCCTACCAGAGCCTGGATTTTCTGGCCATCACACCAGAAGTTCCCGACGATATTTTGGAGGATTGACTATATATGGTGAGTACATAAAAATAAATATTTACATGTGCATGTGTTCATAAGTAGGTAAGTTTATGTATGCATTTTCATGTGTTGAATGTGGAGATTCGAGGGCTATACATACATGTGTAACTATACTAAAGTATTTTGGTTACAGAAAACCATACTTTAACCTCCTGTAGTCTGGTAAAGTGGGGGTCATCTGTACTTCACTTTAACATTACCTGGTATGCTAAAGTGGGGGTTTCCCGTACTTCACTTTAGCGACCACACACACCCCCTAAAGTGTACGTTAATGTGAGGGTCTACTGTAATAATAATAAATAACAATGACAATAATAGCATTTATTTAGCATTAGATTATAAAAAAAATTGTGATAGCCCCATTTTTTGTCTAAAAGTGGTATCAGGATCCTGGGATTGGGATTCATTGGTATACAGGTGACCCTCTGTATACACGGTTTCAGCTATACACTGTTTGGTATTGCTCCCCATCCCCTGTATACATGGGAGGGGATCTCGTCCATACACAGTTTCCTGAGCTGACACAGCTGTGTAGTGGCCTGTTGCTCTACCCTTCCCCTCCCTACCCTAATTGTGGCGAGGATTCTATTACCAATTTTGCAAATTCACAAATTATACATCACAAAGGATGTTATCCAATATTTTAATTAATTGTTATATTAAATATATGCATCTATAATGATTTTAACTTCTTTACAATGTATTCTTATACTTGTACTACAATTAAAAAATAAATCAACAAAATCACAATAAATAACACTCACCAGTAAACATAGTCTGCAGCAACTCTACCCAATCTGCCTACCTTTATTTGTAAGTTAAACCATTTTTTTCGTTACTGCAATAATAATGTGTGCAGTAGGGTGGTGCTCAAAATATAAAATTCAAAAATTTTGAAGGGACATACCAATAATTTGTTTATCTTAATGACTAATATTGCTATGCAAAATTTCACTTAGGTGTGATAATTTTAAGAGGTGCCACATAACACATTTTGTTTTGTCCTATATTCTAATAATGGAGGAAAAAGAGAATCAATCACAAAAAAACAAATATTCAAAAATACTCACATAGCTAATCATTTCATCTTGGAAACAGTTTTTTTTTTTTAGGATTTGGATACCTTTTTCTGTGTGCAACAACAACTTGGAGTAGGGCCTGCTTCTGATCTTCATCTTTTGTAAGCATTTCATTATATTCCTGAATAAGAGCTACCCCTCTTTCAGCACAATCATTTACGACTGAGACCTGCTGCTAATTTTCTTGCAGCCTTATAGTTGATATTCTCTTTCCATTGTTCAGGCTTTTCATTGGCGCAATTAAATGGTAGTTCTAAGTAAGAGAAAAATTTGGAAGAGTTTTTGTTTATAAAATCAGGCAGAGTCAAAGAACTAGCTTTTTTGAGATCAACAGGTGGATGTTTTGAAGGAATCTCCTCATTTTCTATTTTCAAGGCTAATGACATCTTTTCCTTTCTCTCATTATCAACTCTGTCATCAAAGAATCCAAGAGCAGCTAGTTCTGGGCTCAAATACCATGTGTGACGATTGAGTGCTTTCAAAGCTTTTTCACCAATAGCTTGGTTGATGGCATCCTTGTAATTATTTAATTGTTTGAATAGCAGCAAATCATTCAGAGGAGCTTGGATTGATTTGGTGAACGAAACCGGGATAAGCAGTAAATCAGGTACACAAATATGTTGAAAGCTCTCAATGATTTCAGTTCCCTCTCAATCAGCTTAAATTGAGAGTGAAACATGAAAATTTTCAATGAGTAAATGGCCTTACTCATCCAACAAGCTCTGTGTACAGCCCCAGGAGCACTAATTTTTACTCCACGAGGAGGATTTCCACTTAGGTAGATGATCACAAGCTCCAATAGCTCTCGGTAATCATCTCTTGGTTGGGATGTTTCAGCCAAGCACTTAAGGCAAAATGACAATGATTCTGTGACAAGATCCTTGTTGGCATTCAAGATATTAGTTGTTTCATGATCTGATATACCATTTTCAATTTTGGCAGATGCAATAAATGGCCACTTCTCTTTAAAACGCTTGAAAAAAGAAATTTCAGGCCTATCAGAGGGTCCAAAGAGCAGAGTAAAAACATCTCCAAGGAGAACCTCGTGGATGTGATGTTGACAGGGAAAATGCAGCATTTTTCTTTTCAAGCTTGTCTCAATGAGGACAGCAGCACCAGATTTGCATCCAGAATTGCTGGCAGTTGTCATATGACAAGGCTCTAACCTTGTCTTCAATTGAGTATTTCTTTAAAGCTTCAACGACAGCATGAGCCATGGCCTCCCCAGTTCCATTTGGAAGCTTCGGGACATTAAGCAGTTGTTCATTTCCTGAGGTATCTGATACCAATATTGGAAGGCGATCAACTTTTTGACCTGTGAGATCTGGAAGCAATTTTGAATCCCAGTGCACAATCAAAGGTCCTTCAGTTTGAGATGCTAAGTTTGCTTCCAAACTGGTGGCAGTGTCTTCTCGATGTTTAATTTTGCTTCTTCTTACAGTCCACCGATTTAAGGCAATATCATCTGGCTCATGTCCCAAGGCCTTGGTCACAGAAGCAAGATTGTAAACAGCCATTCTATCACTAACTTTGGTTCTGTCCAAAGCAGCTGCAACATCAGGGGTTACAATATTCACAGGCTGCCTTCTTTTTGGAGGGGACTTGCTCTCTACATCTGATGATGATTTAGAATGAGAAGATGGAGAATCTGACTCTGTTTCTATTTCACTTGTCAATGATGAGCAAGTTGCTCCTTCAAGCTGTTGACGCTGCTTCTCATGCTCTAATCTTTTTCATTTGAACAGCAAGTTTCTTGTCCACTCGTCCATTCGAAGCCTTTCTTTCACACATTTGATCCTTAAGGAAAGCCAAATCTTCAGGGTTTTTTACCATGTTCTCAAAGTTAGCATGTTTAATATCTAGAGTTTTTTTCATTTGCTTTATGAATTCAGTTTCTTTAGCCTTCTGGGTTTCACCCCCTCTTTTAGCTGCCTTCTGGAGTTTCCTCCATTGCTCATAAATTTTTTCCAACTGCTCTATGCAATGTTGTTTTTTGTGGTTGGAAGATGGGCTCTCTCCCAAAAGGGAAGAACTTCCTCAATAGTTAGAGTAGCACTTTTGCGAAGAGTATTTCCTTCATGCATGTGGTGAGAGAGATTTGATAGAGCTTGGGCAATGGTCGGCAATTTTGCTCCTGTAATAGATTCTGCCGCTGGTCCCACTAAATAAATGCTTTTTCTAGATCTAGTTTCGTGGGCTGCCATTTTAGTTATCTGAAAAATAAAGGAAACATAATGAAATTGACTAATTCAGATAAGACTAGCTTAAAATTGTTATTAAAATAATACAAAAAAATAAATAAATAAAATAAAGTAGATAGTTTAAAATTGTTGTAAATTTAGAATTGGATAGTTTATACAATTTTAGACAATTTCCTACTACTTTTTCACTATGTAGTAATAGTGAATATAATTGAAGTCAATGTGGTACCATTAGAAGTAGTCGCATGTCGTTGCAATTTTGTCTAATTATATGCCTCTGTTCCTCACAAAAAAACACCCTGTCCCTGAAGAAATTAAAAAAAAATTTTTTTGACTACCACCCTAGACTGTGCGGTTAATATATAAATATACATGTATGTATAGTGTGTGTTTTGGTATTTCTGTATGTGTTTTAGTGATGTATGAGGAAATATAGTTGGTCATAGGGAGGGGGTCAGTTGGTCTAGGAATTAATTGTATTTTTTCCCATAAGGTATTAGTCCCTGTATGCATGGTTTCCATTTACACAGGCATTTTCAGGAACCTAACCCCTGTGTATACTGAGGGTCACCTGTATATGGAATTTCTGGATTTGTTATATACTGGAAAATTCTCTACACAGTGGACTGGCTGTTGCTTTATTATTCTGGTATAGAGGGGTAATACTGTAGGTAAAAACTTTAGTCAGGACAAGTTCTAAATATATGCTGAACAATAGCTTATAACATTTTAATTCAAAGTACAAATACCAAGTTCTGTATTTAGCAGCTAATTTGCAAATTAAGTGCAAGCCAGTTTATTCTTGTACTCCTTGCCAATAAAGTTCATTAGTTTCAGCTAAAGGATTTAAACATTGTGGCAAATCCTCTTGTATTGCTTCAGTTGGTTACGAAAGAAATAGTAAATGTAACTGGTATCAATTTTTTTTATACGTTGGAGTAGCTACTGCTAAAAGTTCAATGTTGGGTTCTGCAAGGTTTAAACTTGTTCCTGGGTGTAGTTTATATTTGGAAGACTGCACAGAGGAACTCTTCACCAAGTTGGTGCAAAAGAAAGTTTCCATTTATCTGTTTGGCTGTAGTTCATAGGCAAAAAACATTTGGAGCAAATTAAAGTAAGAGTAATCCTCACAGATTTGGAACTGAATACTAAACAGTAAACTTAATTTTTTCATAATTAAGTTTTATAGGCTAATACCCAACTTTTGACAAATGTAGTTCTGGCCTCTTCATATACAGTACTGTACCAAAGAACTTGAGCAAGCTCTTTCATGATGGGTCTAAAATATAAGTAAATACAGTTGGGTTTCACTTGCCTTTCATTTGAATGACAGTGGCAGAAATGTGCCAAGAAAAGTGTGGTAGTGATACTTTTAACAAAGGGAGGGATAAGCCAAAAGAAACAACAGGTTGACTTCATGTTTTGTACCACACCCATGGCTGCACTTGTTTGCAGTTTTCCATTCCCTACTGGCAATGATCCTGGGTTTCCTGCCATCTCAAACATTCTTGAACAGACTGTACTCAGTGAGGTTTTGCCCTGCTTATTACCTTTTTGCTTTTCACAATTTTTTCCATTACTTTTCCAAAAAAAGTTATTAATAATGTCATTCAAATGCAGGGGTGATTATGTCCCAGAGTGATAGAATAAATATGCTTGATAAGTTAGAAATAGGACAAACTGCAGCTTTCAGTTGGCAATATTGTGTGAATGAATCCAGTGTTCAATAAAAAAAAAAAAACCAAAATCAGTTAAAGTAACATTTGTAAGTAGTCACAAATCATTAATTGAAAAGATGCCAAAATTGCTGTGTGTGGATTGAAGATCAAACTCGGAAAGGCTGTGTGAATCTGAGCATTTGAAGGAGACAGGGTAAAACTTCAGAAGGTGGGCCAGGATTTGATCATTTTGAAAAAAGATAAGCCTGCACAATGTGAAATTAATGGGGAAGGCAGCATCTGCCAACTAGAAGGTGCAGATCAGCAAGCCTGAATTTTTGGATTTCATTGTAGCCAAAGGATACTAACCCAAACAAATGAAACTGGCTGAGAGCTACACCATGCTTCAAGGACTGCCCAATGCTCCTGTGTTGTGATTTTAAGTGGAAATCCAGGCTTGCTTATGCTGAGAAGCTTTGTGTTGAAAGGGAAGCAAAAACAGCTGCCTGTCTTTTGGAGGTCAAATAAAGGCCTTAATGACTGCAAAATTATTTGAAGACTGGTTCAATCATTGTTTTGTACATGAAGTGCAGAGGTACCTCAGAGAAGAACCTGGCATTTAAAATTGTCTTCTTGACAATGCACAGGACACTATGCCTCACTCCAGTTTGGTAATCCTAATGTGGATATGGAAAAAATAGGTCTTGCTCCAACCAGAGTAGCCTAAACACAACCTAGGCTATGTTGGAGATGGAAGACCTAGGCCAAAGATGAACCAGTCTAACTATTTGTCCATAAACAGGACTTCCATACCCTTTTGTTAAACAATTACAGCTGAAATGTCAGCTTATTTAACCTAAATTTAATAACCGAAGGGAAATTTATGAACTTCTTACCTTGAAGTTTTAATAAATGTTTTATTTCTTGACACCCATAATAAACATTTTTATTACGGCTTCTTTCATCTTACATTTTTTTCCCTCCCTCTTATTCAGCTTATGCCAATCTTTTTCTTCTCAAAACTGTTGCTGTTTCTAGCTATGGGATCTTTTTTTCTTTTCATCCCATATTTGTTTCTTCGTTGGTGTCTTTTTAACTTTTCTTAGCAAGAGTTCATGTTCTCCTTCCGAGTTATTTTTTATTATTTATTTTAATGTCAATATGGCTTATCCAAGATTAGGTGGGTCTTCCATTTTGGTACTCCCAAATTTTCCACACATTGGGGCCAGCCAGAAAGGAAAAATTGCATGTGAAACCCAATTTTTTCTTTAATATTTGTTAACCCATCTTAGATTACCTATAATTTGTTTTATTTGTTATTCCATTTTTGTTTTTCCTCACTTTTTAATATAAAAAGTGTAGCATTTTATAAAGTCCTCACCCTTTCCAAAATGAAAGGGTGTTGCATTTTAATTTATTTTCCATAGGAAATATTACAATGCTCCAGCCCTTATCTTTTGTTGTAACATCTGCCTAGCTTGTAGAGCAGTTGAACGTTGTGGTCTACTATTTGTGGTATAGGTTATTGTAGTAGTAGGACTAGTTACATCATTTATTGAACAGGTTAGGTTTGGTATAGTTTGGGTCAAATTTTGATCATCAGAATCTATTATAGATTCATCTTCATGATCATTTTTGTTAACAGTAGTTGGTCCTACTTCTAGGGGGTATAAGATAAGTGATACATCTCTTATAGTTTCACCTGAAGCAGTTTTAAGTTTTACAACCCTGGTTAATCCATCTTCCCCGGTTTTTAGTTCTAAAACTCTACCTAATGGCCAACACTGTCTTGATGTATTTTGTCTAATTAGAACTACATCTCCTACCCTGATTTCATTAACCCAGTCTTTTTGTATATATTTGTCTTTCTCTCAACCCAACAAGTATTCATCACTCCATTGCTTTTTAAATTTTGTTTTTATATTTGTTATTTGTGATGATCTATTTTGCAAATCATGATTATCACCACTCCAAGGTGGATCATCCAAGGAGATATTGTAATCAGGTAGAAGGTTAATGACTTCTCCCTTAATCAAATGATTTGGGGTGAGAGGCTCTACATCATTAATATTATCCCCTACATAAGTAAGAGGTCTGTTATTGACAACATTCTCAATTTCACTAATGAGAGTGAGAAGTTCAAAGAATTCAATTTGTTTTTTACCTATTGATTTCTTTAGGCAATTCTTTATTGTTTGGATATTCCTTTCCCAGATTGCTCCATACCATGGTGATGCAACAGGGATGTATTTCCATTTTATTTTGTTATTTTGTAGATATGTTATGGTATGTGAATTTTGTAATATGTCATTTATTTGGTTTTCATCACTGTCTAAGCTGACTGCTCTAGAAGATGAATGTGTAAAGTATGATGTACATTTTTTGTTCTGTTGTTCCCAGACCAACAGTCAAACTTCCTGTATAGTCTATGCCAACTGTTTCAAAAGGCCTATTAAAGGTGACTCTCTCTGTTGGCAAATCAGGAGGATTGGTCTTCCTGAAAGATCTGGAATGAATCCTTTTGCAGGTGACAGTTCTTCAAAACTGTCTTCACAGTCATTCTGCCTTTGGGTATCCAATACAACTTTCTAATGGCATTTAATGTTTGTGGAACACCCATGTGATAAAGTTCATTGTGTTTCTCTCTAATAATTAGGGTTGTAATGTGATAGAACCTAGGAAGAAGGGGTTGTTTACTGTTATTTGTGATTTGTTTAATCTACCCTTACATCTTAATAAGCCATCTTTGTCAATGTAAAGATTCAAGTTTATTACCACAGAGGGTACTTTGTTCATTTGTTTACCAATTGTTAGAAAATCTATTTCATTTTTGTATTCTGTTTGTTGTATGTGGTTAATCCAATATTTGGTAGCTAGACTTGTATACATTTCATTATCATTATTTCTTTGTTTATTTATTTTCTTTGAACAGTTGTGAATGAATCTGAGACAGTAAGATGTTACCCTTACAAGTTTGGCAAAGTCAGAATAATTGTTATAATCTAATAGTGGCTCAACTTTATTTGTGGTTATCATGTTAAGTTTTACATTAATTTGTTCTGCTGGCCACATTGTTTCATCCTGAATGAATTCAGGTCCATGAAACCAATTTTTGTTGGATTTTAGTAATTTACAGGATAATCCTCTTGTAAGAAAGTCTGCAGGATTTTGTTTTGTTGGAATGTATCTGAAGGTTATGTCCAAATTTTGTCTAGCTTCTTTAATGTGTCTCAGTCTGTTACGGACAAAGATGTTTTTTGAGTTTAACTCATCAGAGTTGATCCATGCCAAGCAGATTTGACTGTCAAGCCAAATATATGTAGTTGTGATGTTTACATCATGATAGACTTCATGGAGAAATAGTTATTTTTATAGCTACAGTGCCCGCGAAAAGTATCCGATCACTCAAGAAAATACAATATTTTCCCTTGATATTCAGAGACACGTAATTCACTTTCTATTTGTTCTAGCGACATCTGGTAACTTTGAGGTTGCTCGCTGATATGAGAGCTATCCAACGCATTCTCAAATTAGTGTTCTGGTAGCCTTCGTTGCGGGTGGCTGTGTCTCAAATTTGTCAGATTTCACTGTTTGTGTAAATTTCTTGATTTTTTTTTTTTTTTTTTTTTTTTACAGAAAGTGGTGTAAATAAAATTTATATATAATGTGTGCTAAAAAACAACTTAAGAGTGATTGTCGAGGTGCTATTGTTGCTTTGCATGCATGTGGGAAATCACAGAGACAGATAGCTAAGGAATTAAACATATCCCAAAGTACCGTTAATTTATGGGTTTCACGGGCTAAGAACAATGGTGGCCTAACCACGCCAGTCCCTAAAAAACGATCTGGCAGACCGAGAAAAACAAATTCGCGAACAGACAAACTTATGAAACGTTTAGTATTGAAAAACCCAACAATAACTGCGAAAGAAATAAAATTTAATATGAATAATTTGTTATCTGGTGTTTCTGAACGAACTATCCAGGAGCGGCTCCAAAAAGAACTCGGATTACCATCTCGCCATGCTGCTAAGAAACCGTTCATTAATGAAAAAATGCGTAAAAAACGTGTCGCATTTTGTAAAAAATACATTCATTGGACTGTTGATGACTGGAAGAAGGTTTTATTTAGCGATGAGTCGACATTTTTGACATTCAGAAGTTGTCCAAAAAAGGTTCGCTGGCTATTGGCTCAAATAGGATGGACCCTAAATACACCCTAAAGACAATGAAACACCCTCCAAGTGTGATGGTTTGGGGTTGTTTCGGTTACTATGGGCGTGGAAACTTATATTTTCTTCACTATGAATGGTGCACGGTATTTAGCAATGCTACAGGATAAACTTCCAATGGCAATGGCAATCCAAAGGACAAAAACATACATGCATGATGGTGCACCATGTCACAGGGCCAAAATAGTGACAAAATGGATTACTGACAATAAATTTGATATTTTGGATTGGCCTGGTAATAGTCCAGATCTCAATCCGATAGAAAATCTGTGGCTAATAATAAAAAATAAGGTTGAATGCCACGACACTGGCTCAGTCGAAAAATTACAAGAGGCCATCAAAAAGGTATGGTGCAAGGAAATATCAGTGGAAGTTTGTCAAAACTTGATTAAATCCATGCCAAAACGTCTAGAACAAGTCATCCAAACCAAAGGACAGATGACAAAATACTAATATAAGGTTAGTATACATTTAAACATTGTTTTTTATGTAAAAAATACAAATTTCAAGGGTGATCGGATACTTTTCGCGGGCACTGTAGATAACCTGCAAGTAGTTCAAGCTGAGGAATAGTTTTCTTTTGTTTTAAGGGTGTTACTTTCCCCTTGGCATAGATCAAATGGCTGCCATCCTCACCTACAAGGTAAGCACAACAGCCATACACCTTTTCACTGGCATTGCCAAATACATGCAAGGTTTGAGGTGTATCTGTGTCCACAAACTGGGAATATTTATGTTTTGTAGTTTATTGAGATCTTTAGCTAACCTTTTCCAGCTATCTTGTTGTTTATTGGTTATAGGATCATCCCAGTCTACTTTGTTTCCAAAATTCTTGTAAAAGAACCCTGGATCTGATAGTAGAAGGAAGGAGCAAACCCATAGATCAAATATTTTTGAACTTTCGGATAAGATCTTTCTTTTTGTGTTAGATGTTGTATCTAAAGTGTAGCCTTTTGTGCAGAGTGAGTCATGAACTTTAGAATCTGAGTTCAAATCCCAGATCATGCCTAATGTTTTCATCCTGTTTGTTGGTTCTGTTAATCCTTTTTCTGATTTTATTTTTTGATTTAGTCTCATTATTTGTGATCCACTCTCTTAATTCAAAATTACCTTCTTTTATTATTTTATCTGCTTTTATGTAAACTTCATTTAATTCTGACTGTTTTGGTTGATCCTACAAGGTGATCTTTCAAGAACTGAACAGTTAAATCATTTTCATCATACAAATTTAAGGACTTGCATTTGCTCCAAACAAAACCACATTAAATTTAAATGTTTTAAACCCTTTATTTACGTCATATGGATCATTAAACCACAAGAATCTTAGTTGATCTTTGTCATAGTTATTTTTCAGATGAATTCTCAAAAAAGCTTTGCTTATATCACTTTGAACTGCATAGTCATCTAATCTAAATCTTAGAAGGATTTTTACAAGGTCTGAAATAAGATTAGGCCCCTCTACGAGACAGTCATTCAAGCTATGCTTATATTGCCATCTTTAAGACTACAGTTATACACAACTCAAGTTTTGTTGTGGGTGCATCCTTTCTATAGACTCCTGTGTGAGTAAGATAATGGCAGTTGTCTTTTTTAAAGGGGTGATCTTTAACTTCTTCAATGAAGCCTTTTTCTAACTGGTCCTTGAAAACATCATACATTTTAATTCTCTCGTCATTTTTTAATCTTTTCATCAAATTATAGAGATGACCTTTAGCTACCTTTAGATTATCATTTAATTTTGGACTATTGATCTTCCAAGGTAGTTCAATTGAATAATGGCCATTTTCATACATGATGGTATTTTAAAAATTTTCAACCATTAATTGATTTTCATCTGTATGATCACCATCTTGCACTCCCACTGACTCTAATAGCCAGAGCTGTTGTACACCTTTATCTAATTCTTCAGTTGTTAGTGATTTATTTAATATTTCTGTATTTATGTCATCATTTGAGTTGTGTAAGACCTTGTCATAATAGGGTAAGTTTGTTAGTCATATTTTTATTTTTCATTGTTATTTTATGTTTATCTGTGTCCCAGTGGAGCTATACCCCAGTGAGTATCTAGAGCCATCCCATCTCCTATTCTGACTATGCCCTTCTGAATTAAGTGAATATAATCAGCTCCAATTAACATTTGAACATTATCTATTATATCATCATTTAAATTTCTATCTGCAATTTTATATTGCTTTTTAAGTTGTATTACTTGTTTTAAATTTGGTATTTTAAATTTTTGTTGACAAACTTGTCCAATGACTACTGCTTCTATGTTTGTTGTTTTATTCTCAGTGGGTATATCCAGATCTAAATTGATTGTACTATATTTTTCTTTCTGTTCATTTTCTTTGACAAATGATGTTATACACAATTTTTGTTCATTTTTATGAGTTTGTAGCCCTAATTGATTAACTAATGATTGATCTACAAATGTTTGTTGGGAACAAGAATCTATTAGACATCTTATAGGAGTTGTCCCACCTTTTTTATTTTTTAAATCCAAGGTTATTGTAGGTAGGAGTACACTAGAATTTTTATTAACATTATTTATCGATATATGTCCATTAAATGTTTTTTCATTTTTCTTTGGGTTTTGTTTATTTGAATTTTTAAATGAATCACAAAGACAAGAGCCATGATTTAAACTTCCACAATTAACACATTTGAATCTTATTTTTGTTTTGGTCTTTGTTAGTATGTCCTGCAGCTGTGCATTTAGTACAAAGGTTTAACCGAGAACACCTGTTTATCCGGGATTCTAAGTCTACATATTTAGTACATCGTATGCTGTTGTGATCATCAGCCGAACAAAATTTACACTTACGTACAAATTCTGTTGTAACGTTAAAATTTTGTAGTGTAGGAGTTAGACCTATCACTTTGTTCTTTTTTTTTTGTTGTTGCGGCTTTGGTTTTGTTTGAATTTTCTTTGTTTGGTTTATTTGTGAATCATCATTGAAGATTTGTACATTGACAAAACATTTGGAAATTCATTCCTTATTTCACCAAGGGTAGGGTATGTATTTCCTGTTATTCTTTGGAAAATATCCCTAATTTGGGTACCATAGGTAAACAATCAAATATTATGGCTTGGATAAACCATGCTGATTTCTCTAGATCTGTCATTATTTTGTAGATGACCTAACATGCATTCTATTTCACAATAGAAATTGTACCGATCCTGATGGTTATCCTTGGCTGGTTTTATTTTTTAATTTTATTGCTAAATCATTTACTATTTCTTTTCTATTTAGGAAATTTCTTTCTATTAATTTGAGAGCTATTTTATGCGAACTGCCTATTGCCAGTAAGGCATCAACCAGTTTTAGGGCTGGGCCCTTTAAATAATTAAGCAGATAACTGAATTTGTCAACATCAGATATATAATCTTTATTGCCAATTAAACTATCAAATTTTTCCAGAAAAGACTGAAATTTTGTTTGATCACCCTCAAATATTGGTACTTTTAATGTTGGTAACTTGGCTTTTAGTTGTTTGTCATCATTAGAAATGGATACATTTCTGAAGGCCTCAATCAAACTTTGATTTGTAGCCTCTAAATTATTTGGTAGATTATCTAAAGCAGCATATAATTCATTTATGTGAGAATTTATTTCAAAAATATTCTGTTCTTGTTCACACACAAGTGCTGTATGTGTGTCTTCACCAACATTTAACCCATCAGTTTCTGTAACAATTTCCTCATCTATAATTATTATTTCCTGTTTAATTCTATTTAAACCACCCAAAATAGTATCATAATCCTTTTTATTTGGATTTTCTTTGCTATTAAAGGTAGTTAAAAGCCTGGTAATGACCCTTCCTTGCTGATCTCTTCCTTTTTAATGATTTAATCTTTGCCTCAATTGCTTCACATTCAGCCATATTTTGTTTATTTTATTTTTCCAAAAATAAGTCCCTAAAACCCTTTGAACTCTATAAATAAGCTTTTGTTTTATATTATGTATACAATAGTTAAGCTTTATTTTGGTTAAATAGGCTAGGCTTCGGATTACCCTTATTCTAGAATTTTACCACATTTATGACCAAATGATAAGTTTTGAAGCATTTGAATTATTTCTTATTTTTAGTTAAGGCTTCATAATTTATTTATATAGTAAATATTTGAAAAAGCCAAACATCTGTTCAGATGTCAAAATGTTTGATAAGGCGTAATTTTTTTTTTTTTTATTTATTTTATTCAAGGTTAAGGTTTTCATAGCAAATAACCTTTCCCCGCACAGGCCACCATTATAGATATGGAAAAAATAGGTCCTGCTCCAACCAGAGTAGCCTAAACACAACCTAGGCTACGTTGGAGATGGAAGACCTAGGCCAAAGATGAACCAGCCTAACTACTTGTCCATAAACAGGACTTCCATACTCTTTTGTTAAACAATTACAGCTGAAATGTCAGCTTATTTAACCTAAATTTAATAACCGAAGGGAAATTTATGAACTTCTTACCTTGAAGTTTTAATAAATGTTTTATTTCTTGACACCAATAATAAACATTTTTATTCCGGCTTCTTTCGTCTTGTTTTTTTTTTCCTCCCTATTATTGAGCTTATGCTGATCTTTTTCTTCCCAAAACTGTGTTG
Organism: Bathynomus jamesi; assembly: GCA_023014485.1. Classification (NCBI taxonomy): domain Eukaryota; kingdom Metazoa; phylum Arthropoda; class Malacostraca; order Isopoda; family Cirolanidae; genus Bathynomus; species Bathynomus jamesi. The sequence continues at coordinate 355,885 of JAJOZX010003458.1, read as the reverse complement.
CTGTTTCTAGCTATGGGATATTTTTTTCTTTTCATCCCATATTTGTTTCTTCGTTGGTGTCTTTTTAATTTTTCTCAGCAAGAGTTCATGTTCCCCTTCGGAGTTATTTTTTATTATTATTATTTATTTTAATGTCAATATGGCTTATCCAAGATTAGGTGGGTCTTCCATTTTGGTACTCCCAAATTTTCCACAGTGGAAGTGATAATTCTTCCCTCAAATTTGACTTCAATTCTTCAGCTGATGGACCAAGGGGTCATTGCCACTTAAATCCTACATGAGGCATAGTTTTAGCCATTGCTGTAGCCTCTTTAATGTAGCCTCCTCCAGGTATCCATGATTTTTGGCAATCATTTATCATTCAGAATTCCTTCTGTATTATTAAGGAATCCTGGGATGGGGTTAAGCCATCAATGTTCAATGCCTGTTGCCTGAGGTGGTCAGTGACTTCTGAGGTTTTCTTAGTTAAAGATGGTCTCAAAAATTGTCCACTTGGCCAGAAATGTTGGAGGGGAGGGCTTTGAGAATACTTGGATGAAGAAATTTAAAGATGGTTAGAATCCACTAGTAGGAGTTTGCAGAAGAGGAACTCTGCATTGATTAAATCGTGAGTGAAAAGGAGTTTGAAGCCGAATCTTGCAGCAATAGCAGATCTATATGATTAAGATCATAGTTAGGTGTGGAGACAACTAGATATTGACCCCTTTATGGAGAGGGGCTACAAGTTCTAATGAGATGGAGGCAGCACTGGCTCCTTATAGAGATATCTATAAGGATTTAAAGAAGAAAGCCAAGCAGCCTCAGATTGTCCTCCTCCAAACCAGTTCAAGTTGTTGGAGGCTGATAAGTCCTCAAAGTCCTTGCTTCCCAGTGTCAGATGGCAAAACTTTAAAAATTATGTTCATCTTTGAGGTAACTGCTGAAATACATATTTATTTTATTCCTTGTTATTGGTAAGGTTTTGTATTGATCTAATTACTATAGTTTGTATTTTATTATGTTTACTGATAAATTAATGTATACATGCCAACTATTTCATGTTGCCATTTTTTCATAAATTCTGATACTGTATCTGAAAAAAAAAAAAAATCATTCAAAATTTTTGAAGCCTTCCGTACTTGTTGCATGTGGGGATATGTCCAAAATTGATTAAAAGTCCACTGCAAACCACAAAGATCATCTGTTCACGGATCAAAGAAATTCATGTGTGAACATGATGGAAAAAAAATTGATTTGAAAAAGTTTTAATGTTTTGGTATTCCTACATACATGAATGCAGTGGAGAACATGCTTAGATGCTGTAGAATCTGAGTTTCTCAGAGACTAGTCCTACACATTTTTACTGGGATTTTTTGAGAGAGAGGCACTGCTTGGTACCACATTGGTGAAATAGTGTTAATCAGTACTTGTTTGCCAACTTGGCCAGAGTTATGTTGTTAGTATTGACAATTTTTTACTATAATACAGATTGAAAGAATATTTTCAGTACTTGGTAAAAATATGAATGGGTTTAGAAGTAACGTGTCAGTAGAGACACTTGATACACTGCTCCTAAGAAAACTTGGTTGGTATTCAGGACTCGTGTTTTAGATGGAAATGTGATGCACTGATCAGAGCTGCCAAAAATGCAACATGTAATGATCTAAAGCAGTGGTTCCCAAACCCATGGTTGTGACCCAAGTGAGGGTTGGGAAGGTGTTCCTGAGGGTCGTGGGATGGAAATTCTCACTGATTCAATCAAACTATATGAATATAAACACAACGTATCAAAATGATTGGTCATTAACACTGCATGTACCAGTGTTTAGGGTTGCCAGGCCAGGACAATATTGTATTCAGGGTTGCCACCATAAAAGTTTGGGAACCACTGATCTAAAGTAACAGTTTGCACCTGTTGTTAAAGAGCAGTCTCACAGAATGTGAGTAATTTTTCAAGTTTGTACATGTAATTCTTTATAATAAATGATTTTGTAGTTTGCAGAATACATGTAGAAGCTACTAAGAACATTATAAAATAACGTGCATGAAAGGTAATTCTTGTGTGTTATTCTGTATTGTAATGTAATGGTGGTTTTCAGTAAACCTTGAATATCTCTTCCCTGGCACCCATTGCCATTGGTACCTCCTAGGTATGGGTTGCAAGGGGTGTGTGTGTCTCCCCTCAACTTCGTTAATATAGCTTTTAAGCCTAGGACACCAAAGCCTTAAGGGTAATTCCTAGTACAGTATCTGAAATGTAACTCTGGTTTTCCCCAAACCGTATTAGTCCTGCCAATTGTGGGTTTTTGCCAATACATAACCCCCACAAATTGTCGGAGTTTCCTGTACAGTCTATTTTTAAAATTAGTTTTGAAGTTAGTACAGTATCAGGGTTGGAAATAATTAAATTAGAAGAAAGTTTAAGGAAGAAAATTATTGTACACGTTCTTTGTATTAACCCTTTCATAATGGGTATTTCTTTAAACCAAAAAGTAAAGTTTTGTTATTCAAAATTTAATGTTTTAGTAACTAGTCACTGAAATGATGCACATTTTGGGTTTCCTTTTACAACTAAATGGCATCTGTATGAACATTTATAGAAATGAGGTATTGTACTACAACTTGTTGATTTTGTAGTTGGTGTCCCTAACCACCTACTCTTAAAAGGTTTAATTAGGCTTACATAGGTGTAACTACTGTATTAAAACATACTTGCCATTTTAAAAATTTGATAAATGGGATAAACTTGTTTGATAGGTAGATAGAAAGTCAGGCTAGTGTTGTTGTAGATATTATAGGCCCTACTTCAGATCAGTGTCAACCTTTCATTTATCATTAAGATAAATAGTACAGGTTTCATGGCAATGTTACATTAGGGTGGTTAAAGGATATTTGGCTCTAGGGTCATTCTCTGTCAGATCAACCAGTGCCTAACACCCTCATCTCTCAGATTTTGCTGAAATTTGGTTTATAGGGAGTTTGTGGGCCCTGAATCCATTTCTGAAATTATAAGGTCAATCCGACCAACAGTTCAAGAGATGACCTCGGGAAATTTGAGGTCACTAACATTTGGCGACCCATAACTTGGGTAATAATGGTCACAATTATATAAAAGTATATATATTTAGAATCAGAAAATGACAAGGAATCCAAATATGCAAGTTTTAGAACTCTAGGTTGAAAAATAAAAAAGTTACACTGTAACCAAAATTTGAGGTCACGATTTGACCTCTGGGGTATCAAATGAGAATTTTTTTTTTAAATGTAAAAAATGAAGGCATTGGCTATTAGAATCAGCAAAAAAAGTTTGTTAGTATTTTTCATGTAACTAACATATAAGTGAACACCATATTCATAAGTTGTGCGTCAATTCTACCTATTTTTTCACACAAGCTCATAATTTGACCTATAGAAATTAAAATTACATTTTTTTATAGATATAAAAACAAAGGCAAAAAATGTAAAATTGTATTTCACTGCTAATCTACACTGGCAATAATAGTTATAATAGTGAAAGGGGAAGACCTACTTAGAGGATTCATGTGCTAGCCTAATACAATTTTTGCATGCTCGATGCTCTCATCAATTTCTTTTTGTGGAAAAATGTATTGAATTCTGCTGCCTCCTCTTAGGGTAGGACAACTCATTACAGTTAATATATGATGTCCTGGCACTGCACATGAATCCTTGTTTGATGGATAATAATATGCACTTGATCCTGATGACCCAGAGGGATGTAGAAAGTTCACAGTGAAATCATCAAACTCTTCACAATATTCCTCCACAATTCCATACCAAACTTGCATGTCATAAATGCAGCCAACATACTCTCCTGGTTTGACACATTTTAGGTTACCAAGCATTGCAGGTTCATTAGTAAAATGACTTTTCCTTATTCTTTTCTTTTCTCCAATGCCACTTGAAATGGGATACACCATCAGTTCTTCCTTGTTTAGGGGAACAAATCTATGATATTTCTGAGTTCCAGGAATAGCCCTACTATCCTTGAATCGATGTTCCAACCGTTCTTCTGCATCTTTCAAATCAGCTGTAGTACAAAGAAAAAATTTATCTTCTTGCTCAAGTTTTCTTCACAAAACTGAAACATGTGTTCTGGTGTAAGAATTTGCCTCTGTAGTTCTCTGCAAACTGGCACGAGCAGTAGCTCTTTTCACTGTTCCTCCAATCCCATCACATGCATTTTTGCCATGGGATGTAGCAAAGAAGTGCCATTCACAAGACAGACCAAAATCCTCTTCATGGTAACAGAGATTTGTGAAGTTGTATCTGTTCTTATATTGGCCAGCACATCCATCTGAGAAATAGTGCACCTTCTTCAATTGTGGGCATCTGAATTTAACATATGTCATAAGCTTCAATATGAATGAGTAAACCATTATAGTGTTGTGTTTTAGTGATGCAGATAAGAAACAGACACTAAAATGGCTAAGTTCCTGGTCTGCAGATGATCTATAATAGATGACAAAAGGGTGAACTGTACACTGTGAATTGTCCCAGTGAAACCCTTGGGCAGCATCCTGGACAATGAAAGAATAATTCTCAGAGAAATCACCTACTATAACTACCTCGCTCTGAGGTGGTAGTGTTTCTTTCAACTGCTTGAAGTACTGTGATTGTTGCTGAGCAACAAAGTGATGACAAACCATGCGGGATATTTTCATGCTTTGGGATAATAAGTATTCATGAGGTGGCTCTACCTTATCAACCATTGTACAACGGTCAACAGTCACCCATTGCTTGTAAGATATTTCATTTGGAGCTGATTTCACACTGTCAAGTAACTCAAGAAAATCCAGGACACCCTCTTCTCTTGGGCAATCATTGCAAAGTTGCATCATGCAAGTCTCTCTTTCTGTACTGCAGACACTGTAATCCATAAGATCCTTGTATGAAAGACCTCTTTCTCCCAATGCAGCCAGCTGCAATTTTGGATTTTGATGGTATGTGCAGACACACAGAATGAGTCCCACCACTACCGGCAAGCACACAATATGATGGCTGTAATTTTGCAAATGTGGAAAATCCTATTTTGGGATTCTTTTCATCATTTTTATATAGTTCAAACATCTCTTAAATTCCCGAGGACCAATCGTTTTTGCACCTTCATTGCACCTTCATTGCACCTTCAGCACTGATAACTTTCACGCAATCCTTTTGGCCAGGACACATACGACTAACCTCTTCTGACTCATAGAATCTTCTAACTATATCTTTGTGTTCTTCAGATATCACTTTTCCTTTGCTCATTAGTGGAATCTTCGGAAGGATTCCATGTTCTGATTTAAGTGAATGGCTTCTTTTCACCATGTATGTTGTAGTTTGAAAGAAACTAGCTGTTTTTTCAATTGTGTATGGTGAGTGTGTCAATATTTGTAGTTTGTGATAGTGACATTTGCTCTCCAGGAATGACTGTTTCAATTCATTCATTAATTTGTCTAGATGTTTTTCAGATTTAGTTTCAGGTTTTGAAGTATCACTTATCTCCTCGGTAATTTGAACACCATAACTGAGTTCTAGCCTCTCCTTCAGGTGTTTCTGAGCAGATGATAGCTTACCACGAGCCTTGCGCTTTTTCTGGCTTAATGACAGCCCTTCTGAAAAGAACAGAAAAAAAGGTTTCACACACCTGAATATTAGTAATTAAATATTAATTATAGTACCTTAAATGCTATATAATTGGCTATATAGTAGATCAAACAGACCTTGTAGTAAAGTATAAGTTATTATATTAATTTATTACTTACTTTTTTTAACTGGTGTTTGGTCCAGAAATGCTAGAACTGGTTCAACTGAAGTTGAAGGATTTTCCTTTATCAAGCAATCAAGTGGTACTAAGTATAGTGGGGTTTTTCATTATCAGTGTCCAGCAGTTCACACACAACAATGAGTCTTTTTTCACTCTTCCAGCACATTTTTCAACAAGTAAATCAGTCACTTTTCTAAGATTGATTGTTATGCGTTTCTTGTGTTTTTGAATAGGGTCCTGGCAGTATTTCAAGTGCCGAACCATTGTATTTTGATCTGTAAAGATATAGGATTTACAATTAGAAAATATATAGCTATACACACTTAATATTTTAGGCCTTGATAGTCTCTGAGGCTCATTAAAACACCATACCCACCAGCCACCCACAGTGCTGGCTGGAACTGTACTAACCTGTAGACAAGGAATTTTGCAACTATCTCTGTTGATTCTGCACTTAGACAAGTAGCAACATGTTTCAACAGGTTTGTTTAGGCTACATGTGAGCTTAGTCTTCCCCTTTCACTATTATAACTATTATTGCCAGTGTAGATTAGCAGTAAAATAAAAATTTTATTAAATTCTTGGAGCTTGAGGTCAAATTGATAGCTAAGATATAAAAATTCCTTGAAATGACAAGCAATTTATAAATATGGTGTTCACTTATAAGTTAGTTACATGAAAAGTACCAACATAAACAAACTTTTTATGATTGTTTCTATTAGTCAAGAACTCTGACTTTGTTTTTTATATCTATAAAAAATGTAATTTTAATTTCTATAGGTCAAATTATGAGCTTAAGTGTGAAAAAATAGGTAGAATTGACGCACAACTTATGAATATGGTGGTCACTTATATGTTAGTTACATGAAAAATACTAACATAAACAAACTTTTTTTTGCCGATTCTAATAGCCAATGCCTATGCCTTCATTTTTTACATTTAAAAAAAAAATTCTTATTTGATACCCCAGATGTCAAATCGTGACCTCAAATTTTGGTTACAGTGTAACACTTTTATTTTTCAACCTAGAGTTCTAAAACTTGCATATTTGGATTCTTTGTCATTTTCTGATTCTAAATATATATATACTTTTATATAATTATGACAATTATTACCCAAGTTATGGCTCGCCAAATGTTAGTAACCTCGCGAGTGACCTCAAATTGCCCGAGGTCATATCTCTTGAACCGTTGGTTGGATTGACCTTATAATTTCAGAAATGGATTCAGGGCTCACCAACTCCCGATAAACCAAATTTCAGCAAAATATGAGATGAGGGTGTTAATTTCAATTTTTTTTGGTTGATCTGACAGAGAATGACCCTCTAATATATTCACATTTCAGTACAGTCCACTGAAAACAGTGATATATACTGTGTGTGTGTATAATATTTTTTAATTGATTTCTAGTAAAAATAAAAACTTTAAGTGGCCTTAAAAGAAAAAAAGCTATTTAACCCTTTCACTCACTGGGTAGACAATTGTATAGCTGAAAAATAAACCATATTGATTCTTATATAACCGCACACAAAGGCAAATTTCTCTTTTACTCTGTCATAATTCGTGAGTGAAAGGGTTAAAATGTGTCGGGGTTATTTTGTTGTCATTAACCTATTAAAATTTAGCCCATTGTCAACTTAACTCATTAAGGAAAAATGGGCAACAAACGATTGAATATAATGTTTATAAATGTAGTTGTGTGAATGTATACAGTTGGGGACCAAATAGAAAGCTATTTAACCAGTGACATTAAGCAGTAACTTGATTAAATTTGCTAATCTGTTAAGTAAGAGTAGCAGGAGGGTTTTTATAAACTTTTGAATGAATGTAGTGTAAATATTAAGAGATTTAATAACAGATTTTTGATAAATGATACTGGGTAAATTGTATCTAGAATAGTTTGTCAGTAGTGCTCATTTTTTGATTGGGGTAGAACTGAAGTATAATACACTAAACAAATTTATTTCCAAATCACCCTTGAAACTACTGTCCACTTCATCATTATGAAAAGATGAATAATTTTATAAAGATCTCATTATACAGGGTGCATATAAAGTCCAGATCTATTTTTGTGAAGCCCTTGAAAATTATATAGAATTCAATCATAAAATGATAGTGGTAACATTTATTAAATTAAGAGTAGGATTCGACATGATGCCCATCAGTATCCCTGCACAGCTCAAATCGTTTCGCAGCATTTCTAAACACATTCTGGAGCATTTGCGGGGTTATGTTATCTGCAGCAGTTCGTATACGTGTACGTAAGTTTTCAAGACTCTTAATCTTCATCTGATAGATGTGCGATTTGATAAAACCCCATGCAAAGAAATCTAAAGGTTAAATCTGGTGATCTCGCTGGCCACGGTCTGTTGCATCCGATCCAGCGATTTGGAAAACGTCCATTTAGATAATCCTGAACAATTTTGGCATAGTGACAAGGAGCACTATATTGATAGACGACGGTACTAACAATCCTATCCCCGTCGTCTATCAACATGATGGTGCTCCTTGTCACTATGCCAAAATTGTTCAGGATTATCTAAATGGACGTTTTCCAAATTGCTGGATCGGACGCGGAAGCAACAGACTTTGGCCAGTGAGATCACCAGATTTAACCCCTTTAGATTTCTTTGCATGTGGCTTTATCAAATCGCACGTCTCAGACAAAGGTTACCTGTCTTGAAAACTTACGTATACGAACTGCTGCAGATAAGATGATAACCCGCAAATGCTCCAGAATGTGTTTAGAAATGCTGCAGAACGATTTGAGCTGTGCAGGGATGCTGATGGGCGTCACATCGAATCCTACTCTTAATTATTTAATAAATGTTACCACTATCATTTTATGATTGAATTCCATATAATTTCCAAGTGCTTCACAAAAATAGATCCTGACTTTATGTACACCCTGTATATTGGGTCTTAAAAATAAACTGAATCAATGATTTAAGAACATTTTCTGTTGTATGAAATTGTTCAAGTAATAGATATTTCTTAGTTATAAGGGTTTAACTCAAAACAAAAGTTAGCTATTTGCTGTCCTGAGGTGATGAGGTACTACCTTGAGTTTGTATTTTGAAATTTCATGGAGCTGCAAATGCCTGTTCTTAGGCCAAAATCTATCTGAAGTACTTTTAAAAAAATATATATATATATTTATTGGCAAATCTGCTTTTTGGCTGAAACTGACCATTTATTTGCAAGTGTGAATAAATATATATTCCTAGAGAGTTAAAGATGACTGGAAGAGAGGGTAGGTAGAAAGGTAACGAGAGTAGGGAAGGTATTTCTTGGGAAAATATTGTAATGGATATCTATCATTGGTGAGAAATTTAAATCTTCCTTGCTAATACAGGTAATTATAATTTGAAAGGGGTTTGTTTTTATATATTATTAGGATAGAGTATTAAATGTTTGCCATTGGATAACATCCTTGAGTAAGGACTTTTAAACTAGTGGCTGAATTCCATTTTTATAGTGATTTGCAAAGGATTGATGTGTTGCCATTGGGTGAAGTTATAAAAGATTGTACCAAAGAATTGCATGTAGTGTTTGGTAACTGGTCTTGTTGGTTGATTGAAAGGACCTTTTTATGGCAAATAAAATGGTAGGTATTAAGAGGAATGTTGGTTAAAAGAGTGAGGAACTTCTGTAAATTATATTCTTATGTTCGGCCTCATTTAGAATACTGCATTCAAGCTTGGTTCCCTCACCTTAAGACATGATATTGACATGCTTGAAGGTGTGCAACATAGGGCAACCAAGCTTATCCCTAACCACCTAAGAAGATTGAAATACGGGGAAAGATTAAAGGAACTGGGTATGTTCAGTTTTGAAGACACATTGTTTGAGGGGAGATATGATAGATGCTGAAAATGTTTTCAGGTTTGGACAATTTAGATAAAACTTTTTCTTATTAGAGGCTGATTGGAACTCTCGTAAGACTTGTACACTTGAGCCATGAAAATATTTTTCATTCATAGATTAGTAAATTTTTGGAATGACTTGGATTTGTGCCTCATTGTAATGATTATCATTGCTGACTAAGAATCCATCCGCTCTGCGATTGAGACCTGGTGACAGCAGGTGGTGGGCAGCAAAACCCAGCTGTTTGTCCTTTCACAGACAAAATTGGTTGGTAGATAAATGGGTAGCCCAGTGGTTAAGATGGTGTGCTGCTGGGGGGGATATGGTTCAGATTCCATTTTAAAACTGTAGTCAGAATGAACAATTTGGGCAAAAGCAAAACCAAGGTTAACAACTTATTGTTTTAATGGATGCTATTGTGTTATATGTAGAACTTCAGAGGTTGAAGCTGTTGCTTCACTTGAAATTATAACAGATTATGGCAGGTATTGTTCCTGTTGAAGAATTTCTCAGCCATCCTTGAAGTGATATGTCAATAAAAAAAGATTGAACAGTGCTGCTTACCTTTTTCATGGCTTTCAAGTGCTCCCAACTCCATACTGCCCAAGTGAATATCACTGCCACAACCTGCAATATGCATGGATACTTGATTTCTCATGTCTACTAAGCCAATGCTTATACCTTTCTTCCTGAAGCCCTTCGTATCTGAAATAATTTGTTCCTTTTTGATAAGACAGTTTTACATTAGATAAAATTGATAGCTGCTCTTCAACAGTGTTTATACATAAATTGCCTGCAATGGAAAATGAGAAGGATTGGAAATATATAACTATAAACATTATTTAATAAATGAATGATACATCAATGTGTGAAGAATAAACATGTCTTGTTGACTGTTATAGTGGGTAAAAAGGTGTACATAAGTAGCTCTGCCATTACAAATTACAGAACTGTGTTAATCATTTGTACTTCAAAATTTAACAATTAAAATTCCTAACTACTTGTGAACTTTAAGCTTCAAGCTTGAAAATTACTGAATACATGACCTTCAAGCTCATGCATTTAGTTTTGTTTTAATTTATGAAAATTTAGATTTTAAGCTGTAAAAATTGTCCACTAGATGTTAAGATGAACTGTTTTACGTAGGAACATAGGAAATCCTGTGGCAAAGAGCTGAAAGGGCTCAAGGCCACCTAGCAACCATTGACTAAAACACCAACACTATGTGCACATCCAAAAACAACCTGTCCTGAGCCAAGATGGATTTTCATTATGGCACTAAACTTGTTGAATATACATTTGTAAAAAAAAATATCTGAGGACATAGTCATTTGAAGAAAATCCAAGGATGTGTGGATACTAGTGATGAAAGCCAGTATTTATACCGGTATTGGACAAGAGACACTATATTGATATCAGGTTTTTGGTATTGAAGAACTGCCTATTGTTTTTATTGTGGGAGCAATCAGCAAATGTCAAGTTAACAGATTTATTTTTTTGTAGGATTTTGTGGCCATGTGAGTAGAAATAATGATTTATCTTCATACATAACTTACACATGCAGTATATCTTTGAGGGGTGTCATTAGTGTATATCACAATTTATCATTTGTTATAATATTGTTATTGACGTTATATGATATGTCTGTTTTTCTGAAAAGGAAAACTATCATCCAGAACTCTCGCCTTAAACATTTGAAATTGTATAAATACGTATTGAAACATTCAAAAACATTTTCACATGATTCCAAAACCTTGCGTTGCTTTAGATTTGTTATCGACTTCATTCAGATTTTGAATTTCATACTAGACACTTGCAGTGGTTGATTGATGCGCATATTTCACAAGTTAAATTTTGTAATTTTGTTAGATGCGCATTGCAGTCTTGTGATATGGGAATAAGCTATTTCTTACTTTAAATAATCTACCCCTTTGAATCTATTACAATGTCAAAAAAATCAATAGTATGGAATTATTTTAAGAAAAATAAAGACGAAGCTGAATGTTCAAAGTATGAAAAAGTTAATGCTGTGGGGGCTCAACTAGTGGATTATCTGTTCATTTGAAAACAATTCATAATATAAATGTTGCTGAAATCAAGATAGGTGAAAATCAACAACATAAAAAACAAAAAACTTTCAATACATTTATTAACAAAATCTATTGAAGAAATTGCAAAACTTGCATGTGTTGATGGATTTAGTTTCCGCTCTATTTCCACAAGTGAATTCATTTAATAGAGTTTAGCTAAAAATAAATATAAGCCTCATCCAACTTCACATTCAGGTGACAAACATATGGTAGTTAGATTTCATGAAAGAAAGAAGGCTGAATTGATAGATTACTTTGAGAAATTAGTGAGTAAAGGAGTTTGATTTTCTATAACCCTTGATGAATATACCTCATTTCAGAATAAGAGATATATGAATATAAATGTTCATCAAGAAGACCAATATTGGTCCTTGGGATTAATCAAAATATTTGGAAGCCTTGACAGTACTAGGACAGTGGAAATTGTAAAGAAAAAAGGTTAAATGCTTATGGCCTCAATTTAGATCAACACACAATAGGATGTACGACAGATGGTGCATCAGTTATGGTGAGGTTTGGAAAAAATATTACACCTGAACACCAACAATGCATTGCCCACACTATTCATCTTGCCATTTCCTCTGTTTTATACCACGTGACCACAAAAATTGTCCGTTTTTAATCGCTTATTACTCAGTCATTATTGCAGCTTCACAAATGAAATAAAAAGCATTCAAAAGAACATTTTAAAGTTTTAATTTATTCTACATGTGTTCAAAGTGACGTCCCTGGACATTCTTACATTTCACACAATGGGAAAGGAAGTTATTTATTACATTTTCCAAAATGCTGCATTCAATGGACTGTACACTCTCTACCACCACTTGCTTTAATTCTTTGATAGAGGATGGCTCTTGCCTGAATACTTTGTCCTTGACAAATCCCCAGAGAAAGTCCAAAGGTGATAGATCGGGAGATCTTGCGGGCCAGGGAAACTGCAAGCGATGAGAAATGAATCTGTTCAAAAAATCTTGTTAAACATTCCAGTGATTGCCTAGTTGTGTGGGCTGTTGCTCCGTCTTGCTGAAACCACTTGTTACTGCAGTTTTCTTGTTCAAAAACAGTGTTCAGCATTTCTACATATCTTTCTGAAGTTACTGAAAGCGGTCTCCTTGTCTCTGGGTCCTCAAAAAAGTAAGGACCATAAACCTTGCTGCTACTCAAACCACACCAGACAGTAACTTTTGGTGAATGCAGAGGTTTCTCAGTGTATATTTGGCTTGTTTTGTGACCAACACTGGTAATTCTGTCTGTTGATGAACCCATTGAGATAGATGTGGCATTCATCACTTAATCTTATCTGGTTTTCAATTATTGTTTCAATGCGTTCACAAAACATCAAACGACGCTGGTAGTCTTGTTCACTAAGCTGTTGCAAACACAATTTTTAATGACTTCATTCTCAAACCCAATGTGATTATTTTCCAAATGCTCTCCCATTTGATTCCTGTCATAGCTGATAGTCATCTCACAGATTTCTTGTCTGCTTCAAGCTGATTTGCGACTGAATCAATGTTTTCAGCAGTTTGCACACCTTTGCTGCGCCCAGAGTTGCCTTTATGCATGTTCTTGATTGAGCTGTGAAGTTTCCATTTTGCGAAAATCCTGCGAATCATTTTAGGATCTATGGTCCTTTGCTGACTGTATTGTCGTCTGAAAGACTGTTGGGTGGCAACTACTGAGCCATGTTTGATCATCTCTTCTGTGATGAAAACACGTTGCATGTCTGACAAATAACCCATGATTGTGGTGGATAAAACTGTCATTTTTTTTATAAGTACTGATTTCGTATCCAGGATACCAAAAAAATTAAAACTTTTAAATATTCTTTTTTGAAAGCTTTTTATTTCATTTGTGAAGCTGCAATAATGACTGAGTAATAAGCGATTAAAAACAGGGACAATTTTTGTGGTAAAAAAAGACGGGAGCAACAGCCCACACAACTAGGCAATCACTGGAATGTTTAACTAGATTTTTTGAACAAAGATTCATTTCTCATCGCTCGCAGTTTCCCTGGCCCGCAAGATCTCCCGATCTATCACCTTTGGACTTTTTTCTCTGGGGATTTGTCAAGGACAAAGTATTCAGGCAAGAGCCATCCTCTATCGAAGAATTAAAGCAAGTGGTGGTAGAGAGTGTACAGTCCATTGAATGCAGCGTTTTGGAAAATGTAATAAATAACTTCCTTTCCCATTGTGTGAAATGTAAGAATGTCCAGGGACGTCACTTTGAACACGTGTAGAATAAATTAAAACTTTAAAATGTTCTTTTTTGAATGCTTTTTATTTCATTTGTGAAGCTGCAATAATGACTGAGTAATAAGTGATTAAAAATGGGGGCAATTTTTGTGGTCATGTGGTACAAAAGAGAAGTTCATATTGAGAATTATGAAGAGGAAGAAGATAATGAAATGATAGATATAGAGGAGGATGAAGAGAAAGCTGGGCCCTTTACTAATCTATTTGAACTAGGAATAGATGATATCAATATTCCATGTCTGAAGACAACTGCCATGGTGTAATAAACAAGGTAAGAATATATAGAATTTTTCACAAGTCACCATTAAAAAATGAAAAATTACAAGACTTTAAGTTAGGACCAATTCAATGGAAAGGAATTGAAACTCATTTTAGATTGTAAAACAAGATGGAATAGTCTTTTAAGTATGGTCAAACGATTTCCTTAAATTGAAACAATGCATCCCCAAAGCTTTAAGTGATTTCGTTCTACTGAAACCATTTCTTAGAGTGGAAAATTTTGGAAGATCTATATGATACACTTTGTCCTGTTGAAATAATTCTTAAAAGACTATGTTCAAAAGATGCCTCTCTTGATGGCTGAAATCTCCATCAAATTTATTTTAAAGAAACTTGTAGAGAAGAACACTCCAACAGCATTGGAGCTCAAAGACTCTCAGTAATTTCTATTCTTCAAGGAGACAGATATATTGTGGGTTTAAGTAAATATCTTCACAACCCTGCAGAAAGGATTTTTAAAAGGCTTTCCTAAGAATGCTGAAAATTTAGTTGGTTTTGAGGAAGAAAGCGAAGACCAAGACTTAGAAGCATCTAACTACTCGGAGAATGTTACTGAAGACAAGAATGAAGATGATGATCCATTGATGTGCGAATACATGAAAGAAAGAAATTAGAAAAGGTACCATTGAGAAGCAATGCAACTAACTTTGACCCTACTAATGAATTTGGGTTTCAAAGTTTCTTCACCAAGAAGTGGAAATTTAGAGAAGCTGTACAAGCCATTGCTTTCCATTAAACCCATTAGTGTAGAATCAGAGAGCTTTTTCTGCTGCTCTTATTTCTGACCAAGCTAAGATCAAATCTCTGAACAATCATTAGATACTGTTTCCTCAAAACTTACTTCCAAAATAAATAAATATGCAAAATTTATTAAACTTTAAAAAAAAAAAAAAAAATTTTTTACGTTTGGTTATCTGATATACTTAATCATTATAAATAGTCCTTCCTTTTTCCTGCCTTTCCCTAGGAGCTGCTGTTCAAACTTTTTTCAATCGATGGTATTTTCTCTTTGGTGTTGGTGACAGAATTTAAAATAACTTGTTTTTATTGTCATTAATGTGGTGAGTACTACAGGTCCTGCAGGCTTGTGGGAGGGTTGGCACTTGGCAGGGTGACACCAAAAAAATCTCAAATTATTCTCTGCATAAAACCAGTATCAACACTGGTATCAGTAAAATAATTGTTCAAATACCAGTATTAAAAGTTGTCGGTATTATTTCATCCCTAGTGGGTACCCTGATACAGATGGACACCTGCAGTGGTCTCCATTGCGTATAACTGTTATGTATGCTGTAGTAGTTCAGCTTCACCAAGGCAAACTGAATGAAACAAAAGCAAACACATTTAACTTAAAAGGCTAGTATGATAAAATCGACTTGATGAAAAATCCAAACAAAACTTGCTACTACAAATCAGAAAGTGAAGAAACTGAAGTAAAATTCTATATTTCTGGCATATCTTTATTTTTAACTGATTTAGAAATTGGTATGATAAACAGTTTTTTGTGGGGCATGTAAACACAGTGGGAAATGGGAAGGGCATCTTAATTTATTTACAAAAACTGAAAACTTCAACATAGCAACGAGTACATTGATTGTGAAGTCTCGTAATGAGTCGCATTGTACTAGCCTCTTGTTTGAAATAGATGTTCTCAACTTTACTAAAAAGTTAGAAACTTTTGCAACCAAAGTGGCATGGAAAAACTATCGTGCAACTTTTTAGGACAAAGCTAGGCTGGCTAAATATGAACTTGAAACTGCAATTTTCAGAAGTGCGCATTTGCATACAGTTATGCGCAACTACCTTCCTCACTGGGTGTTTCCTTCAATGCATCCTGGATCTTGGAAATAAACTGCCCACAAACAAGCATGAGATGATACCATACTTGTAGAGTGGCATTCATAAGTAGGTAATAACCTCCCTTGTCGAGTCCAGGAGCACCATCTCAGTTTCAAATCCTAGTCATCTTGCCAAATTTTAAGACTGAAGGAATCTTTGGTATTCTCTTCTGTTGTGTAACAGCTGAGTGATCTGTTATAATTTTGTGTATTTGAGGTTGAATTCATAGTCTATATATACAGTAAGACCTGGACTTAACATTTTTACCTTATATACAAAGACTTAATTCAGGGGGGAAGATCTAAAGAGGACAATGACTGGAGAAATGGGCGTTCCAGCACACTTACCTAACATTTCCCAGAGTACTTTCATGGTAGATTGGTGTCTACAATCATCTAGTATGAGGTTTAATCGGTAGCGTTTATGGTAGTTTTAAATTTTGTTGGAAAGGCTGAAATATCCAAAAGGAAATGGTACTACCAGTTAATATTTTGGTTTTTACAAATTTTACCTTTCCTTTCAACCTTTTCAAATGTTCTGTGCAATGATTCCTCATTTCACGAAGGTCAAATCTGCTGCTGCTGGGACCCCCTACCCGAGTTGGTCTGGTGAAGTAGTTGGTTTCTGATGCTCTCTACCTCACATATGTGAACTTTTTTCCGAAGCATCCAGTATGTTAGTCTTAAGCGTGTTGGTATATTAAGGGTCCATATTCTAAAATCTTTTAAATTCAAACAAAAATAGTGTTATGAATTAAAAATTATATAATCAAAACTTTTCGGATGTTTATCCGGAAATTTTTAACGAAGTCTGGTACCAAATGTCGATGTATGAAAGTCCCACACACGTGGAAATTAGTGTATGATACTGTTAACTTTTAATTTGTAACATTTTCATGCCTATTTGCTGCCCGTGAGTAAACGAGGATTCCAAATGTTGCTTATTTTTTTATATTTTTTTTTGAAGGTGAAATATGATGTTCTCCATCAAAAATTATACGAGAAAAGAAAGGCAATTTTGAATGGAGAGTATGAACCAACTGAGGAGGAATGCGAGTTCCCTTCAGATAGTGAAGATGAGGAAGATAAGGAACTCTGCAAAGACCTCGAAGAAAAGGCGAAAGTAGATGAGAAAGATGAACCAAAGTAAGTTTTAAGATGTTATTTGTAGTAGTCACCCTCTAACTTTTCTTTCATCTTATGAACAGTTTCAAGTTACTAACCCTTTCCTGATAATCTTTCAGGTACCACAACTATGATGAGAATACAAAAGGCATTCCTGACTTCTGGCTAACGATATTCAAGAACGTAGACTTGCTAGCTGAAATGGTTCAAGATTATGATGAGCCTATAATCTCTCATCTCATGGACATTAAACTCAAATTTGATGATGAACCCATGGGCTTCACTTTAGAGTTCCACTTCTCTGAAAATGAATATTTTACTAATAAAGTACTTGCCAAATATTATGAGATGAAATGCGAACCAGACAAAGATGATCCATTTAGTTTTGAGGGACCAGAAATAATTAAATGTAAAGTAAGTAATGTAATGTTTGTTTTTAACATCCTCCGTAACGGTTAAGGTAGTATGACTTGGGCACCTACAGCTTTATCTGGAATCTGAACTATGGGTCGCTACACTATATCCATTTGCAGACACACTCATCCAACTACACGGACCAGCGTCGCTTAACTTCTCTGATCTAGTGGAAGCAGTACGACGTAACTGTGATTGCTGTAGCCAGGGTTGTGGAGTTGGTTAAAAAAGTTTCTGACTCTGTAGGTAAATGAATAGTCCCCGTGAAGTTTGATAGTTTTAATTTTTAAATCTCAATTTTAATTATTCTTTCCTCGTACAATAATAAAAACTAGTTATTTAAGTTATAAAATAATAAAATAATAAAATTATGAAAATATAAGACAAAAGTTGGAGTTGGGATTTGTACCAACTCCGACTCCACCCAAAAATAACTGACTCCACAACCCTGGCTGTAGCCCATGTAAAGTATTATTAGTTAACCTGTATTCGGTGAAAATCTGAGAATTAAGAAAATGCTTTCAGAATTTCATGTAATATTGGAACTCTCAAATTTCTATTAATTATACCCAAACTAATGGTGAAAGGTAGAATGGTTCCACCTAAACAAAATTGCAATTTTATTTATTCAGGGCCGCCCTACGTTTATTAAAGATAATTTAGAGATGGTTTACTGAAATGGATTCACTCGTATGTGTAGTAGTTTGCAACAGGTATTATTAGCCTTTTCTTTATAACTTAAAACTTTAAATTATCCGCAATACTGCAGGAAATGTATGATTTAATATTGGTAGGCTGTCTGTGCTTTCACTTTTCCCACCATTCATACTTTCCTTTCAATTTAACATGCTGAAATTCAAGACTTTTCATTATATTGAAATGGTGTGTGAATGACAGCATGTTTACTTTTCTGACTTAGCTATCCAAATGTCACTTGGTTTGCTCATTTTTTAAACTGGAAGAAAAGGAAGAGGTGTATCCATAAAATGTTAGCTTAATGGTATAAATTTTAGAAAGTCGTTTGGCTTTTATTTAATTTACAAAACAGAGAAATTTCTAAGACATTTGTGTGTGTATGTATATATATATATATGTGTGTGTGTGTGTGTATATGTATGTATGGCTCCCTCCTCATAAATGACGCTCAGCTGCACACACAAAAGCCCTACTCTCCCTCACTGAGGTCCTTGGATACTCGGTGTCAGTTTCCCCACACCCTCGCCTGAACCAGAGTCAGGGTACTATTTACGCCACCCGTCTATTGTCGATCGCAGTAAACGAGCTCCTGGAGGATCTGGCACCCCAGGGAGTCACAGGTTTATCGCTTCACATCCCGACAGGGAGGCACCCCCTCCCCCACCCCGCGTCTGCTCTTTACTTTCAATACCTTAGTCCCTCTCGGCCGCATTGTATGGGTTATGGGAGACCGTGCGTCATGCGATTTTTCTGTCAGCCCATACATCCCAGACCCGACCCGTTGCTTTAAATGCAACAAGTTTGGACACTTTAGTTCCGTTTGTCGGCAGCCGCATCAACTGTGTCCATTGTGGACAAATCGCGCACCCTGACAGGTGCCCCAACACACCCAAATGCTCCAATTGTGAAGGCGCGCACCCCTCTTCATCCCGCGAATGCCTTTTCTTCAAGTTCGAGGAGGGCCGAGGCCTGCAGGTAACTGACTTTCTTAGCCCCCGTGAGGCACGAGACGGTGCGGAGTCGGGAGGTGAGGTCGGGGGTGTCTTACGCCGCTGCTCTCGGCTTTGTCATCTCGGCACGCCGCCCTGGCCTGCCGCTGAAATCCCCTTTGACCACTGCTCCCTATCCCTCCCAAAGAATCCTCGCAGGACCCGACGGTCTCCTGTCCCCCCCCCCCCCCCCCCACCATTCCTTTTTTTCACGCACCACACCTGACACAAATCCCCCAAGAGTCTGGGACCAGGAGACCCAGGCCCCATCCACCTCAAACCCTGCCCTCCCAGTACTCTGCACACGCCCGAACCTGTCGCCAGGCCCTCTGGCCTTTCAACGTCTCTTCCCCTCATCCCCTAGAAGTAAGATGACTGCTCGGGCCTTCACACCGCCCACTTCGTCTACAAGGACCATATCTCCCCACAGACTCTGACAATAGTTGCCGAATTACACGACGAGACCCAATTTGAACATCCTCTCTCCCGAGGATCCAGTGGATGCGGCCCTGGCGCAGCTACATGGTGTGGCTGAGGGGAGCTCGGCCGTGCCCATGAGTCTCATGGATCTGCCCTTGCCTCCTGGTGCCATTTTTTTCCACCCTCCACGAGACCACTCTGGTTCACCTCCTTCCAGCCCCACAGCACCTGTTCCCCCCTAACATCCCCTACCCCCTCCTTGTCAGCCTCCCTGATCACGCCCTCCCTCCCCTATCGCCAACCAGTGGTTAAGTGCCCCCCTCTTGGTCCGAACACAGAAGCCCGCCAAAACACTTCTGACAGGGCCGGATTAAGACCTTTAGAGGCCCTAAGCACTTAAAAGATTTTGGTGCCCCATATATATGTAATTCAAAATATAAACAAAAATAAACCATAAAATAAAATTTTATTTTTTGAAATGAAACAAAACTTACAGTAAGATGGAAAATAATGTTTATTTTTGTATACTTCCACTTCATTTATATTTGAAAAGTTTTCTCCTACTTTTTTTAATTGCAAAGTCTTTGATCAGATCCTCAAAACTAATCTTACGTAACACATCTGCTTCTATACTTAGTAGAGATAAGGCATCCAGCCTGCCTTGTTGCATAGTTGTTCTGTTGGTATTTTTAATATACTTCAACTGAGAAAATGAACGCTCAGCTGAGCAATTTGTGACCATTAATGTTAAAAATATACGAAAGGCAATTTCTACATTTGGGAAGGCACACTCAATATTGTCTTCTACAATTATTTTATAAAGTTCAGCATGACTGAATCTTGTTTTTACATTTTTTTTTGCACTGAACTTATGGCACACATATGAGTGAAACTGCTGAAGCTCAGCAGAGAAATTAGTGTTCAAGTCCTCTGGGTAAGCATCAATCATCTTTTTACAACCCTGAGAATACCTTTCAATTTCAGTAGATGATGAAGTGGTGACATTATGTGGCACATCACTTAGAAAAGAAAATCTCTGCTATTTCTTTGTATATCTCTCTCTTCTTCTCATCTCAGTTTCAAGTTTGTCAACAATTGTGTAAAAGGTGGTGATAAGAAATTTATCTCTGGCATTCAGATATACTTCTGGTGCATCTCCGTCATTGGGTACCTTCTTTCTGATACGTTTGCGAGTTTGAGCTGCCTTGTAATCAACATCTGGTAGCATTTCCTTTGTAGCTGCTTCATATCTTTCAAATTCATCTCGTGAAGTGCACAGTTGGTCAGCTAATGATCCATACAGATCTGCACATGTTTTTAAGTTCACATCCTTATTCTGTAGAACTTTGCTTACTCTATGAAAATTTTGCAAAATCTCATCCCAAAAATTCAACATAAAAACGAATTCTAGCTCTTGCATCTTATTTGCAATATTATTTGCTTCTCTTCTAGTGTCTCCCTTTTGTGACTGGTCTTCAGCTATACATTCTAACGCTTCTAAAATTTTAAGGAAAGATTTCAAAATTGCTGCTGTTGCCATAGCATGTGCCTCCCATCTGGTATCAGAGAGGGATTTTAAGACACTTTCATTTCCAATACAACCTTTAAGAATTTCCCACCTGCTGGTTGAGGCTAAAAAAAAGGTATAGAGCAACTGCACTGTAGAGAAGAAATTAACCGCCTCTTGACAGCAGTCAACAGCACTTCGGCCTACCAGATTTAGTGAATGGGCTGCACAGGGCACATATATAGCAAACTTGTTTGTTTCTAAAATTTTTTGCTGCATCCCCTTATAACGCCCAGACATGTTGGCAGCGTTGTCGTAAGATTGACCCCTACATTTTGAAAAGTTTAGCTTACAAACTTCACGTAAGTACTGCAACACCTGATTTGCCATTTCCTCACCAGTATGGCTTTTCATTTTCAGAAAGGTTAAAAAGCGTTCAATAGGCTGTCCATCTTTTAAGTACCTAAGTACAACACTTAACTGATCGATATGTGATAGATCTGGTGTTGAATCAACTGACAAACTAAAATAACCAGAAGATTTTACTTCGTCAACAATGAGTGCGTGGACCTTTTGAGCCATTAGTTGAATGAGTTCCTCACAGGTGGTTTTGGACAGGTAAGAAGGATTTCCTTTGCCAGAATTTCCATATTTCAAAATGTGACCTGCTAAAAATGGATCAAACCGGCTTATGAGCTCAAGCAGCCCTAAAAAATTCCCATTCTGCAATGATCCAAATCTTTCTTCTGTTCCTCGAAAAGACAAGCCACGTTCAGCTAACGTACAAATAACAGCTATGACACGCCTCAAGACATGTTCCCAGTAATCACACTCTTCCTGAATTTGTTTTTCCAACTGTTGTCCCAACCCCGCACCTTGTCTGCGAGTTAAGTATGTTAGCATAGAGTCTCGGTGAGTAGTGCTTTTTTCATGATGATCAATTACAATAGTATTTCGCCAGTCACTGAACCCTTCTCTTATAACAAAATGTGAGACATTTTTAGGAGCAAACAGTTTACAAACATAACAGTAAACTGATCCTGTTGATGGTGAATACAATAACCACTCTCTCTTCTCACCATTGGCTTTTGTCCCAACGAAAAGTTTTTGTGAACAGTATCTTGCTGGTTTGCCACTACTGAAATGCCGGTAAGACTTGTCAAATGGCCCATTGTGGTGTTGACAGTCACTGGGTCCACAAGCAATCCAATAAGCCACATCATCAGCAGAGAAATCAAGCCACAACCCTGGATCTTTTGCTATATTTACTTCATCTTCTGCAGACTGATTCATTTCACCACCATCACCATGGTCCACTAAACTTTCATTTTCAGCAATTATTTCAACCCCAGAATGTCTTGTAAAGCAACTTGAATCAACATTTGCAGTAGAGGTATCAAGAGAATTTACAGGCAAAGTGAGATCAGTAGTGAGACATGTGGTAGATGAACCTGCTTGTGACACCTCGGTGATTCCAACGTCATCATATTTTGATTTTGAAGTGATCAAAGTGGTATTTGTGTCCACTTCTGATGACGGAGATTGGTTTTGATTCAGAATCGGTATATCATGTTGACGTTGTGGTCGTGGAACTTGTGTGAAGAAATCAGTCAGCTTTGCAGTCTTGGACTCTAAATCCAAAGTCTTCTCTTGTTTCTCTTTTGATAGTTTTCGCTTTTGTGCACCACTTAACTGAACACGTTTCATCTTGGTTCTTGGGGTCTGTAAAATACAGAAATAAAAAGAATATTTTATTTGTATATTATGTGGCAATCAACACAGTTACACATATCACAATCTTGGCTTTGTTCTTTTATTCTCAGAAAGACAAAATGGGAACCGTACACAACCAAAGTGGCAATTTAAATATAAGTGGCAATTAAATATAACTCAACCGAAATATCAACTCGAAATGTTGAATACAAATCAAATCGAAAGAAGGAACCGAAACCTATAAAATAAAAATACTTAACATTAGAATTAATAATACGCAATCTATAAAAATATCAATATTAACATTTCACTATTAACGAGCCACATTTTATATTTACATTTATTTATTTATTTAAAACAATATTTAATTATAGGAAATATGAACATTTGCTTAGGGCCTAAATTGTCCTAACTACGTTTGATGTTATATATACATTACAAATTATTCACTCTGGTTATTACAATCTAAATTCTTTTATACTGTTATGACAATAGATAAATAAATTATAAAATAAAGATACGTGTATGATAAAATATTGTTATATATACAAATAAAGTACACTTCATAGACTTACCCTAGAGAAGAGAGAGCAACAGATAAACTTCTTCAACGCTAATTAACTTAGGTCAGTATATCTTATTATTATAATGGCCGTGATAAACATCACTTGATACAACAGCAATATAGAGAGTTTATAGTTTCTTTTATTTTAATATTAATTTATATTACAATTCTATAAACCTAAATCTTTCTGTAAAACAATACCAAATGATTATGTAAAATATATATTTAATATTATATGCACAAATCACACGTTCAGAATAACTTCCTATAGCACACGAAAATATTTAATCTATATGTATTTTTAATATGGCGCTCAAAGATTTGATATAAACAAAATAATAACGTAAAGTGTGATTACAACGAAATATATTTATTCTCTCAAAAGGGTTGTTGTTCACTACAAATTCAAACAATGAAAAAAAATAAATACTATATATGAATATATATAATTCAGTTTTCAACAGCTTATAGGCTATAAGCCGCGATTATAATAGTATAATAAATCCAAGGTAAATCCGACAATGGAAAATTTCTGTGGTGCCCCCCTTCCCTTGATGCCCTAAGCACGGGCTTATTTTGCTTAATGGTTAATCCGGCCCTGACTTCTGACCCTCTTAACCCACGACGTTCCCCTGACTGCCGTGATCCATGCCTCCGGTCTCGCTCGGCTGACTCGACCCTGCAACCTCCGTAGAGATCGACTGGCCGACCGATTCCTTCCCTGGTGAACAGTAGATAGCCAGCCATGCTCCTGACCCATCCTTCACCTTCGCGAACCCCAGATTTCCCTTCACACTTCAACCTCCTAGCCACTTTTACCCATCCCTCCTCAACTAATGGATCCCCCGAAAACCACAATAGTACACTGGATCTGCAGAGAAATATTCGCGAACTGTGAAGGCCTTAACTCCTTGATTGCCACTTCCCGTCCGGTGTGTGTTTCCAGGAGCTAATCCTGGGGACCAGGCCCATGCCCTGCCCTACTGGATATTCCTGTATAGCAACCCCGTCTCCTACCTGCACTCGAAGGGGAGCTGCCATTCACCACGCAGTCCCCTTCCACAATCTCTCTATCCGGTCCCCGTTACAGGTGATTGCCGCCCGGCTTTCCCTGGATAGACGGTACACAGTCTGCTCAATCTACCTCCCTCCCCACGCTCAAGTCTCCTGCGACGACCTGGTGGAGGTCGTACAACAACTCCCCAGGCCCTTTCTACTACTGGGCAATTTCAGTAGTCGCTACCCCTTGTGGGGCGACACACACGCCACCTATATGGCCCCAACCCTGATTACTGTCATGACCGAGCTCTCCTACATTCTACCATGCCACCACCTGCACTCCATCCTGTATAGACCTGTCCTTCGTTTCGACTGATGCCCTCCTAGATTTCACATGGCAAGTCCTCCAAGAGGACTATGGAAGTGACCATTTCCCCATTCAACTCACGCTCAATCGGCCCGACCAGACCGTTCGGGTACCGGAAAGGTGGATTACTACCAACGCGAATTGAGCCCGCTTCCGCGACAATACATATACAACCCTTACAACTGCCCACTTCCCATCCGCCGACGAGTGCATCGCATATTTCGAGTCCGTTGTAGCGGCTGCAAGCATCAGCATCCCACGGTCCTCCACCTACCCCCTCGCCCGACGGGTGCCTTCGTGGTCCCCGGAGTGCGCGCAGGCCGTGCGCGCCAAGAAGGCTACTCGGCGCTTCTACCGGACACGATTCTCCATCCATCGCACGGAGATGCAGCGGGCCAGGGCCCATCGCCCGCCGCACAATGAAGACCGCGCGCCGAACATCTTGGCGTGCCTTTGTGTCCGGCGTCACCGCTACCACACCTTCGACTACCATCTGGAAGAAGGTACGGGGTGTCGAGAGGCGATATGTCCCCTCCCGACCCCCGGTCCTCTGGACTAACGACGGACTCCTATACGAGCCCAGGTCGGTGGCAAACTACTTGGCTTCTACCTTCGCCGCCGTTTCTTCCTCTTAGTCCGGTTGCACGGGGGTGGGAACCCTGCATTGTTTGTTATGAAGCAAATCTTGACATATTTTGAAAGCTTATACCACCCTATTCAAGAGTCTATCGGGTGTACACCTGACCCCTGCTTCGCTTTTTCCAGATGGCCGGCGAAACTGAAAAATCCCATATCCTGGTCAATACTTCATGGATTTTGATGATCTTGGTCATTTCTAGGTTTTTTTTAGGATGAGTCGATCTGGAGGGGTTGCAGATACTTTGGGAGTCGTTTTGACCCACACTCGTCAATACTGAAGGTCATTGGAGGTCAAACCCCCCCCCAAATAAGGAATATCCCATATCCCGGGTAGTCGTGGAGATATTTTGGTGATCTTACTGTCGTTTTTATGGTTTTGGGCGAGACTGAGTAGTTCTATAAGCACATGATAACAGTAGGATATCATGAAAATAAAAACCCACATATTTTGACCTTCACGTAGAAAAAAGTTTTTGTATTTAGTAGGATATCATTTTGCAACTCCATGGGTCAAGTCAAGGTCATTTGAGGTTGAAGTTTGGCCTTGTCAACTGTGGTATTATATTTCATCACTGTATTTGCTTTATTTCAGTGACAATTTCTACAATCTAGCTAACTGCTGAGCACTTAATCTTTTCTGCAAATAAAACCAGATCATAATGCTTAAATGACATAACCCACATTATATGGATATTCGGATATAAACCACAATTTATGCTGAAGTGCAGGGCACATGCATTCTATGGAAGGTTGCAAAGCTACAAGATTATGACCTCGAAAGCAAAACAAAGCTCTCACCTCGCTGGGGAATTGGCATTGACAACTTTGATGGTTATTAACATTAGGTAACCATTTATTGGGGGCAAATATCAAAAGACATGGTTGTGTCAGGATTGTCAAGATCATGAGTCTGCTCTTCGTTTGCGTTTTGGGTCAATGGATTCTTGCCATCCAAGCTGCTGCCACATGCACAGAACATTGTGCAAGGGATTCCGCGTCCCATGCAGCCGCAGCGACTCCCCCCTGCATGCTGATTGTGATTCACACCCACATCTGGTGCTAAACGCACACCTTCAACTGTTTTTGGGATGAGAATTCTGTCTGTTTCGTCTGTCTCCCACCCATAATGCACAGGATCAAGTGGTGGTGGGTCACACTTTAATGCATCGAGCCAGTTCGCCACAGTGTAGTGGGCTCTGAGCACATTTTGATGGAAAGCTTCAGTTGTTGGTGGTAGAGAACATAGTTTGGGTGCAGCAGTTCCCGACTTCCCTGTCTTCTGAGCCCGTACTTGCTGACGACACTCGGTAAGAGATGGATTTCTTATCCCCATAGCATGCAACAATGAACGCTGTTGCTTCTTTCTCGATATGGTCAAAGTATGCATCAAGGGACCCCAGCTTGTCTAGCGTCTTTGTCCTGGGTTACAGTTGCTCGGATGTCCACTGATTTTCTGCCACGCACTGGAGACTCCATAATCATGGGACAGCCTAGTTTCTTAAATTCATAGAAGTGAGTCAGCATGGCAAACGCGTCTGTGTCATCACAAATGATGGAGATGCGGGCATCAATCTTTCTCAGCTTGTGCGATAGCGTGTTATCACGTCAGCCTCTTCATGAGATGAGAGCTCCAATGCTGCTCGACTCCTGCCTCGCACAATGGAAGTCGGTATGGTCTGCCATCCTGCAAGCACTAGCTCATGGTCTTGGGTTACAGTTGAGATACTGTCAGCAAGGATTTGCTCACAGAGCAGCCTGTTTAGTTGCTCCTTGTTCGTGGTGCACGTGAGAACAGCGTCTCTTGTAGGCAATGGGGTGTTGAGGTCCAGCTTGTGAACTCTGCTGCTCTTGCTTCTCATTGCCCGAGTGCTTGATTTCGGAGAGAAATCATAGTAGCGATCAAAAGCTAATACTACAGATGCATGAGAAAGATGTTTCGGTAGCCATACTTTGAAGGTTTGGATAAATGTAGCAACTGTGCCACTAGCAGGCCAGTCGACTGTCCACAAAACAGCTGACACATCCATGATAACTGTTGGTCGACCCCATGTTCGAGAGGATGTTTCCACTCCCAAGTTCTGTTTCAATGTGGACATGGCTGCAGTTCTCATTAAGCCATCTGGTTGGAACAGTGCGGGTGGGTATGCCGCAAGCTCTTGAGAATACATGGGGTCAAGTTCGCGTTCGCTCAGCAAACCGATGACCGTGCATAAATCGCTTCTTGGTCCATAACCAAGTGGGCACCCACTTTGATATGTTTCGTTTTACTTGCAAAGGGGATGACATGTTTAGAAATGGTGCCATAAAAGCCTTGTGGCTATGATTCGTACTGTGCCAGTTGCGTCTTTCCAATACTAACAGCTCTATTGGCATCTGGAGATGCAAGCTGCTCTGTCTGAATATTGTATAAGTTGCTTCCTGGATGTGACTGGATCCATTGGGTCCATGTACTTAGAAAGGGAATCATGAAGTGATTGGTGATCTTCATGTTTGATGCGACCTCCTGCCTCTTTGTGGTACAGATGGAATGTTTCTAGGTCAGCAGTCACTCACACGAGCATTGAGGCTGTATACCCACGTGGCCATCACTTGTGGATTTTGGGTGTTACCAATGATACCACGACGCATCCAGGTACTCTCCAGGAACTGGTCGGTTGGTACCCCATTCCAGAGTCCATCCATGTGATGCATAGAACCCTCCTCTCATAAATGCATCTAAGACTTCTTCAGGTAACCACGTCATAGATCGAACGAAGAAGAGGCCAATAATCTCAACAACCTAAAAAAAAATGAGGAATAATTAGACATATTGGAATTCACCTTACCATGGGGAAAATAATCCCCGATTTCATTTTAAGCCCTATAGAGCTACTCAGTCTCACCCAAAACCATGAAAACGACAGTAAGACCAAAATATATCCACGACTGCCCGGGATATGGTATATTCCTTATTTCGGGGGGCGTTTGACCTCCAATGACCTTGAGTATTGACGAATGTGGGTCAAAACGACTCCCAAAGTATCTGCAACCCCTCCAGATCGACTCATCATCCTAAAAACCCCTAGAAATGACACCAAGATTATCAAAATCCATCAAGTATTGACCAGGATATGGGATTTTTTTAGTTTCGCCGGCCATATTGAAAAAGCGAAGCGGGAGTCAGGTGTACACCCGATGGATTCTTGAATGGGGTGGTATATAAGCTTTCAAAATATGTAAAAAATTTGCTTTATAACAAACAATGCAGGGTTCCAATAAAATCAAGGTCTGTGCTACCGAACTATCTGCAGTCGGTTGGGTACCCGCCCCTAACAATAGCCCCTCTCCACCGTCCATGGACAGCACCTACAACCCGTTGTTCACCATGCGTGAACTACAGGCGGCACTGGCCTTTCGACGATCCCCTTGTCCTGGTCCAGACGGTATTCCGTACGGCATGATCCAGCACATCCACACTACCTTACAAATTTTCCTGCTAGACCTATACAACCACATGGATAGAGGGTGCCTTCCCCTCCACGTGGAAGGAGGCCCACGTCATCCCATTCCCCAAACCCGGCAAAGATTCCCTGGGCCCTACAAACTACAGACCAATCGCCCTGACGTGTTGTGCCTGCAAAATCCTTGGAAAAAATGGTCGCTACGCGATTATCATTCGTCCTTGAAAATAGCAATTCCTTCCCGGCTACCCAGTCCGGCTTCAGACAATTCCGCTCTGCCACTGATCTGCTCCTCAGCCGAGACATACAGGATGCCTTCGACAATGGACAGTTCGTACTATCAATTTTTTTCGATATTCAGAAGGCTTATGACACCACCCGTCCGGCAATGATCCTTAGTCAGCTCCAACATCTAGGCCTCGTCGGAGCCATGCCGACCTTCATCAGGGGCTTCCTTTCCTCCCGAACCTTTAAAGTCCGGGTGGGCTCAGTCCTCTGACACCTTCGTGCAGGAGGACGGGGTCCCACAGGGAAGCATCCTCGGTGTTCTATGCTTCTCCGTCGTCATGAACACCGTCTCAAAATGCCTTCCACCCACCACCCGCTCTTCCATCTACGCGGATGACCTTGCAATCTACTTTGCAGGGCGGGAACCGTCCGTCGTTCAACGGCAAATGCAGCTCGCCATCTACCGGTGGAAAGGTGGGCGACGTCAGTGGGTTTCCGCCTCTCCACCACCAAGTTCAAGTGTATGCTCTTCAGTAGAAGAAGACCCGCAACCCTTCCTCTTCCCTCTGTCACATTATACGGCAGCCTCTTGAGGTGGTACCCTCCATGCGTTTTCTGGGCATGACCCAAAACCGACGGCTCAACTGGGTTCCCCATCTCAAGCACCTGAAGCAATCCCTTCAACGTCCCCTCGCTCTCCTAGATCACCTCTCCCACACCACATGGTGTGCAGATCGACGTTCTTCTTCGCCTTTACACTTCCATGGTACAGTCGAAGCTGGACTATGGTAGTGGAGTTTACGGTTCAGCCTCCAACGCCCGCCTCCGTATCTTTGACCCGGTCCTTAATGGATGCCTCCGCCTCGCCACCGGTTCTTTCCGCTCCTCCCCAGCCTTCAGCCTTCAGCCTTCAAGTGGATTGCAGTTACCTCCCTCTCGCCCTCCGACGGGGTCTACTCATGAGGAACATACCTCCGTGCACAGAGGCTACCTTATTCGCTTCTGGGCACGGCGGTTTCTGAACTACTACCCCAGGGACCGGACGGAGCTGGCATTTACTGAAGTGGTCCGTTCTTTCCTTGACCTTTTCAACATGCCCGCCCCCTCAGTTATCCCTATTTCATACAGCATCTACCCCCCCCCCCCCCCCCCCCCCCCCTGCTTCTCACCCCTAGCAAGTTCTGCGGGACATGTGTGTCCTACCGAAGAATACCACGAGCGCCACGGTATACAGGTCACTTCCGTGAGCACGCAACCCAGTACCTGGACGCAGTCGCCATTTATACAGATGGTTCCCGCTCGGAGGCTGGTGCTACCCCCTCAGCGGTGATTCTGTCCCAGCCGCTTTCCCGAGGCGTCAGCCTTCCCCGCGAGGCCTCCCGTTTTCTCGGCGGAACTTTTCGCGATTACGGAGGCCCTCGACATTGTTCGCACCCACTCTACCAGCTCCTTCGTCATTTATTCAGATTCCCAAAGCGCGCTTCTCTCCCTAGAAAGATTTAACCCTCCTCACCTGCTCGTCTGTACCATCCAGCAAACCTTCCACTTTTTAACGGCCTTCCGACACAAGACAGTCGCCTTCTGCTGTGTCCCGGCTCATGTCGGCATTCAGGGTAACGAGGAGGCGGACCGCACGGCAAGGCCGGCCTGCTCACTACCGGCATCCTTCCGACCCCTCCCCTTCTCCGACCCCTCCCCTTCTCCGACCCCTCCCCTTCTCCGACCCCTCCCCTTCCGCTCCATTTGGCAACAAGAATGGGACCAGGCCACACAAAATAAACTCCACAGGATCAAACCACAAATAAGATACTGGGCCTCCTCATTCCACCGGTCACGCCATAAAGAAGTAATTCTAGCCCGTCTCCACCTAGGAACACCCGTATCACCCACGGACCCCTTATGGCGGAATCGCGATGCCGATTCTTTGCTATATTTTAAAAAATCAATTCCCTTCATAAATTTTACTTATCTATGTGGAAACTTTCAATTTTCATACTTCAAATTTGTTTAAATGCTCTTCCTTAGTTCACTCCACACTATACAGCGCCAGAGTTTGCTACTTATACCGTAGCTAAAATAATGATAAAAAGCTTTATTACTCGGTAAAATTTTATTTTAGCTTCATAAATTGAATACCAATATTTAATTTTTTCATTAAAATTTCAAGTACCTGATGGCCAATTTGAATAAAATGTGTGTATAATTTGGGTTTATAAAATTATTAAGTCATCATAATAAGATGGTTTAATACATAAACTATGAAGTAAAACTTAATATAGAGGGTGTTCCATTTAAATGAAACCATAGGGGGGAGTGAAGATTGGAAAGGATATTGGTACCTTTATTACCGTATTACCTTTTATTACGTTTACCCTACAAGTCGAAAGAAAGACTATTAATTACTCCCTATGGTTCAATTTCAAATGAAATACACTCTTAGAGTAGATTACAATAGTTTATAATTGGAGGTTAGCTAGAGAAAATGTAAATTTATTGGCAATTTATCAAGGTTTACCTTTTTCGTGTGTAAAAGATTTTTATATAATTACACTTTGAAATGAGTATAAATTAGCATAGTGTGTTTTGTCTGTTCAATTTTCGATATAGATTTCGGAGAATCTGCAAAATATGGCCGATTCTGCCGATGCAAATTAATGAGTACACCATTAATATATAAAAAACTGTTTGGTCCCTCCTTGCATAAAAATAAAATAACTACTCGATTCGGGTACGAGCAACTGTCGCCATCATTGCCAAGTATGTAGGTCAACATACAAAAGGCTGTACGTGGTTCATGACTGGAAGCAACGCTGCTTTGTATTGTAATACAACTAGTGGTCGAATTTATAAGCATTTCCACGCTTGTTTGCGTTGCAGACATTCCTGGCTTCATAGGTTTGAGTGCATGATTCATCGGAGCAAGATAATGAAGATATGTAGGCCTTATACGAGATGCAAAATGTTAAGTATTGAAGTTATGAAAGTGATGCTTTATTTTCGTCACTTTATTAGTACTACTACCTAGTTCGTTAAACCGTTTTAAATAAACTAAAAGGATTGAAAACACTGAAATTCTCCGTTGTTTGCGAGCTATTGAGTGCAAAATCGTGTACAACTTCTATAATTTCGTCCTCCTATTTCCTCTTGCAAGATATGGATAGCCTGTATTAGGTACGGTATGGAGCTGGTGCGTAGTGTAATTATAAATTGGTACAGGACCTGAATTTTTCTAGGCTATGAAATAT
Source organism: Bathynomus jamesi (assembly GCA_023014485.1). Lineage (NCBI taxonomy): Eukaryota > Metazoa > Arthropoda > Malacostraca > Isopoda > Cirolanidae > Bathynomus > Bathynomus jamesi. The sequence goes on along the minus strand of JAJOZX010003458.1, from coordinate 323,461 downwards.
TTTTACTAGTAGGGGTAGTAATAGGCTTAAATGAAGTTTGCATTCAATGTTTTAATACCAGAATGAGATGGGAACTTAAAATTCTTTGCAGGGTTGTACAATTGATTGGAAGAAAGGAAAAAATGTCACTGTGAAGACCATTAAGAAAAAACAGAAGCACAAGTCTAGGGGTTCCATCAGGACAATCACAAAGACCGTGGTGAATGACTCCTTTTTCAACTTCTTCAGCCCTTTGCCTGTTCCTGATGATCCTGAAGAGGACATGGATGAAGACACTCAGGCACTTCTCACGGCTGACTTCGAAATCGGGCACTACATCAGAGAGAGGATCGTTCCAAGGGCCGTTCTTTTCTTTACTGGAGAAGCGCTTGATGACGAGGATTTTGAGGAGGAGTGCGAGGAAGAAGGTAAATATCTTTATTTCAGTAGATGTTAGGAAGTTCTCTGGTTTTAAGTTAAAACTACATTTCCTTCAACTCGTTTCTTGCAGTTGCAATGGTTTGTTATTGCATAATGTTGGAGGTAGAGTAAGAGGCGATTTCCACCTCAGTAAAATTGGTTTTATTGAGACTATTATCACCTTACACGTTTGACATGTGAATTATATACAATTTGTTTACTGGGTACTATAATCAATCTTTGACAGACACTGCTGCCATTCTGAATTCAAAGAATACATGCAAATTCTTAATTCACGATAATGTCGTTTTTTTATAAAGTTCATACCTATTTATAAAGCTAAAACACGTTATGTATGCGTTGTTACTACGTTTAATTTTTCCAAAAACTTTTACAAATCCTCTTCACTAATTTAAAACTAAGCTACTGATAGGCAGGAACAGCAGTAGACAACTTTTGATATTTTCCCGAGTAGTGGGAAGCATGTCTTTCCACAAGTGAATGGGGTAATAATTTACTTTCTTACAAATTTACAACTTTATCTCGTTGATGAGGGAACAACACAGTGCTATAATTCAGAGCTTATGAAAATACTTAGTTAAAATGGCATTGGCATATTTTGAATATAGCCCAGAAGATTCTATGCTTTGACATAGTCCCATTAATTTTAAAGTATATATTTAGAAATGCGATACGATTTCATGTATTTAAATATTCACAATTGAAAGTAAAGGTTTATTGCCCAACAAAATGAACAGTTGTCTTTAAGGTTATTCGATCACTTAACTGTCAGGAATGTTGAAATGAAGATACTGACGACTGGCAATTTACACTGAGCGGCAGAAAAATCGGCCCACTTGGAATATCGCGAAAAGCAAAAAAGTGGGCAAGCTTCTGTTTATAAAAGTTTTAAAATTCGAAAATATAGTCTCTGAAGTAACCAAATAATAGCAAAACGACGTCAGCTGCGAACACACTAGCTGTAACGAATTTTCGACTTTTAGAACTCGACACTGACATTCAGTTGCTCAGACTGGTATTGCCACTTTTCTTCCACTAGTGCAGTAGGCATTTGCGTTTAGTAACAGATAGACTTCTAATTCTTTTGGGTTTCAGAATTGGACGTTGACAATGGAATTGAATGTGCCGTGAACGTCGCAAGAGTCGTCACCCTAATTGAAGATGGTCGGAACCAGCGTTACGTCGCGGATGCGCTAGGAATTCCAAGAACAACGGTTCGACGTGTCTACCAACGTTATGTGGAGAAAGGAGAGTACACCCGAAGACCAGGATCTGAAGATCGCGCTGCACATCTGCCCGTGACGATCGTTCCATCGTCTAAAGTGTTTTGCGAGATCGTCGCTTGACTACCACAAACGTCCGCAATGAGCTGGAAAGGTCTCGAGACGTCAGTGTATCGGAGCGAACCATTAGAAGGAGAATTATGAAAACTGGCTTACATGCTAGAAGCCCAGCAATGGGCCCGGAATTACACCCACACCACCGCAATGCTCGTTTTCTTTCGCTCGTGAGCATATCAATTGGACTTCTCCAAAAGCAACCATCTCCGTAAAAGTACACGTGGGCGAATCTTTCTTCTGTTCTTCTCCACTCTTTCCCGTCAATCAGATGGTTTGAAGATTAAATTTTGATTCGTCCGTGAACAACACTCGTCCCCATTGGACCATAGTCCAATTGACATGCTCACGAGCGAAAGCGAGACGAGCATTCTGGTGGTGTGGGAGCAATTCCGGGCCCATTGGTGGACGTCTAGTATGTAAGCCACTTTTCATAAGTCTCCTTTCTAACGGTTCGCTCCGATACACTGACGTCTCGAGACCTTTCCAGCTCATTGCGGACGTTTGTGGTAGTCAAGCGACGATCTCGCAAAACACTTTAGACGATGGAACGATCGTCACGGGCAGATGTGCAGCGCGATCTTCAGATCATGGTCTTCGGGTGTACTCTCCTTTCTCCACATAACGTTGGTAGACACGTCGAACCGTTGTTCTTGGAATTCCTAGCGCATCCGCGACGTAACGCTGGTTCCGACCATCTTCAATTAGGGTGACGACTCTTGCGACGTTCACGGCACATTCAATTCCATTGTCAACGTCCAATTCTGAAACCCAAAAGAATTAGAAGTCTGTCTGTTACTAAACGCAAATGCCTACTCCACTAGTGGAAGAAAAGTGGCAATACCAGTCTGAGCAACTGAATGTCACTGTCGAGTTCTTAAAAGTCGAAAATTCGTTACAGCTAGTGTTCGCAGCTGACGTCGTTTTGTTATTTGGTTACTTCATAGACTATATTTTCGAATTTTAAAATCTTCAGAATTGAATTTGTACTGAATTCTGTTAAAGATTGGGCGACGAGTTTCGTACATATTTGCAGAAACGTCTTCGCTATCGCGCTCCTAATTTTAATTGGATTGAGTCTCTCTTTAAGTGATTAATTTATTGATAACTAGTAAATAAGTATAGGTCATTTAGGCTTGTTTCGAGCAGGGCCGTTAAGTGTAAAGATAATTTTGAAAATAATTTTTAGTATCCTTCCGTTTATTGGAACGGGAACAGGTGGACTGTTCTCGCCGGAAATGGAAGGTAGATTAAGAAGCAATATCCACATGAATGAATTTTCCATTTCATTCATACTAAATTTGTCTTAACAAGAATGTACAGTACTTTTTGATAATTGAAAACCCTCTAGGGTTGCCGAGTGATCCCGAAATAATATAATTTAAAACATTTAATACATTCGCTATTCTATTGCTACAGGTGAAGAAGGTGAGGATGACGACGATGATGACGATCCTGATTATGACCCAACGAAGGATAAAAACGCCCAAAAAGGACAGCCGGGACAACAGGCCGAGTGTAAACAGCAGTGACCTTAGACTAGACCATTAACATTTTGAAATTTAGTATCTCCACTTATTATAAGGTGTGAGTGGGATTCCCATTTTGTCTCTTACTACTCCTTTAAAATGCCAAGATCAACTTTGTTGATCTTAATTATTCAAACAAAGTTGATTTTAATCAAGGCGGGGATCAATTTTCCTTGACAGTTTCGGCAGCTTCACACCGCCGTCAGCTGTGGTCGTTTCAAACTGAGCTCATCTTCCGTTCCTTATCGTGGAGAAAATACTGGTTTTCCTCACGATTAAATTGCCTGCGTCAGTCGTCATTATTTAAAATGCTTGTCTTAATCATTGTCACCATTATTTAATCCAAAACTGTTAATTATTGACTTACACAAAGCTTTTGGTCATTTTTATTCCAGATATAATAGTTGTTGTATTTCGGTATGCTTTGTAGTACTTTGGAACTGCCACAACTGAAGTTCTTTATTCCTACGTAGCCCTATGGTGCTTCATGGGATGAATTTAGCCTTGAATGTTCCTCTTTGTAACACGAGTCAATGGTGTTATTCCCTCCCCTTTTGTGATATAGAATCTTATATTGTTCGTCTGCGTAGAAAGTTTTCGTGTTCGTAATATTTACTGTTAAAAAAAAAATCTTAGGAAACTATAATAGCATTGTTGCCCTAATTATTATTATTTATTATTATTATTATTTATTATTATTATTTATTATTTATTTATTATTATTATTATTAATTATTATTATTATTAATTATTATTATTATTTATTATTATTTATTATTATTTATTATTATTAGCCAATTAAAAGAATTGTTAAAATTTTTAAATGGCTGTGTCCGCTCTTACTCTTATTACAATGTAGCTTTATCAACATACTGCATTATATAAATATTCTTTTTTTTTCCTAAGTCTTTTATTATTCTCATTTTAACTTGTAAAATAATAAACTAAATAATCGGTCAGGAGGGCCAGAAACTGGCGCAGTGATTAAGCCCATTGCACTAACTCCGGGACGACGACCACCACCATCGAGAGTGAACCCCCGACCTCGGTGTCTTCACTTAGCTAATAGGGAGACTGGCACCAAAGAACTGTCCAGAACCAGTCTCTTCCTGTCAGGCCACACACGAACAAAATTTCATCCTTTTGAAATCTAGGAAAAGCCCGAGATCATAAATTTAAATTTTTAGCTTCACGTTCGAAATCAAAGCTTGAAGAAGCTACACTAATTAGCTCGTGAGCATTCCATAAACCAACTGTTAAGACCACGCTGGCTTAACGTTTTCCTGTTCAAAATATTTATGAAATCAAACTGTTAGAACTACTACGTGGTGTACAAATTAACTGCGTTTTTGTTTGCCGACTGAAATTAGAGGCTGACTGGTTTTCCGATGTAGCCATTGTTAACTTTTCGTAAGTAGTTTGAAATATTTCCACTAAATTTTGCACTAAGATTAGCGATTCCATCGAAGGGAGACTTGAAATTTAATTCCTTCACAGATTGACTTTCACAGCACTGATGATCGAGAGTATTATATGAATTTAGAAACTTATCTTTTGCATTAAATAAACGTTGAGTAGAAAGAACTTTAGCAAAGTTCTTAGGAAAGCCGGTGACGTTAAGATGTTTTCACATTTGTTGCTTTCGAGAGCATATTAACAGTTTCAAGTGTTGGGATGGTAAAGTAAATTTAATTTTAAGTTGTCAAATTTTTATATTAATAGAAGTACTGTATTGTCAGATTTTGATTTTCCAATGGATGGGTCAACCCGTCTTGGTTATTCTCTAGTGTGCGAGCCTACGAGGAATTTTCTTTTAATTACTTTGCAATCAGGAGCTGCATGAAAGTTGAAATGTAATAAGATCCTTGTTATTCCGATTCCATTTTCCCTTAAATCTTAATTCAAGGCAAGATTAAAAGAAAGCATTTTGTGTAGGTGCAAGAACTCTCGAGGTGAATTAAGTGAGTCAGGTCTGGACTTTACCCAAGACCAAGATTTTATGGTATTCTGAAATTATGAAATTGGCATTACCCCAAAGTTGCAGTAACTATATAAGAAAGAGAAAATGGCGCAAATTATCTGTAATTTCTTAATTTTCGAAAGAGAATACATCCTGTTTTTGAAAAGTACAATTTTATCCTTTCAATTGAGCATGGAAGTTTCGGGTGGAAGGCAGTTGAGTACTGGCAGGATTAGTTAGATTGCACTTCCTGGCCAAAGTTTGAGTAGACCAATTCCCCCAAAAGTTTGAATACTCACGATCTAAACTTTAAAAATAAGTTCATAGTCTACTGCAGTGGTAAGTGGTTCTCAACCTTTTCTGGCTGAAGGCGCCCCCAGTGCCATCTGATCTTTCGTGGCGGAGAATTTTCATCTATTGTTCAACAGCCAGTTCTTCCCCCCACCCCTTGCCCCATAACTTAATATAACCACACCAAACGTGTATAGTTTCCGTATGAGCGTAAAAGTCGCGAGTTTTTTTTTAATTGAATTGAATAACCTTTATTAATAAAATAAATATATTCGTTTCAATTTATGACGAGTAATTGTGAAGCTCGACTTTATTTCATTTAATTTGGCCCTTAAGCTTTAGGCTTTATTGGGCTCTTATTAAAAATAAACAGCAAGTTGTTGTTAATTAATAAATAAGTAAATAAGTATTATTAATAGTTAAAACCTGTATTAATCTTAAATTAATGACATGACAAATGCAAGGTCACCATTGAAGGCACTATACCAATACCATACAAAGAAACCAATATTATACATGAGATGAGAACTGAACAATCCCAAGAAATGTTTTGGATACTAGATTACACGAGAAATTAATAATTAGTAAACTGTAGTAATGGACATTAAACCTAGATTTTTGCTAGTATGCCATTATTAGTCGGGGTTTCAACTTGGTTTTAAACAAATTTACATTCAATATTTTTTATATCGGTATTTAAGTCATTCCATAGTTTCAATCCAATGAAAATGGGTAGTTTGTGAGATAAGACAATCTAAACTGGGGTATAACGAGCTTTGATCTATTTCTGGTCTGATACCAGTGGATTTCTTGAGTTACAAAATATCTATTTACCCATTGTAAATTAATGATTTTGTTCTTACACTCGTAAATAAAAAGTGCCAGTTTGGTTATATCATTAAGCTTTAGTAGGTTTAGCGCTTTAAATAATGCACTAGAGTGATCAAGGAAATCAGCATCAGATAACCTTTATTGCTCGTTTTTGGATGACAAAGATACCATTTAATGCGTTGTTAGCGGAGTTTCCCCAAACAAAGGTGCAGTACATTACATAAGGAAGAACAAGAGCATGATAGTCAATGAAACTTGTTTAGGGACTACATTTCTAAGTTTAAACATTATAGCAACACTCCTTGAAATCTTTTTCGCGATATAATTTACATGATCACTCCATTGCAAATTCTTATCTAGCATTACCAAGAAATTTTGTTTTGTTTCATCTTGAAGACCTCTGTCTTCAATAGCTTTTAAGTTTTCATTTACTTATTCTCGACATTTTTGTTAAAATTTTGCAGTACTCCGGTTGAGAAACATTGGGACTCTACGAATTGAAACTATCTCATATCATCTCTTGTATTTGCGTTTTGATTTCCCGTAGGTAGATGGCGCTACGAACTCCTTTTGTCGTCTGCTGCATACAGAATTATGGAGTCTGTACTTGGAAGCAGTTAGTGACGGACATGATGTTGGTGGAGTGTGGAGTTTTTCTTTCAATAATTTTACCAACTTTTTATTAGTTAAAATGCATATTAAACAGGGATAATAAAGATGTCCTTAAGGGTAAGTAAATAAGTGTGTTCAGGGAGGGATAGGAGACTAATGTACGTCATAGGTGGTAATGTTTATTGAATTGACTAGGCCTACTACGTGATTATAATTATTTTGTATTTGCCGTACTGTTTGTAATCAGCTAGACAAATTTATTTATGGCTTTGGTAGAGAAAGAAACGACTTTTTAATCTTAAATAAAGTGTAAAATTTGAAACCTCAGAATACTTGACACATTGGTAAATAAGTTGGAAATAGTTTCCCTGTTTTTATAGTGATTCGGATACAACTGGTAAATTTTAGGTAGGCCTTACCAGACTTCCGTGGTTAAATTCGAACACGTCTCCTCCCTGTTCAGATTATATATATATATATAAAAAACGTTTAAGACATGTCAACGGATTAAGTTCAGGTTACAGGGAAGGTTTTACTGTTTTACACAAAGCATCGCTTCGCCCATACACCCATTCAGCGTACAAGTCGCCCTGAGTAGCATTGTTGCGCGCGCGCGCGCGCGCACACACTATATATATATATATATATATATATATATATATACACAGCAGTATATGTGTGTATGTAAGAATAAAAAGGATGTATATAAGAAGAAAATTTTATATATAAGTTTCGGAGACACCCGATTTTGGTGAGCTGCCTATTTCATACTTCGAACCTATCGAGGTTATCCAAGTCAATAAATGGTCTACAACAGTGGTTTTCAAACTTCAGACCAAAGAACCCTTTCAAAATTTCAGTTCACGTCGCGGAACCCTGCTATAAAACAACCTTATTTTTACATTCAATTTTAATAAGTCTCTTGTTTGTAATATATTTTTAAACCGCCTCAGTACAGTATGAAATATGGTTAACACGGATTTTTATATTCTGCCTATTTTTCATGGGAAAAGGCAGCCAAATAAACAAGGCGGTCAGGCTTAGTTTTTAAGGTAGTGGTCAATCATGCAAGATAAAAAAATCATTGCCTCCTTTCCGTTTAACAGGTTCTGAAAAAAAGAATTAGAAAATCAACTTCTAAAATGTACCTTCCTTAATAAGATTATTTTTTTCCAACCTGAAAAAGTTTTTATAATTTTTTTCAAAGCCCATTAATTAATTTCCACCATTACCAAATATTTTTCGCGAAACACAGTTTGAAAACCGCTGGTCTAAGACGAGTTTTTATGATGGAATTTTGCAAAATCTCATTTCAAGTCTGCTAATGATCGTTAAACTATTTACAAAACTACTGAAGTAACCCACATATACTTAAGTCTTGGTTAAAATATACATTATTTACATAATTTACTCTTATTCATGAAAGTATCTCATTTTTTCTTAAAACTACCTAAGGAGCTACTATTCATACTTGGCAATGATGCTACGAGCTGTTCGTATCCTAAATATATGGGAGGAGTGGTGCTTTGTAAAAGATTGATATCAACCTTTATTTTCTGCAATTTAATCTATAAAAATTGGCTCAAAAGTGTAAAATATATATATATATATATATATATATATATATATATATATATATATGGGCTGAATTTCACAATTAAACACTTGAAATGAATGAATAATGCAAATCCACAAGGAAAAAGAAAAACGATTCCAAGGCCTTTCGTTTTCTTTTTCCTTATGAGTTTATATATATATATATATATATATATATATATATATATATATATATATATATACACACACGGCTCGTCCTTTCATTTTTTTCCTTGTGGATTTGCATTATATATATATATATATATATATATATATATATATACAGGGTGGGCGGAAAGTAGCTCCCTATTTTGGATTGGTAAAAAAATACGTATATTATCCATTTATTTCAGACGAAATAATATGAAAAGGTAGGCATACATGGTAGGTTTTCTCTAAAATTCAATGTGGGCTCCAACTCTTTCCACCAGCTTCTGGAGCCGCCCAGGAATGGCGTCCACTGACTTTAGCAGGAACTCCGGCGGGATGGAGGACATGACTTCCCGAATTCGGTCCTCCAGTTCTTCCAATGTCCTCGGTTTGGTGCGGTAGACTTCTTCCTTTACCCACCCCCAAAGAAAGAAGTCGCACGGTGTCAAGTCGGGGCTCCTGGCTGGCCATTGATGTGGACCACGACGACCCATCCAACGCCCAGGGAAGTGGGCATCCAGCCACTCACGGACAACAAGAGCGAAGTGCGGAGGGGCGCCATCTTGCATAAATATCAGATCGTCGATGTTCTCCCATGTGCTGACAACCGGCCAGACCTCGTTTCGCAACATAGCAAGGTACCGCTCAGCATTCATGGTGTTGCGCAGAAGGAACGGGCCCACAACCTGATCTGAGGTCATACCACACCACACCGTTACACTGAACCGATTCTGCCGTTTTTCAGCGGTAACCGTGCGACTTCTTTCTTTGGGGGTGGGTAACGGAAGAAGTCTACCGCACCAAACCGAGGACATTGGAAGAACTGGAGGACCGAATTCGGGAAGTCATGTCCTCCATCCCGCCGGAGTTCCTGCTAAAGTCAGTGGACGCCATTCCTGGGCGGCTCCAGAAGCTGGTGGAAAGAGTTGGAGCCCACATTGAATTTTAGAGAAAACCTACCATGTATGCCTACCTTGTCATATTATTTTTTCTGAAATAAATGGATAATATACGTATTTTTTTACCAATCCAAAATAGGGAGCTACTTTCCGCCCACCCTGTATATATATATATATATTATATACAGGGTGGGCCGAAAGTCTGGATCCATAGGAAAATATTTATTTTAATACATAAATTACAACAAATGGTAAATACTTGAAATGAATATCAACTTTAACTCGTAAATGCGTATCCGTGATACTGTACAGTGGTTCGTACTCCAGTATAAACAACAAATTATAACAAATGCTCAAATTGGCGGCCTCTGACATCGAGACACTTAGGGATGGAATTTATGATTTTTAATATAATTCTTCGAATTGACGTTCTCGAGATGCGTGTTTCATTTGATAATCTTCTTGTTGACTTTACTGGACTATTCGTTAAAGTTTCACATACCATTGCAGAGGTATTTTCATCAGTTGCAGTTTTTGGACGACCAGAACGCCGTCGATCATGTACACTTCCTGTTTCTTTGAAACGTTTAAACAACTTGCCAACAGTCGCATGTGTTACTGGATGCTTATCAGGATGATTTCTATTGAATTCGGTAGCAACTTCTCTGTGTGTAGCGCCCTGTCTTGCGTACATGAGCACAAGTTCTACCCGGTCTTCTGTTGTTAGATTCGAAGCCATTTCTGGGCTGAAATAAAAAAAGTATTTGAGTATTTATACTGGAGTACGAACTACTGTACAGTATCACGGATACGCATTTACGAGTTAAAGTTGATATTCATTTTAAGTATTTACCATTTGTTGTAATTTATGTATTAAAATAAATATTTTCCTATGGCTCCAGACTTTCGGCCCACCCTGTATATATGGCTCGTTGTAGTCAATGTCGTAACACCGTTTCCCGTTGATCAGCAAAGTTAAGCGACTTTGGGTCTGGGTAGTAGTTGGATGGGAGACCGTCCGCTGCGTCCAGACTATGTAGCGACCCGTGGTTCTCTGCAATGGAACAACGCGCGTTCTGAGACAAGGAACGCAGTGGCCGCCCTTCCACTTCTCGTACGGATGAAAATGTCCAACAGATTCGATTTCTGGTACGAGCAAATGTTTCTCCATTTTTAAACTTTTTGTGCCATTTGTAAACGTTAGCTACACTGAGAGCATCATTTCCAAAAGCTGTTTTAATCATTTCGTTCGTCTCCGAACGCGCTTTGTTCCATTTCATTGATTTATACGTACTGCAAAAACACACCCTCCTTTTAAGCGCTACAACCAACTACTGATTCATTGTAGCAGATTTTGCTTCAGACTGCAGACGCCAGAGGGCAGGAAGACTCACATATGTAAACGGTTATTTCTTATTTGCATTCATTTGTCCGTAGCAATAAAATGATCGATACTTTTTGATCACTCCTCGTGTATATATATATATATATATGTATATATATATATATAGAGAGAGAGAGAGAGAGAGAGAGAGAGAGAATGTTGATACGCGTAACATATATTACCTAACCTAACCTAATGTTAGGCTAGATTAGGTTAGGTAATATATGTTATGCGTAATGTGGAAATTTTTAATATCAGCATTAGGCAATATTTTGCATAATGTCAACATTAGGTAACTATCCACATTACCTCCTCGTTAACTCGTTGATGTTCCGTTTGTTGGTCTCTTTCACACAAGGTCAAGCTGGTGGCCCTGCCTCTAGGCCTGGCTTGGTGGAGGAGGGAGTTGCTTTCTTGCGCTCTCCACCGCACGTAGCCAGGTACATTACGCGTAATGTATATATATATATATATATATATATATATATATATATATATTGCTATGTAAACTGATTTTGTATTGATTACAGTAAAACATTTTTTTTTTTTTAAAGCAAGCAAAATGTTGTGACGGCAAATTTGTGTGATTAAATCTCTTGCTAAAATAGGAACAAAAATTTTAGTTTTAAGTTTTTTGTTAAATCTCTAAAACAAAGTAGTCAAGACTCTAGATTATTATTACTGAAGACTATCAATAGGTTTCTTGCTACAGTGTTAAAAAATAAAAATGTTTCAAATGGTTTAAAATTCGCTCGATTTTAATTTTTGTCTTCTCACGATAATTGTATCACCCAGGTCAACCTTGAGGTAGAGATTTATGGTAGGGTCTCGAGAATGGCCTCTCGGTTCGAAGAGAAAGGAAAACAAACTGACCTGGTTCAAATATAAGATGGTTTGTTTTCTCTTGGTTTCGTGGTTAAACTTTTGGAAACTGACTTCGAACCCACTTGTTAAATTGAACCATGAGGTTGGTAATAAATTTGAAGAAACAACTGGCTTCGAAGAAAGGACTTTATTTATTTTAAGTTGGTTTTTAAGGAAAAGGAGGAGCTTTCCTTTGAAGGAAATGTCAATGTCCAATCAAAGGACAATGATTCTTGTAACACCCAGTGAGGAAAAAAGGAAACTCCTTCTCCCCTTAAGTATGGATGAAAGCTTTCGTAGGAATGACCTCATGTAAGGAAAATGTTTGTGATAGGTTATTCAGAGTACTGTAAGGCAGAGATGTAATTTTAAGGTGTAACTTGGTGTTCTGAGTTAGTTGTAGTTCCGTCCTCAAAAGTTAAAGTGGCTCGTAAAACTAAATCTTTAAACTCTGTGGCATGATTGAAAATTTCTAAGTTGAGTTAAAACTGTTTTACGTTGTACGAAAATCTGAATTGCCTTTGTTTTACGGGAACGTTGTTGTAAGTGCGTTAATGTTAGCCAACAGAAAAATAAGTTCGTGAAATTTCTTTTTAATTATTGTTCACATTAAATGTTAAACTTGTAAGTTTGCGACATATTATGTTTCCTCAGGGGAGAGTAAATATCTTGTGGTGATCTTGTTTCCAGAGGAAACCGGTGAAGTTAGTGCATGACCATTGAAAGCCTCTGTGAAAATTTATTTGAGTTAATTGATGGACTTTTTTTCCTGGAAAACTGCAGAATTCGCTCAGAACTTTGTGAGTAAATTTCCCCCAAAATTTTTTGTACGTAAACTACTTCTGTACACTTATTCTTAGATTTCAAAATTTGAATTTAGTACTATTTCTAGAGTTACACAAATAAAAAGAAAAACCCTCTGTATAAATGCTTTTTTGAGACTTAAATAATTGCAAACATTTTTTTGAACAAAATTTGTAACCACGTCTGTATATTTCTTTTCAATTTGTCCTATTTTGAGTGAAATAAAATAAACTTTATAAGAGGGAGGGTGTTGTTTTATGATACCTTGCAATAGGCCTCTCTTGTAAGCTGATATGAGGGTAAATTAACATTGAACTTCAAAGTTCAAAGTGGGCTTCAAGTAAGCCGAGAAAATGGATAGGCAGAGTCATCCTGAAATAAACGAACGCGCGCGCGCAATAAGTGCAACCGAAAAAGGAGTTGCACGGTCCAGGGATGGGGAGTCGGCCAAAAACAACCGACTCCCGACTCCTGAGTCGGTATTTTTAAAAACCGACTCCGACTCCCGACTCTTTCCTTATCATGCTGATCTACAACCTTATAAATATTGGGATGTTTGTTTCGTAGATGGCGTTTCAAGTTTGAGGCTCTAGTTGGAGCATTAGCATGTTTCCCAGTGTAAGCACTAATTTTTGCATTACACTCTTTACCATCCTTTTCTACTTGACAAATAAAAATACTTTCATCCTCATTTAGCTTAAAATATTGAAAGACTGCTGATTTTCTACTAGGCCCACGACTCATTACTAATAGGGGCTAATTAAATTAATAATTAATATATTGCTAATTTTTATATGGTACCTAGTATCCTAAAATAGAAATATGAAATTCATTTGCTAAGATTTACCGGAACAATAAATCAAATGTGGAAATGTGAATCTAGAATTAGTCCAGGAAGATATTTATTTAGGGCAGAGTAGTATTCTGGTAAATTGTTGGCATATAGAAATTGAATCAAAGAGTCGGGAGTCGGTCGTTTTTACCGACTCCCGACTCCGACTCCCGACTCTTCAAAAAAGCCCCGACTCCCGACTCCGACTCCCCACCTCTGGTTGCACCACAAAAATCCACGTCTGTGTCATATATATGATGGAGGGGGCCGGAAATAAGGAGGTGCCTATACTGTAGGCATGTTATCTGTCAGTGAAATGTTACAACTAAGAGTCCATTTAAATGATAATGATTCCCGGATGTGTTCTTGAAAACAAACATAATTGGGCTGGAATGTGCATTATGTGGATGTAGGTGAACTTGTCACAATTAAAAATTAAATAAGCACACATTTATTCGATAATTTTCTCGAAAGCTACCTACTTTATATATATATATATATAATTTTTATTACTCTTTTTACAGCAATCTGCCCTAATTTTGGCTATTTTCATTATTTAAAAATTAAAACTAAATTAAGAATTGCTGCTCAAAAAGCGTATAATTTAGAAAGTTTAAATGTAGCGGTTTTGGTAGCCAGTAGTTAAGGTCCAAAGGAATGAGGTCATGCTGGTTTTGAGGTACCTTCATCGAGTCCATTTTGAAAATCTTCTAAAAGGTTACCCAACCTTTATTATTATTATTATTATTATTATTATTATTATTATTCATGATGATGTTAATTCGATTGGAGTGAAAATACTTGGCGCTTTTGAATATTTTCAAGCGCGATGCATCTTTCTAAGTGGGAAACGTTTGGGTGTCTGTGTGTCTGTCCGCTTTTTTCGGAACCGTGCACAGACTAAACGGCACATCGGAAAATTCTGCAACCACCACCAACTGATAGCCTATGAGCTGCCGATGTGTCTGTCAAGTTTCCCGGTCCTAGGTCACTCCGCGGCCGAGCACGAGCTATTTAATGTCTATTACAAGTGAATGTAGGTACTTCGAAAACGAAAATGACGAGAGCAAAAATACATAATAAACAGTTTGGTAGTCCCGATAATACGTAAGTACCAATATACATATACATATACAGCTAGCTGTGACATATACTGCTACCTGCCCGGAGGGCGATAGCGAGCTACCGCTTGTAGTAGGAGAAAGTGTGCCCCAGTGGTCACCTGAGCCTGATCATGATGAATGGCCAACCCAGGCGCCAGCAGCCATGAGCGAACCCAGAGCCTCACCACCCAGAGTCTGATAATGAAACCTCTTGAGATACCAGTAGTTCCTAAAATATAAAGTAAATAGATAATTAAATTTAAAGCATGAAACATTAAAGTAAATTGAAACTGTGCAGCTATGCCAATTTTATATGTAAGTCCCATTTTAAACCTATGGTTTCTTATATATGAAATTCTTGTTTGTCAGAAGTACGATAATAGCTGTAAACTATATATATATATATATATATATATATATATATATATATATATATATATAAGGGTGATTCATTAAAATATTACCACTTCTCTGTCAACATTAATAAACATCAAATGGTACATTTTATTGAACAACCCGGTATATATATATATATATATATATAATATATATTTTTTTTTTTTTTAGTTCAGGAAGAACCGATTCGCTTCTATTTAAAGGGCATATCTCAGCGGAAAAACAAAGAAAAAGTGAGAGGAAAGACAGAGGAAAAAGAAAGGGTGGAGGGGACAGTCGAAGTGGAAAAGACCAAGGATGACAAGGACTGCAGGTCGAGCCCCATCATCCTTGGGTGCTAGGGCCGGGAGGGCGCACGTGAAACCTCCAGGAACAAGCACGTACAAACGAGCACAAAGAGCACTCAAGAGCACGAGCTTAGAACCCCCTTGCGGGGAATATATATATATATATATATTGTGCAGCAGGCTCTATAGGTATAAAGATGACTTCTTGTTAATGTCTGTTACAAAAATGTGATAGGCCGTCATAGCCTACCAAAAGCTAGGCTGTTAGATTGGGTTACAAGTTAATTTAGATTTCGTCTGGTTAATAAGTTTGCTATTTTCATGTAAAATCAGAAATTCACACACACACACACACACACACACATATATATATATATATATAAAGTCGAACTAGAATAAGGTCGAAGGTCGACATTATAAAATTCGACTTTGTCCAAGTAATCACTTACAAAGCATACACGAGAATATTTTGTGAATCTAAACCCTTTTTATGGAGTTAGATTTGACGTTGTAAATGAAACATAGAAGTTATCTCAGAGTGAAATACAGTAGACGACTACACGTTCTATAAAGTGCTAAAATTTCCATAGTTGGCCTATAAATATTTCTTTAATTTAAAAAAAAACGAATCGGATGTAGGATCACATCCCTTCAAACACCGATCTTCCCAAAAATAGAATTAAAAAAATCTAGAAGAAATTAAAGGAGAACGATGCATTATCGTAAAATTAGAAGATGTGTTTATAGAGCAATTTCGGCTATTATTTTAATTTTATTGTCACAAACATGTGTCCGAACACAGGACGTCATGATGTGTCCGAATTCAGAATCGTTTTTTTCCTTCAGTTTCCAATTTTAAAGCATTATTAAAAGACAACGAAGCCAGTTGAAGCAATTTGTAGGTCATAGAGAGGAATGATCATGCTATGCGAAAATTTGAGTCTTTATAGCATAGCGTAGCATCAAAAATAGATTTTTGTAAAGCGTAAATTTCATCTAAAATGACGGCAGTTTGCCACCACTGGTTCAGTAACTTTAAATTAAGCAGGGAAGTCTGCAGACGAAGGTAAATAATAAAATTAATTTCATTTGGCAATATTATTACACTTTGCACGACATAACAAAGAATAGGATAGATTTTTTCTCCAAAATGGTGTTAAAAAAATTTTTTAATGGAATTTTATCGTCTACAAAACTTCGGATATATTTGCCTTTGTAAACAGAGTTAGTTATGCTGGTTAAATAAAATTTGGTTAAGTCAGATTCTATCATTTTATGTTTCGTCGCCTTTGTCTGTGGAAGTCAAAACACTTTAGTCGAAATATTTTGAATTTGAGAAACATTTCTCGACGTCTCATGAATTTCGTCCGTCGATCAAAAGATTTTAAAATCTTTCACAGTTTTTGCGGTATGAATTGGTAAATTATCTTAAGAAAGTCCATTTCAATTTGGAAATATTATATACTCATCATAGGATGAACTTGCTGATCAGAGATTCTTCAATAGTCATTTGCTATCGTTTAACTATGTATTCACAAGGGCTAAATCGTGGCCAATGTCGTAACAAACTGCTTCCCGTCGATCAACGAAGTTAAGCGACATTAGGTCGAGATTTTGCAAACTTCTTTGATTAAATATGACAGAGTACACAAACTGACAAATTCCCTGTTTTATTTTATGTTTTATAGGCCCTAAAGTAAAGTTTGTTTAATACTGTTTGGTTTTGGCAAACGGCAAAATACACTGTGTTAAGGTTCTTTTAAGTTTGTTTCTCAGTTACCCTGAGCACTGTACATATAATTCGTGCAAATGCACTATGTATTGTACATGTACATGTATTGTTAATAAAAAGCTATAAAAAAGGGCCCCATATTCTTTATTGCCCCGGGGCCCCGAGGTGTCTTAATCCGCCTCTGGGTTTGGGTAGTAGTAGTTTTATGGGGACCCGTCCTCTGCGTCCAGATTATGGGGATCCTCCCCGTCATATGACCTTAGATGTTGAGAGGAAGTTAAGCAACCTCATAAAAAAAAAATATATGCTCACAATTGGACTAAAACTGCCCCGAGTAAGTACTCCAGTACTAACCAGACCATCACGAAACCGAGTGACGGAACAAGGCATTTGTGATGTTAATTTCTTTGAGGTTTCGCCACACGTAAACACGACCATTTGGTGGGAATAATGTAAATTATGATTCCTCAGATAACTTTTTCTTTCACTAATTTACTGCCAGGTCTCTTTATTCTTGATACGACTTCCTTCGAGTTTTTGCACTGCGTTGTTTGGTGTTGTGAGGGGTTTGTTTTCATATAGCAGCCCTACCATGGTATCTTAACTTATTCACTTATCTTCTAACTGCAGACGATTGTTAAGCTAGCGCTGAACAAAGTTTTAATGCAGTAGTTTTCGGCCACCTTTCACAGCTCGTGTTAAGACCCTCTTTTGTCACGTTCTGGCAATATCCATGTTTATTTGATGTATTTTTTCCACTGCTTTTCATGAAGTCCTAAACTGTGAGAACTTTCCTCGAGATATGAAGGCAATCTCAGCGACTTTTGTCACTGAGGCACCATCTAAACGGATTCCTACAATCATGACCTTTTAAATGCCATTTTTGCATTTATTTTGTAAAAAGGGAGAATAATATCAACAAATTAAAACGATATATATATTCTCAGCATAATATGTATTCATATATCGACTTAATAAATCGTATAACATCAGTCATAATATCAAAAACTAGAACCCTAAAGGGTAAGTAGTTTCATTATTGTATCTAATTCCCGAATAAACCAGAAATATACCATACTGTTTTATTTAGTGCATTTTCTAACATTTCCTTGAAGCAAAGTTAGGAAAACAATGTATAATGAAGACGAACTTAATAACGAAAGAAATAGCTTCTTCGTTTTCATTAAAAAAATTCAATAGCCAAACATCAACAATAAATCATCTCCACTATCAAAAAAATCCATTTCCTTTTTTCTTTTTTTCCAAACCTCTTATTCGAGAATCAAATATCGTGTACAGGAAACCTCATTGTTCATATTTCTTCATGAAGTTTGTCTGTGTGTGTGTGTGTGTGTGTGTAGGCAACTGGGCATAAGTGAGGTCGAGTGTATGATAATTCACAAATGTAGTGGGGTAATTAGTTTTGTGAGGTAACACTGTTGGTACCTCGGAACATTAAAAAATTATATACAAAATCTAGAGATTTTTACTGTCGGAAAAAAGATAATGTTGCTCCTGACTAGGTTTCGTTAGGATAAGTTGGGTTAGATTACGAGTACCTTATTATTTAATGACTTAACAGGAAACACCGTTCGAGCCCTCAGTTGCGTCCGAAAATTTTCTTTTATGCAGGAAGGAGGGGCCATGGGCGAACACCCACAAAAATGCCCCTCCTATAGAGAAAGAAGAGAGGGAAAATCAAGGTCCAAGGTGTGGTGCAACTCCTTTCTTGGTTGCACTTATAGCGCACGCGGGTTCGTTTGTTCAGGATGACTCTGCCTATCCACTCGGATGGCCTTTCAATCTTATATGCGCAGTTTTCTCGGCTTCCTTGAAGCCCACTTTAAATTTAAATTTCGACTTTCAATGTTAATTTACCCTCAGCTTACAAGAGAGGCCTATTGCAAGGTAGCATAGCAACAACACACTCCCTCGTATAGAGTTTATTTGGTTTCACTCAGAATTAGGCTGACCATACGTACCGTTTTGAACGGGACAGTACCGTTTTTTTTATGGGTTCTGTATGGGTTCTGTCACTGAAGAATAATTGTAAGCTCAATATGTTTATGTACTTACTTTTTCATGAATACAGAATATTACATAACCCCCGTCCCTTTTTTGCCATCCCAATGTCCCGTTTTTGTCTCAAGGAAATATGGTCAGCCTACTCAGAATAGGACGTAAATTTAAAAGAAATCTACAGATGTACGATCACAAATTTTCAATTTAAAGAAAGTCTCAAAAAGGATTTATACATGGGGTTTACTATTTGTGTGTAACGCTAGAAATAACACTAAATTCAAATTATTTAGTACAGTGTAAGGTTACTTACAAAATTTGAGAAATTTACTCTCAAAAGTTCTGCGCGAGTTCCGCAGATTTTTCCAGGAAAAAAGTCCGTCAATTAAATCAAGTAAATTTTTACAAAGATTTCAAATGGTCATGCGCTAACTTCACCGGTTTTCTCGGGAAACAAGATCACCACAAGATATTTACTCTTCCCTGAGGAAACATAATACTCTGCAAACTTACTAGTTTAAAATTTGATATGCGAACTATAATTAAATTCAAAGAAATTTCACAAAGTCCTTTTTGTCGACTAACATTACGCTCTTACAACCAAATCTGCGTAAAATAAAGGAAATTCAGATTTTCGAACAACGTGAGACAGTTTTAAATCAACTTAGAAATTTTCCATCATGTCACAAGGTTCAAAGAGTTTCAAAGCCACTTCAACTTTACGGGGCAGAACTACAATTGGCTTTATAACTTTAAATTTCACCTTAAGATGCCAAGAACTCCCCCCTTTAGTGTCTAAATGGCCTATCAAAACCATTTTTATTACATGACATCATTCATACAAAAATTACTGATCTTTTGGCTCCTCCTTACCTTACTTTATGAACCTTATGTTGTTTCGTGCGTTGGTCTCTCTTCACACGGAGGTCAAGCTGGTGGCCCCGCCTCTAGGTCTGGCCTGGTGGAGGAGCGAGTTGCTTTCTTGCGCTCTCCACCGTACATATCCAGGCACGCCTGGCTCATCTGGTACTGTCCTGAGCCAGGCATCCAGTCTTTTCTTGAAGACTTCAACTTTGACCCCCGTTACGTTTCTGAGGTCCTTAGGAAGCTGGTTGAAAAGTCTTGGCAACCTTGACAACCAAGCTATTTTCCTTCAGGGTTGAGGAGGTCCCTTGTCGGGCCTTTAATTTGGGAACACTACACATTCTGCCTTTCCTATTTTCCAGTGTTGTTTGAATGGTAATTGGGTTTAGGTTTAGGTTTGGTACCAGTTTTTCGATCATTTTCCATATGTAAATTATGATGTACCTCTCTCTTCTTCTTTCCAGTGAGTACAGATTTAGTTTACGTAGTCTTTCCCAGTAGTTGAATTCTTTGCAGCCATCAATCTTGGCTGTGAATTGCCTTTGCGTTTCTTCTAGTTTATTAGTTTCTTCCTTTTTATATGGGGACGTCAAAACTGAGCAGTATTCAAGTTTTGGTATAATCAGTGTTTTTAGCAGGGGAATCATTACTGTCCTGTCCCTTCTCTTGAACGTTCTTAGTACCTGTCCGGCGACTCTTTTTGCTTTATTTATCGCTATCTGATTTTGTGTTTCGAATTTCGCATCATCTGTCATTATTATCCCGAGATCAATCACTTTCATGCTTCTCTGAATTTCCTGTCTATCTGGAGCATAATATGCAGTCTGTTTAAGTTCTTCTTTTCTACCATATCTCAAGAGCTGAAATTTCTCGGCGTTGAATGACATGTTGTTGTCTTCTGACCATTTGTATATTTTGTTCGTGTCCCTCTGCAAGGCCTCCACGTCATGTACATCGCTGATTTTTCTGCTGATCTTTGTATCGTCTGCAAAGGATGTTACTATACTATTTCTGTTTACTCCGCTGTCTATGTCTGTTAGCATGATAATGAACAGGAGTGGGGCTAGTACTGTCCCTTGTGGTACTGAGCTGCGTATTTCCGATTCTGATGATGATATACCTTGAATTTTGACGACCTGCAGACGATCACTAAGGAAGTTGTAGATCCATTTTCTCACTTTGCCTGTTATTCCCATGTCTTTAATTTTATGTGCTATTATACCATGGTCACATTTATCGAAAGCTTTAGCAAAATCTGTGTATATAACATCGTAGTTGTCATTGCCTTCCAATGCATCTAGGATATTGTTGTAGTGCTCTATTAGTTGTGATAGGCATGATCAGTGGCGGTTCCTCATATGGGCAATATGGGCAGCCGCACAGGGCGGCATTTGTGGAGGGGCGGCATGAGCGCCTGCAAAAAAAATAAAAATAAGAATAAATAAATAAAGAAATAAATAAAAATAAAAAATAAAATAAAATAAATAATAAAAGATCAATGACTTTGCATCAAGGAAGGTAAGAAGAGTCAGGCTTTAGATGGCAGTTGTGCTGTTGTGCAATTTATTTTGTTTCTTGTTCAAAGTGTAGCATAATAATTACCCTCTCTTAAGTGTCTTATTCTATTTATGTGATAGAGCATTTGTACAATTTAGAAATTTGATTCTCTAGTTTATTTATGGCAGTTGTGCAATTTAATTTGTATTTTTCCTGTTCATAGTATCATAATTACATTCTCTTAAGTGAGTTATTCTATTTACGTGATGAAAGATTTGTAAAATTCAGAAATTTGAGTCTTTGTTTTGGTTCTGAAGTTCCAACAATTAGTCCAATAAAAAATTATTTTGTGAAAGAGTTATGTCTGTCCTTTATTTTGGGGGGATTCGAATGTGTGTGTGTTGGCGAACAGGGGGGGGGGGCGCTGAAGGTGAGGTTCGCCCAGGGCGTCATGTAAGCTAGGACCGCCACTGGGCATGATCTACCTGATCGGAATCCATGCTGATTTTCGTTGAATCTTTCCCGTGTCTCCAGGAAATCATAAATTTTCTCTCTAACTATTCTTTCAAATACTTTGGTGAGGCGAGACGTCAATGACACTGGTCTATAGTTCTTTGCTTGAGATCTGTCCCCTCCGTTATATATAGGGACAATGTTTGCTCTTTTCAAGATGCTCGGTATTTCCCCAGTGTCTAGGGATCTTCTCCATATCCAGTATAAAGGTGTAGCTATTTCATTTTTACAATTTTTAATCAATAATGCGTTCCAATTGTCCGGACCTGCAGCTGAATGTGGTTTTATTTGTCCTATAGCTCTCGCTCCATCTTCTGGTGTAAAATCAAAGTCTGTTATATACTCTCCTTACAATTCCTCTTCAAAGAATGCATTTATGTCAGGTATCGCTTTTTCACTTTTTGAGGTACTGAAAACTGATTCATATTGAGCTCTCAATGTATCAGATATTTCTTTTGGATCGTCGGTTAGTTCATTATTTCCCGTCCTTAAGGGCCCAATAGCGGCGCGCGTTTTTGTTTTCCTTTTTGCATAGCTATAGAAGTATTTTGGATTTTCCTTTATTGCTTCTACCGCCTTTTCCTCTTCCCTCTCTGTATGGTCCTTAATCAGGGCTTGTATTTCCCTATCGATACCCTCCAGTTTTTCTTTTATTGCTTTCCTGTCATTATCTACGCAGTTACCTAACTTCGCCTCCACTCTCTTTCTTTTGCGGAATAGTCTTCTCTTTTGCCTTTCTAGCCAGCTCCTCTTTCCTTTTGGCTGTGATTTCGGAGCATATTTTTCTAAAATTCTCAGCGTTTTTTCTTCCAAGGTTGTTAGCATTTCTTCAGTTGTTTTATTCTCGAAAATTGTTCTCCATTCTATTTGGGCCATGTGCGATCTGATTGCTTCCCAATTTATAGTCTTCGAGTTTAAGTTAAAGGCCCCGAATTTACTTCTTTCCACAATATATGTATTGTCTTCTAATGCTGCCGTCATATTTGTTGATATCTCGATTAACTTGTGGTCTGAGATAATGGTTGGGGTTATTTTTATATCAGCAATCAAGTTCGTGTTATTCGTGAATACCAGATCCAGGCAGTTATTTTTTCTGGTATTTTCTGTTATCTCCTGTGTCAGCATAAACTCATTTGTGAGAGCCATCAACATTTTTGCTTGTTCCTGGTCTTCTCTTGTGCCCCCCTTGTCCTGGTGAATATATATATTCCTATTCACCTTTTTGTATTTTATAAATGGGAAGTTAAAGTCTCCGCAGATCATTATATTGGGGGATGGAGGGTTTATGGCCTTTATTAGCTTTCTAATGTCATCAATGGCCTCCGAGAATTTTTCGGTTGGGGTGCTTGGAGGTCTATAGATGACTATTACTATCAAGTTATTTTTTCTATTTTCACTGCTAGGAGTTCCACATAGCTGTTTGATTTACTTATTATCGTCTCTGTCATATGACCTTCCTGTACATATATAGCACAGCCACCTTTCCGTCTCGTCGTTCTATCCGCTCTTAGTAAGTTGGAGCCCTCTATATTTATCTCTCTATATTTATTTACCTCTATATTTATAGCTCCAATCTCAATTTCGTTATATTTTACGCTCCGCCTTTCTTAAAGAAAATTTTAAATTAAAATTTAAAATTTTCTCTCGAGGATTTCCCTGAGGCGAGACCAAAGAATGAACAAGCCCAAACCTTTACAAGCTTCAATAATAAAGCTATATTTTCCCCTTTGTAGATTAATTACTCGACCATAAATCTATCCGGAGATATCAAACAACAGTATCTTTCTGATAACGTACTCAGCCCTTCGGCTCTGCTTTGAGTATCGGATCATTTTACTTTGGTATGTCTTCATTTTAATTTTAAAAGATTTAAATTTTCACACAAAATTAAATCGATTTCAAAACCACTTTACTCTTTCTTTCTACCATTTTTTATTTACATTTTAATATGAGATTTATGCGTACAAATTCACCGTCACAACAAGGTTTTCAAGATGCCTGGATACTCAGCGTCTGAAAGATTGAAGATCAGAAACAGGGGTAAAGATGAATTGAGGAAGATTGTTCCAGAGTTGACTTTCGTCTTTGTCTTTCATGTCTTTCTGCTGGAAGTCGATTTCATTCAGCCTGTTCCAAGAAGGGTGACCGCTCTCAACCCTCCAGTTTTCGTCCAATTGCTTTCATTTCTTACCTTTCTAAACTTTTTCAATTTATCCTTAATAGAAAGATTCTTAAACACCTCTCTTCTCACAGTCCTCTTTCAGATCGTCAGTATAGATTGCGCAAGGGACGCTCTACTGGCGATCTTCTTGCATATCTCTCTGACTGTTGGTCACCCTCCTTTCGGGATTTCAGCGAAACCTTTGGTATTGTGCTAGACATATCTAAAGTTTTTGATAGAGTCTGGCACAAATCTTTAATTTCGAAACTGCCCTCCTTCGGTTTCTCTCCTTTTATCTGTGCCTTCATCTCTAATTTCCTTTCTGGCCGATCCTTAGCTGCAGTTGTAGATGGCCACTGTTCTTCTCCTAAAGGTATTAACAGTGGTGGTCCTCAGGGTTCTGTCCTGTCACCCACTCTCTTCCTTTTATTTATTAATTATCCTTTAATTCGCACTTTCTGTCCTATTCACTCGTATGCCGATGATTCCACTCTTCACCTCTCCACCTTCTTTCCAAAGCATCCTTCACAGCAGTCACCTCATGATTCACGTAGGACGGCTGTGGAACACCTGTCCTCTGATCTTTCTGCTATATCTGATTGGGACAGAGAAAACTTTGTGGCTTTCAATGCCTTAAAAACTCAGTTCCTCTATCTGTCTACTCGTTACAATCTTCTACATAACTATCCCCTTACCTTAACAACACACAACGTTTCCTCTTCTCGTGATCTTTCCTGGAAAAATCAGATATACTCTCTTTCTAAAACAGCTTCTAAGAGATTAGGTGTGCTGTACCGCCTCCGCAGTTTCTTCACCCCCACTAAGTTGCTTTCTCTGTACAGGGGTCTTGTCGCCCCTGTATGGAATATGTTTCTCATGTGTGGGGTGGCTCAACCCACACAGCCGTACTTGACCGGTTGGAATCAAAGGCTTTTCGTGTCATCACTTCCCGCCTCTTACTGATTGTTTTCAATCTCTCTCTCTTCGCCGCAATGTTGCCTCACTTTCTTTTTACTACCGCTGTTATAACGGACATTGCTCTTCTGAACTCTTTAACTGCATGCCTCCTTTTTTAAGGAGACCACGCAGTACCACACTTTCTACACTTTCTCATTCCTTTTCTGTCCAACTATCTAATGCAAGAGTTAATCGGTATTTTCAGTCTTTCATCTATTCAACCGGTCAACTCTGGAACAATCTTCCTCATTCCATCTTTCCTCCTGTCTATGACCTCCCATCTTTCAAACACAGAGTGTCTAGGCATCTCGGAAACCCCGGACCTTGATTTTGGCTCTCTTCTTCTAAGGGAGGAGCGCTTTTTTCGGGCATTTTCCCTTGGCCCCTCCTTTCTGCATAAAAAAACTGATTATCCAGAAAAAGTCTGTAGTGGCAGAGACGACTAAGATGACGTCACATCGCGAGAATTCACTCAAGGCATGTCCTTATGCCTTGCCTCGCACCTCAACCTCGTTACAAGGACTTCTCGACGCACCTCGACTCTCTCTCTCTTCGAAGAACCAGTGACACGAAAGCCACCATCATGTGAACATCATTCTGCAGGCCTCATTTTGGCCTGGTGTCATTCACCTAACTTTATATAAAGAATAATCATTACCTCGCGCGTTATTAATATTGAAGTCATTATTCAAGTGCACATTTAATTTCAACTGTAAACAATCAACTTTTATTTGTCTCATTCATAAATCATATATTTTGTTTAATAAAAGAAGAAAACTCATTCTATCAATGAACCTAATTAATAACTTGATTAATAACATTATTTGATCTGAAAAGATCATGGTAACCCCAGCCTTATCATTAACAATTAACCGTAACCATTATCATTATAGTGCCAACGAGGCACTATAAGTCTGTCATGGAGAGATAATGATAACATAGTTCAATTTCTTATTACAAAAATAAACGTGAATCAAGTAAATGCAAGGATTTTCTTAAGAACATACGACACATAATGTTCAAATTATAAGGAACTAACAATTGTTCAAGTAAATAAATATATATTTACTACATCACAACCATAGCATTATTATACACAATTACTACTTGGTCCATCCTCCATTATTATTAATAACTTCTCGTAGCCTATTTGGAACAGATGCCACGTGATTGTAGATGACTTGTGGGTTTGTGCGGAAAAGTTCCCACTCTGCCATGATGTGTTTCAGCAGGTGCCGAGATGTCCGCTCCTGCCCAGGCTCCCAAGCGTTAACCACATTTGCCCACACATTTTCAATGAGGTTTAGTCACACCCCTTGGTGGGCCACTTCAGCAGCTCAGCACCTCGTTGTTCCTGAAACCACCGTCTGATGATCCTAGCAATATGAACAGAGCAGTTATCCTGTAAAAAGAAATGACCAAAACTTGAGAGTTCACATTTCATCCATACTTTTTTGAAGTTGCCTGAAGAGGACGCAAAAATAAATAAATAAAAAAAATAAAGATGAATTTAAAATTACATTTAAAACTACATTTACTTATGTCCTTTAATCATATTACCTTAAAATATACACTGCTTGACCTTAATTAAGTAATTTTCTTGAAAGCATATTCTATGTAGTGAAAATAATTTAGGTGTATTACTTACCTGCAAAAATATAATGCGCTCAGGATGGGGCAAAGCGTATGTCCTTATGGTTGGCAGCATCACCTCCTCCAGTATCTCTAAATACTGGTCGGCTGTAAACCTCCCATTAATTTCTGCCAGCTCTCCAATGTCGTACAGGTGCACCCATCCCCATACGTTGCAGGTCACGTGTCCACTCCTTGTCACTTCATATATGTGCTGGTGGGCATACCTCATATTGTCTGGGTTGGGCCGTCCAGGTTACGTCATTACTATATACGAGCTTTAAGTCGTTTCCCTTTTACCCTACTTTAACCCATTTCTTATATTAAGTATACCATAATAACTGAGATAATCGTGATTTTTTTTTTTTTTTTACTAATGCAAGAAATGTCCCTTTCCTTTTCTGTATAAGTTATAGTCAATTGTAACACTATTACTATTACATACTTTGTATAACAATCGTTAATCATATTACCCTTTTCTCTATTTAAGAATATTATCTATTTTATACGTTGCATTGGAAACTGATGGAAAGCATATGTGATAGTGGCATATAGAGCAGTGTTTCAAGAATAAAAAATATAAAATGTGGGAGTATTTACGCACGCACACACACCACACACACACACACACACGATATCCACCTCTCGCTCTGATCGGATGCTAACTCCTTCCCCCTTCCCCCTTATGCGTTTCTTCCACATCTCGGAGAGAGCTATACAGGGGGTGGAGCGCGACTATTGCAGGGGACTGTACCGTCTGAAAGACTCCTCTCTGTTGCGGGTAGCATTAGAACAAGTAACGTTAAACCAAGGGTTTTTGTATTAGTAGAAGGAATAGAATATGGAATGTACGCCTCTATACCTCCTCCATACCTCCGTGATGCGCTCAGCGCACTCGAAGGGGCCCCAGCTAAGGAAGCATTAATCATTCCATGGAAAATCAGAGAAGTACTCCTTTAGGGCCTCCTATCCAGTGGCGCCAAAGTGCCAAAGGCGGTTCCTTTTGGGAAGAGGAATTGGAGCGATACGGCTGGAAGCAGATCTAAGATTGTGGTCGGAGGAGCCCAACGGTGAAAAAAGTTTGACAGAGTAAGAAGAAGGATGAATGGTGAGAAATAAATCCAGGATGTGTTGGATCTATCTCCATCGATCGAGGATACGAGTAGGGTGCTGTACAATCTGCTTCAGGTCAATGAGGATAGAGAAATTGTAAGCTAGTTCACCAGCTAAGGAAGCATTAATCATTCCATGGAAAATCAGAGAAGTACTCCTTTAGGGCCTCCTATCCAGCGGCGCCAAAGTGCCAAGGGCGGCTCCTTTTGGGAAGAGGAATTGGAGCGATAGGGCTGGAAGCAGATCTAAGATTGTGGTCGGAGGAGCCCAACGGTGAAAAAAGTTTGACAGAGTAAGAAGAAGGATGAATGGTGAGAAATAAATCCAGGATGTGTTGGATCTATCTCCATCGATCGAGGATACGAGTAGGGTGCTGTACAATCTGCTCCAGGTCAATGAGGATAGAGAAATTGTAAGCTAGTTCACCAGGGATGGAGTGAAATGGGAGGAAAGCCAAAGGTGGTGGTGGACATTGAACGCTCCTAAAATGGAGATTTCAGCAAAAGGAGAGTGGGATAGAATGTATTCCACTTTAGAAGTGAGGTAGTCAAAGAGTTTTGAATATAATCAGTAGAATTAGGAGAAAGACAGCGCAGATGTATTTAGTTTGATATTGGCATGTAAGCCGTAGGCAAAGTGTGTAGAATTCGGAGGATTCAAGTTCGGGAATACGAGAGCAAGTAAGGTCGTTGCGTACATATACGCAACATCCACCTTTAGAATGAAACTGAGTATAGAGAAAGTAGGAGGATACAGAAAAGGGGTTGCTGTCAGTCGTCCCAGACACCCGAGTTTCATTGAGGAAGAGAAAGTGAGGTTTGGAAGAGGAGAGGTGCTGTTCAACAAACTGAAAATTTGAGGAGACCACGAATGTTGTAGAAGTTTATGAAAAGTGAATCAGGCAGAGGTCCAGAACATCTCGAATGGGCAGTAGCAGACCCCGCTGCCCGAGTCTGTTCCCCGTATCGGCAGCGGGGAACTAAAAGTAGGGACATTTATGGCCCACCTCCCCAGGGGGCTCGTAGGTTTTTGAGGTCGATGCCATTTATCAGACCCTTTACGTTTTCATGGCACTAACGTTAGGTTAGGTTAAATTAAGTCTGGGAAATTAATTTTTTGGGTATATGGATTTGAAAAAATCTGTACCTCCTATATGCGGATATGCGTACATTACTGTACATTAGAACTGGCGATGAGTACGAAGCAGAACTTGCAGAAGAATTTGGGGTCAAAATGACTGATGAGGATAAGACTTTTTATTGGGATAATTGCTTTGGTGCGTATAAGGCCATATGTACAAATGCAGTACCAAAAGATTGGGTGAGACAGAAAAAGAGGAAAGAAACTTGTGAAAGATCAGCGGAGAAAAAGCGAAAAGCAACAGAAAGCAGCTTCAGAGAGCAAAAGGAGCTAGAGGGATCAGAAATTATTGAAATGTTAGCAGCTTCAGTCGATTCTGAAAACGATCCGAGTTTTGAAAAACCAACAACGGCAAAGACGGTTCCTTCTACTGATCGTAAACGTTTCTCATCGGGAGAAGACCTAAGCAAGGAGAAGAGTAAAGAACAACAAGCTGCATTTCCGACAGTGAAAATCAGAACTGGCAAAAAAAGTCTGAACGAAAACTTGATGCGGTGTATAGTCCAGTGTCTTGCCGAGACAAGAACTTCTCCTGAAGAGCTTTCGAGAGTAGTAGTAAGTGTAGCTAACATGGTTTTTGACCAAGATTGGAAGCTGAAGGCAGACGATAATGAGAAAGAGTGTGAGGGTGAGATGGAGAGTGAAGACGAAGAGTTGAAGACGAAGAGTTACAAGTCCGTGACCAGTATTCAAACTTGACGTATGTATTTCCGAGGCGCAGATCAATAATGCAATACTTGGAAGATGCTTCATACTTGAATCTAGAGTATGTCGCTCGACAAATCCTCAACAAAGAGGATAACGTTGTGAGTGTAGGACCTGACGATACGACCAAGGCTGCCGGCCACCGGCTGTACGACGTAAAGGCTGACCACATCACCAACGCTGGTCCATCTGGCATGAAAAAGTCGCTAACAACTGGATAGCTGGAAAACGTCAGCCACTCCGGAGAGGATGGAGCCAGAGCTTACGAATTCAAATTGAGTTGTCTAGCCGTACTAGCAAATTCTACCACTGACGAACTCAAATCTCCAGTAGACTTCTGGATGTCTGATCGAGCTAGTGAATGTGGAGTACTTTTACAGCATCTTGAAATCGAATCAAACAAGATCTTGAAGTGATGCGCCCATATCATTTTAGGAGTAGATCACGCTATAGACAAAGTGTTTAAAAACACGGAACAGAAAATCGGAGTACATAATCTACTTCAAGTTACGGCAGGAGAAAAAGTTTTCTGTTCTCCTGGTTCTTCCATTCATACTTTGGGACTCATTGCAATTGCTAAATTGCTCTCTCCCAGCCACGCCTCCCATCCGGTATCCCTATATAATGACTATAAATCTTGGATGGTGGATAATGGACTCAAATGTGATGGATTCAAAGGATTCGTGGCAAACCGGTTTGGGAGAATCGCCGAGTTAGCAAAAGAATATTTGGCGAGGCGAGACTCCATCTAAGGTTTCTTTGATGCCGTAGTAGATGTCAACAGTAACAAGCTAGTTCTCGCACTGTCAACTTTCAAGTCAATGGTTCATGTGTTGTTCCCTCATTTACGCAATGATGGGTGAAGTGATGATTTTCCCCATGATGGAGCTTCTTGGAATTGACAAGAAGGGTAACGAGAAAAGTGAAAGAACTTGGTCCGGAGTAAAACGTTTCTTTGAAGGTAAGATGGTTGAATTGAATAACTTGATGGCTGTAAGGAATGAACAAGCTAGATCTGGTAAAGATAAACTTGAAGCTCTAGTTCTAAAGGAAGTCATTGATACTGTAAATAATGAGCTGTCTTGTATGGACTATTTAACAAGATCAGACGATGATGCTAATCCAGACTTGATGTACGAGTATGCCCCTCTGACAAATTTAGGATGCGAATCAGAATTTTCAAAACGACAACCGAATCAGGGCCAGTGGTGGTAGCACATCCATTCAAACGCACTTGAGAAAAAATGTTATTGTGACTAACGGACTTCTGATAGACTCTTCGTTCGAATCAAAGTCTCTTGAGGATAGGAAGGCATCCTGGAAATGGGCCAGGGGTTCAGAAAAAGTCAAGAAAGTCTTCAAAAAGAAGAAAACCGGCAAAATATTGGCGGTTTTGGAAAATTGCAAGAAACATTGAGGCCCTATGACTCCAAACAACTTGGATGCTCTGTACAAACTGAACGAAAAGCAGCTCCTCACAGAAATTGCCTGTTTGAGACTCACCTCTTCTTCTTCTTCTTTCTCTTCGCCCGTTCCCGCCTCTATGCGGGGTCGGCGTTTCTGACCAGCCTCCTCCACACAGCCCGGTCCTGGGCTTCTTCCTCCGACAAACCCTTCTCCCTCAAATCGTCCCTCACCTTCTCCATCCACCTTCGCTTCGGTCTGCCTCTCTTTCTCCTGCCATGCACCTCCATATTCATTGTTCTCTTACCCACATAATCTTCGTCCCCTCTCATCACATGTCCATACCATTTCAGTCTACTTTCTTGTATCTTCCTCGAGATTTCTCCAACCTTTGTTGTGCCCCTTATCCTTTCATTCCTTACTCTATCCAACCTTGTCACTCCGCACATCCATCTCAGCATTCTCATCTCCGTTACATCTAGTCTTTTCTCATGATCTTTCTTTATACCCCAAGACTCAGCCCCATACATCATAGCCGGTCTTACCACAGTCTTATACACCTTTCCCTTAACCCATGCGCCTATTCTTCGGTCACACAACACCCCTGAAACTTTCTTCCAATTTTTCCAACCAGATTGCACTCTGTGTGTTATTTCTGTGTCCAGCTCACCGTCCTCAGCCACTGTCGATCCCAAGTACGTAAACTTACTTACTCTCTTTAACCTCGCTCCCTCTAAACTAATTTCTGAGTCTTGATTTTCGTAGAACCTCAGGTACTCCGTTTTCTTTCTGCTGATTTTTCAACCCTCTGTCTTCAAAAGCCCTCCTCCATTCCTCCAATTTTCTTTCTACTACTTCTCTCCTGTTGCTGCACAGAACAATATCGTCTGCAAAGAGCATACACCAAGGGGATTGATATTTTATCCCCTGGGCCAACACATCCATAATCAAAACAAAAAGGTACGGGCTCAAAGAAGATCCCTGATGTAGACCAACCCTCACGGGGAACCATTCCGTTACACCTACACTACTCCTGTTTGAGACTCACCATCACACCAGATATTCGTCAAATGAGACGTGTTAAAGTGAGAGACAGGAAATTCAGAATGGAAAAATTTAGTGTAGATGAACTGAGAAATTCTATTAAGAATGCCTTACGACCAGAGGACAATGTTACTAGTGATATTGATAGTTTATTGAACAATGTGTTGTAAATATGATGAGTTCATGATTTGAATTACATCATGGAACTGATATGAATGCCTTGTGTTTCTTCTGTATATGAGTTTTTTAATAAAATAATACCTTTTTTTTTCATTTTTTGCCTATAACCGCTAAACCACGCATCGAATGTCTCTGATATGTTCATTTTCAACTTCAGCGACCCTGAAAACATATGAAAAGCCATATTACATATGAGGGGTAGCAGTTTTCTTAATTAAGCATCAAAACGAGAAAACTATTTTTTTGCCCGCCATTTTGAAAAAAAATCCACTGAACCAGGTCAAAACTTCATTTTAGGTCCAAGGGACCAGCCAGATTCATATTCAGCAGCGAAAATGACCATAGAAACCACTCGTCTTGTTGGCAATTTCCAAAAAAAAAGTCATTA
Source organism: Bathynomus jamesi (assembly GCA_023014485.1). Lineage (NCBI taxonomy): Eukaryota > Metazoa > Arthropoda > Malacostraca > Isopoda > Cirolanidae > Bathynomus > Bathynomus jamesi. Next base: position 290,817 of record JAJOZX010003458.1, on the reverse strand, counting down.
TTTCCCCATCCTTACTAATAAGGAATAAAGAGGATTCATATTTATAACTGTGAAATCGTAAAATTATCTTCATAATTATACTAATCTTAATACTTGAAATTTAAGTATAAAAAGTGAAAGGGGATCAGTAAAATTTACTCATATGCCAAAGGGGTCCTTCGAAACAAAAGTTTAGATGCCAACGGTACAAAGAATCATACTATGTATGTATGTATGTATGTACAGTATGTATGCAAGGGGGAGGGGGTGGAAGAGAGACATTGATATTAATAACGCCACACTGGCACCTCAACTGCAGAACTAAAAGCAATAATATTGTCATTTGAGGCTGCATCTTTTAGAATTTAGAGCATGGGTGCCAACCCTTAACTCATGAACCAAATGTGGCTTGTAGTAGTTCGCAAGAGCGTCTAAAAGGCACTTTTTTAATTGTAAGTTCATAATTAATAATAAACACATTCGGATCTGAAAATAAAACCCCACTCTAATAGACAGAGTTTATTTCCACGACAGTTTCGACGCCCACTGGCATCCTCCTCGGGTGGATACAGAAACACGAATGTTTCTGTATCCACCCGAGGAGGATGCCAGTGGGTGTCGAAACTGTCGTGGAAATAAACTCTGTCTATTAGAGTGGGTTTTTATTTTCATATTTTGACCTTCACGTAGAAAAAAGTGAAGTTTTTTGCACGGATCTTTTCCGTTTGACTGCCGCCATTGAAACATAAGAGGTGAGTGCCCCCAGCCTTCTTTACTTAGCCTTATAAGGCTAACTAACGAAAATATCACGACCTAACCTAACCAATCGTTAGGTCAACTGTACGACCTTGACGATTGGTTAGGTTAGGTCGTGATATTTTTGTTAGTTAGCCTTATAAAGCTAACTAAAGAAGGCTGGAGGCCCTGATCTTCAGGTGATCCCCTTATTTTTCTGAGTACACGATTAAAACTTAAAAATTAAGCATGGATCTTGAAAGTAATTAAAATTGTTTATAAGAAACAAAATTTGAAGGGGAAATTAAGAAAAGCTTTTTTATAAAGTAACTTATTTTGTATCATCAAGACATTTCAGTTAAAATACAAAATACAAAAAGTTTAATTATGTTTCAATGGCGGCAGTCAAACGGAAAAGATCTACACATTCAGCTCACAAATAACTGGGTTATTGTTTTGATTCCCAAGTACAATTTATTTTCTAAAGTTGTTAGCCAACAATTAGTTTAACCCTTTAACGACGGGTATGTGTTTCTTTAAATAAAAAGTATACTGTAGACCTTATTGTTATTTAAAACTAAATATATTAGTAACTAGTCACTGAAATGAGGCACTTTGGGTTCCTTTTCGGCAACTAAACTACACCTACATAAACATATAGAAGCATTTATAGAAACGTTACATTGTAGTACAATTTATATTATTATTATTATTATTATTTCCGGTAGGACTGTAAGTCTTGTCAGTCGACAAAGGGTTAAGAATGTGTGTGGAAGAGGGCACAGTATAGGCTTCACGGCGTCGTCTTGAAGTTTGAGAGCGGCAAGGTTGAACAGTTGGACACTCCTACTTTAACCCGTATTTCATAACCATGGTAAATTATACCAAGGGTTTATTTCACCCAAGTTATGAAATAAGTTTCTTTAAACGCATTTATACTGAATAGCCAAAATTCTTATACTGTACTTGTAAGGTGTAAGTTAATAGTGTGACCTAACCATCTCGTGCTGTTATTACATTCACAATAAATTCAAAGTGATCATAAATTGTATATACCGAATTGGTTTAATTAACACGATAAACTAAGAACGTTCCAGATTCACTCGTAACAGGCGTCAGTGACCTCGTTGTTAGATGCCAAGGGGAGTCCTCTCACTAACTCATCCAATCGTGACATTTCAATTGTTTTCAAAATGAGCACTGCTGTATAGTTAGTTCAGTGTATGAGGTCTCAGCGGATTTATACAGGGATTTTTATTATTAATATTAATGGGACAGGATCCTGTCCGAAAGCTGGATCCTATCTGCTTTGCAGATAGCTGGTGAGGGAAGCTATATTTTTGGGGCCTCTCTCTTTGCGAGTGACCCGTTGCCCACGTCGAGCTAACATCATGAAAAAGAAAAACCTATAGTATTTGTCATTTACCATTACTTATTTGGACTATAGTGGATTTAATTTTCCCAGAAGAGTTCCTTGTTCCACGCACAGTCTGTGTGTATCATATATGTATATACACTGTGTGTAGTTGGAATTCGATAATTGTTGAGAAATTACAACTAAAACTTATCCACTGAATTTTTAGTCAGAAAAGAATTAAATTTGGATCATTTGGAAGTGGACTATTTTGAACTTTCTCTTTTTACGTAATACATTCTTTATCATATATATATTTTTCATTAAAACCGTAATTGTTGTATTACTGAGGTTTTATTTTTTATATTAATTATTTTTTCAATGAAAATTCAAATAACTTTTTTAGTTGTGGATGATTCACGCGCGAAAATAATTGTTTTGTCCAAAATCTTTTTCGGTCATGAATTTTCTAAATTGGGTGTGTGTGTGTGTGTGTGTGTTTGGTCGAACTTTAAGAAGAAAGTACGGGAGTCAAACATTCATCTTCCATAAATTTCCATCATCTTTAATCATGCAACTATATGGGCATACCCTTCTTTTTATTTTTTCTTTCCCAATTTTGCATCGATCATGGCCGGGTCCTGGGGGGTTAACCAAGTTTAGGGGGCCTCTCCTAATCTTCGGCTTCCTTCCTGCAAGGTCGGCCATTTGTCAGAATTTTCGAGAAAATTAATTTTGCTACGAAAAAACGAAAATTAAATTACATCATGTTCCTTTCATCTCTTGAAAATCATTCGGATCTACGAGAGACTTTTCCTTCCTATCAAACTTTGTTAAAAGTTCAACGCGGATAATTATTTATACGCGAGAGTTTCTGCGTACACGCGCTATGTATACTTACACCATTTTCTTTAATGTGATGAATTGTAGCGGAATGTTTTACGTGTAAAAGAGCTTCATTCAGACTAACTATTCTCCACACGGTGTTCAAAGAGAAACTGCTGTAAATTATTATTTTACGCGTATGTAACGTGTACATAACGTCTTCAAATTTTTATCTCCGCGATAAACTTCAAAACACCCTGTACGTGAACATTGATTGCACTCCCTCAATGCGACTTCAAAACCGAAGTTTCTCCTGTGTCATCTATAAGCGAAGCGAAGACACTGAAAGCGGATTAGCGCAGTGGACTCATTAGCTTGGCCTGAGGGCTGAACCAGTTTCTGACTGAATTCCTCACTGAATTATTATTATTATTATTAAGAATTTTCATAAGGAAATTATTATTATTATTATTATTAAGAATTTTCGTAAGGAAATTATTATTATTATTAATATTAAGAAGTTTCATAAGGAAATTATTATTATTATTAAGAATTTTCGTAAGGAAATTATTATTATTATTAATATTAAGAAGTTTCATAAGGAAATTATTATTATTATTAAGAATTTTCGTAAGGAAATTATTATTATTATTAATATTAAGAAGTTTCATAAGGAAATTATTATTATTATTAAGAATTTTCGTAAGGAAATTATTATTATTATTATTAATATTAAGAAGTTTCATAAGGAAATTATTATTATTATTAAGAATTTTCGTAAGGAAATTATTATTATTAATATTAAGAAGTTTCATAAGGAAATTATTATTATTATTAAGAATTTTCATAAGGAAATTATTATTATTATCATCATCATCATCATCATTATTATTACAGTCAGATAAACTACAACACGTTTCTCAACCAGAACCAACGTGTTCAGTTCTGCTTGGAAGAGAGATGAGATTGCTCTCAACGCTTGCTTTAACTCTTTCACCATTTCCGTGTCAATCTTTTTTTGATACAGTTTCATTATTATACGATTTACCATACAATAAGTTGTTATAATAAATGAAGTAAAGAAACTTGTAATTCTCTGCACAATTTCTTTTCCACTTTTTAACATTGTGTACGGCAGTGGTTCCCAACCTGGGGTCCACGGTGGGACACGAAAAGTTGGAAAATTTTCAAGAAAATCTGGGAAATCTGAAATAAAATAAGGTTTTATTATTTATTCCGACTTGGCAGGCTATACGTAATGTCTACATAACCATTACCACGGGATAATGCAGTGGTTATGCTTATGTTATACTTATAGATTGCTATGCTCTTTGTCTTCATAAGGGAGAAAGTGATAAATATTTAACGTATTCCCCGCATCTGGACAAATGAACTCGGTTCTTCTCAACTCAACTTAAGTTTGTTGAGAGCCAAATTTATGTGAGATTATGCGAGTGAAGTCCATTGATTATGTCATTAAGTGATCATTAATTATGTGAGTCAAATTTATGAGTTGTCAACAATTAAAAGTGATAGAAGGATGTTCTCTTCTACTCTTGATAAGAATCATTTCATTTTTCATTATTTTTATGGGTTACGGGGGGAAAAATGAAGGGGGTTCCACGGGGATTTTTAAGGTTCTCCAAAGGGGGAATGGAGTGAAAAAGGTTGGGAACCACTGGTCTACAGGGTTTAGCATATAATTCTCTCTCTCTCTCTCTCTCTCTCTCTCTCTCTCTCTCTCTCTCTCTCTATATATATATATATATATATATATATATATTAGTTCCGCGCGTCGGTTTCTCTTTGCATATATATATATATATATATTAGTTCCGCGCGTCGGTTTCTCTTTGCATATATATATTATATACACATGTATATTAGTTCCGCGCGTCGGTTTCTCTTTGCACGAAGGTCAAGCTGGTTGCCTCGCCATATATATATATAAGGAATATGAAGATCATGGTGAGAGTTCCAAGCATTTATTATAGACGATTCGACCGTCGCGTCGCAAGGAACAATCATCGTCAGTGAAGAAATATTGAGAGGAAACTGATACAATTCTCCTTTCTTGAGATTTTTAGTGCAGGATTCGAGAAACAATTAGGCCTACTAATTTTTTTAGTGGTTTCTTTTAATGCAATGATTTTTTATTGTATTAACATGATCTTTGTTTATTTATAATATGTGTTATATCGAATTTATGCTGTACCGGAAACTTTAACGGCGCTCCTATTTTGATTCCCATTTAACGGCACTGAACTCGGGTAGCGTGTGTCTGGTTAGGGCCTAACGTAGTGGAAGCGGAAACACAAAATAGAGATTTTATATGATTTTAATCGGTTTAACTTTTGAAACACGGTGATTTAAGGGTAGAGAATTAAGATGAATATGACATTGAAAGAGAGAGAGGTTAAGTCGGCCTAAGGTAGGGTTGGCAGATTTTTCAAATGCCCATGCGGGCGAAAATTTTTTTTTTTTTTTTTTTTTTTTTTTTTTTTTAAGACCAAATTTTTTTTTCAAAATTGAAACTAGATTTCTTCAACGGTTACAACACACAAAATTAGAAATTTTTTATTAAAATAATGCTTAACAATTAAACATCGTGAATAATATTGAAATTATTATACATACTGTAATATTGAAATTATCATAGCATATTAAATATTGTAGTACAGTATATACACACACACACACACACACACACACATCGCTTTACTAATTATATTATGACATGTCAATATTTTTCTGAACTTTTAATCTTCAAAATTTTAGCTCCATCTTCTGACTTCAAGTATAACTGAAATTCCTTGCAAGTTAGAGAAAAATTTTCTTTAATCATGAATTTTGATTCCAAGTTTTCGATGAACAACCGATTTCTCTCTTTCCTCCAGTTGGTTGTCATCAAGCTGAAAATTCTTTCAGACACAGCGTTGGAATGAGGAATGGAAAATATATGCTCCAGAATTTTTGCAAGGTTTGGAGATGGAAAGGTCTTGAAGAAAAGTACCCATCGTTGATCAAGAGGTAACGACTTATCGCTATCGTTCAATTCTACAATGAATCTTTTAAAAAAGATGAATTCGTTGAAAAGTAGATCACCATTCACTTCAGTTTGGAAGAGCTGAACTCGTTGTAAATTTTTATGATGATTGCCTCTATATCATATTTTAGACAGTTACACGCTGTTTTAATAGCATTGTGTATTTTGTACAAGTTACAACGCTTTGACGAGGTGTTGATTATGGTTCTGCAATGCTGTGAAGACACTATTTTTACGCCCATAGTTTATATTGGCATTATCTGCTCCATAAACCACCACTTGCTTGAGCGACAATCCATTTGTTTCTAACCTTTGCGGAACTGCTGCAAAAATTGTGGCTGAGTCCTCGGAATCCAAAGAAAATAACGATAATAAGGATGTCCTGATTCCTTGTGAAGTATCAAAATATCGTAGAACTAACTGGAAGGATTTTATGTTTCCTTTGTTGGAAGCATCAGTACAAAGAGAAAATGCATGATTACCACTCAGTGATCTAAGTACAAGCTCCTTAGAGTGCGGAGCCAAAACGTTTGTGATGCTCGATGACAGCTTTGTCCGTCCACAAGAAAATTAACAGCAATTTTGGAATCTCTAAACATACCTTTAAACAAACTGCTCCCGCATGCAGCTGAGTTGTAACTATGTGAATGATAAACGGCGTGGTAGCAGTAAGATGATTCAGCGAGAGCCACTTCATTTTCGTCTTGGGAACCCTTTTTCATAAAAAAATCAGTGAGTGTTCGTGAGCTTGCCAATGCCTTCACATTTTCAATGTGTGCTTTGGACTTCGCGTGTCGCATTATATCATTTTCACCACCATGACTTATTGTAAACGGGTGATTGTTGCATATCTTGCATCTTGCAGTGAACTGATCTCTACCAGGCTGAATCCAATCGAAAGTTTTTGTCCAATCCTTGTTGAAAGTCACTAGCCGTTTTGCTAGGGGGGAAATTGTAAATAATAATATTATTATTATTATTATAAGTAAAAAAAACATGATTGTAAATAATTAATTTTAAAAAATAGTCTAAATCTTATAAATAAAATCAAGTGTGTGTGTGTGTGTGTGTGTGTGTGTTCCTCTTTCACGCAAAAACTTTCGCGCAAATGCAACAATTTACACCTGAATGATTTCTTATAAAAAGTGGATATACTTTTACAGATTTTATATGAATTACACAATTCACACTAATTCAAAGCTTACAATATAACTACATCCGAAAAACTGCCAACTCGTGGCCAAACACAACATTTTATAAGCGTTATGTAATTTCTAGGATGTTCTAGAACACTCAACGTTACTCTACAGAATTCTACAGGATCCTACATAATTCTAGAAAATTCTAAATCACTTCATCCCGAAAAAATTTGCGTAAAATATATTTTTTGCGGGACATTTGAATGCAAAGCGGGACGCGGGATTTTTTGATCAAATGCCTAGCCTAAGGCGACTATAATTAACGGAATTTACATTAAAAAGCACTGTGAAACACATTGTGACTTGCGATCACAAAAACCAGCGAAAATGTATTTGAAAATGAGGGACAGGGTTGCCAACTGTAAATTTTAAATTTTAAGGCCTACCAACTGGGGTTTTAAAGCTAATCTCTCTCTCTCTCTCTCTCTCTCTCTCTCTCTCTCTTTCTCTCTCTCTCGGTAATTAATGTAAAACAAATTTCTAAATAATCACGTCACATTGCATTAACAATCACATTAATTCCATTTATTACACTCGCCCAACACTTTCTTAAAATAAGTTTTCAATCAGAACATTTATATTTTAACAAGTTAAAAATTTGCATTTCCATATTGGCACTAAAAAGTCAGAGAACAGCAACTTAGAAGGAGGAAAATTTCAGTAAAACTTCATACACGACATTTTATACCAGTGCATGATATTTGGAAATCATTTCATAAATTTAATAACATTTCAAATCACTGAATAAAAAAAAAAGCCACAAAAACGGTCACAATATAATCGGTGTGCATCAAGTTCTTAACGCTGTCCAGATAGTACACCACTGCCTTTGTCTGTTAAAAGCTGACAACAGAGTTTTTAAATTTTCAATCGTATCTCTCCTGCTCACTTCACTAGAATGCAAGGGGTTCCATCACCATGCAACAGATAAGCACGCGTTGAGGTTCCGCTCTTTCTCCAAAAAATGTCGAAAAAAATTTGCCGTCCAATTCAAAGGGAATCATTATATCTCCATCAAAGGGATGGAGATATAGTGAAAGTGAAACCACGTACCGAAATTGGACGTGATTTGCTATTCGAGAAGCCAGCGAAGACACTCGCCAGTCGCCACTCTCATCTCGATTTCTTTTCTGCTACGCTCAGCTGAAAGGCTCCGTACATGGTACTAATCAAACGATCATTTGGCCGTAGGTGGTTTCACAACGAACCCTGCTGTGTGCCTCTATGGACAGTAGAGCCTTAAACACGTTCAAACTCTCATGGTTTGCCTACCGAGTATTAAAACACATTGAACCAAGTGGGACGAAGACTGCCCGAAAAAGCCAGTAGGTCACAAATGCTCGAAACTATATTGCACTCAACTCGCTGCGCGTTCGGTTCCGTCTCTCTCTCTCGCCGGTGATCGATCACCTCACTCAGGTCAATTAAACGTCGTCACTGGTGTGGAATCTGGATCCAACTTAGTTGCTTCCAAATCGACTCGTACGTGATTTTGAAGAAAAATAGCAAAAAATCTGTAATTGTAACCGATTATCACCTTTCAAATTTAATGTACAAACAGTAACCATAATTTGCTCTGGCCAAATGGAGGGAAGAAACTACAAAAATGACAGAATTTTGCAACACTTTGATCACGCCCTAACTACCATTAAGGTAATTTATGACATTTACATCGAGATAAAGAACGAAATATGCATATATATCATCAAACAAACCAAACCAAAAAATACTGCACGGTATATAAATATGAATGTACCCATACATAGTAATCATGATTGTAATCTAAAACAAAATTATTATGTAAACTATTTTCAGGAATAACATCGATACAGTCAAATACAAAAGACCAAAATGAAAACAGAAAACTTCGTCATCAACTCACGACAACAATGAACCAACTTAACACCTCGTCGGGGAGCACGGACAACACGAGAGTAGAATGGGCGCAAAGTGGGAGAGTGCAAATGTTGATAAGTTTTGCAAAGGGAAGTTTATGCAACACGGGGGAGGGGGTAACCCCCCCAAGTTGCATGAAGGGAGTATGACCTCCCCCAAAGGGGTAATCCTGACCTCTTTGGGGGAGAAGATGGGACGGTCTCACCCCCCAAAGGGGTATACCTAACCTAAGAGAGAAAGGAGGAGGAGAGTCTTTGGGAGAGAAGGTGGGACGGCCTCACCCCCCAAAGGGGTATACTTAGCCGTAATTGGTTTGTTTAGGTATATATTAATGACCTTCGAGCGAATTAAAAGCGCGCACACACGCATATACACCCACCGACTATATACACGCTCATAGATCCCCTATTATTACACACACACACACACACACACACATTCGCTTAATCAGCCAGTTGGCTTAGAAGACTTAATCTGGCTTAGAAGGCGTAAATGGCTTGTTCAGATACACATTATTATTTTTGAGTTGCCAGATTGCACTATTTATTTAAAGCATATATTCTTGACAGTTGGATTAGAAGTCTTAAGCAGCCAGTCGGTTTAGAAGGTGTAATCTTCCATTTGGGTTTAAGGTCAGTGAACCATTATGTTACCTCTCCAATAAAATTTGTAAATGTGCCAAGATTACCCAGTTACAATCTCATTAGATGGTCCACAATACTTAATTAATAGTAATACATATAATATATCCTCAAAATTTTCTAGCGACATCCAGCACTACCTTCTTGGACCTATGAGGTAGTAAACAGTGACCTTGAAATAGCGGGCATACGAACGAACGAGCGAGTGAGCCCTTTAAAATTACGAACGAATGAACGAACGAAACGAATGAACGAGTGAATTTTAACTACATAAACTGTTTAAAATATTTTCAAAAGGCCAGGTAAAGGCTCTGAAATCTTAAATGAAAGACCAAGCAAATAGATAAATAGTTTTTATTACTTTAGATATATTTACAAACTTACGCGCTTACATGATTTAAAGGGACAAGGAGTGGGCACTCCTTCTAGCAGCCCCACCCTGTCCCCCTCTCCCGCCCTACCCCCACCATATACACTGCGAATCTTCCGTTTAATAGTAAAAGTTTTGACGGTGACCGCAGGAAATGTATGTTTCATTACGGTATAATCGTACAGGGACTCCGCGTGTATACTTTTTGTGTCATAGTAACAGTTACATAATGTGAAAAAATGCCTGAGCATCGAACCGTTGGTACCCCGAGCATGATTTAAAGGGACGAGAAGTGGGACCCCTTTCGGCGTTCCCCCCATCTCCACCCCCAACCACCCCCACCAGCTACGCTCCCCCGCAAGCCGTTACAGAAACAATGGGGTCGTCTGCTGAAAATCTTGTAGAAAATCCGTTATGATGTTTTATATTTGACAAAGTAGGTCATATTAGGTCAGACTTTCTTGTATCTGTCTGTCATGATTTTTATGATTCAGAAGAAATAGAACATGCGAGGGTACAGTTAAACACCCTGTTCAGTGCTACCCTTCCAACTCGTAGAGGTAATTCTAGAAACGAGAATACCCTGAAAGACATTATAAATAAAGTGTTCGACCCTCCGGGATAATGAGAACAATATTACCGTCTACGTTACTAACTTCCATAGAATACCGGTAATCTCTATGGGTGACGTAGACGTCTCGGTGCTCATCAAACAGTATAATGAGGTACAAAAGTCGATAGTTGAACTGAAACACCAACACGTGGTGTCAAATCAGAAAAACGCGATTTCGCTAGAACAATTCCGGTCAGATTAGATGCGTTGAAAGAGACGCTCCTCCCAAAGCCCAGTTACTCGGAAGTAGTTCAGCAAGTCAGATCTCCAAGAAGCGCGTCGGGCAGCGAGGGAAACGAAATCCCTGCCCCCAACTGTCCCCCTGAAGGTGGGATGGAAACGCAGCATGCAGGGGCAGCGGTCAACTCCCCTCCCGTTCAGGAAAGGACCCCTGCTCCCGATTTCACAGTGAGGAACAGGGACGGTCCAATGCCAAGAGACGAGGCATCATTGCCCTCTTCCCTACCTCCCACTTCAGAGGAGAGACGTTTGATTACGTCTCGCTATGTGCGCAGTTCCCCCCTCCCACCGAAGAAGGAGGGGCACCCACGGCTGTCAGGTTATAAACACCGCTAACAGACCTTCACTAAGCCACAGAGCAGGGGAGGGGCCTCTTATCCCCCAAAGGTTGTACCACCCATCCCTCAGGGAGATTGAGGGAGGAAGACGGGTGGGTCACTGTTAACAGGCGCTCTTTCCGAAGGTTTCCTCAACCGGTCTCTGCGGCGAGGCCACCGATGGGGAATCTCACCCTCTTTGTGTCGCGAATTCAGCTCTCGAACGAGGCAAGCGATATTCGACACATGATGGAAGAAGTCATTGGTGAACACAGTATATTGTTAATTAATAAACTAAGCACAAACTCTCCGTATTATAACTCATTTAAAGTAATAATTAAAGGTGTAAATTCGCATTTCAACCCGTATAATATGAGTCAGTGGCCAGACTGTATTATTGTTAAGGAGTTTATTCACTTTTCCAGGAGATTTGATAACAGGCAAAATAATAATAATAAATAATAGGCGCCCTAACGGTAATGCCTGAAAGTTGTAGTGTGTATAATAATAATCTTACTAATAGTAAATTTTCTATCACTCATGGCGGATAAGTTGTTGAAAATAGTCTCATATAATGTAAGGTCAGTGAGGAATTCAATTGTAGATGTTCATAATATCTGCGACAGTGCAGATTTGATACTCCTGCAGGAGCACTGGCTACCTAAGCAAGAGCTAAAATTCCTCTCTACCATCCATGATGACTTTATGTACCATGCGTCATCAGCAGTAGACTTGTCGGATGAATTAGTGTACGGTAGGCCTTTTGGTGGTGTTGCTTTCTTAATAAGGAAAAATTTGTCAAAACATATAAAATTTTAAACAAGCGATAATGTAAGGTTGTTAGGCATTGAATTACAAGCGAACAATGATTGCATATTAATTGTAAACTGCTATTTACCATACAACAACGGCAGTAATCTAGATGAACACATTGATTTGCTGTACAAAATTAAGTCATTATCAGATAACCCCAAATATTCTCACTGTATAATAATGCGAGACTTTAACGCGCATGTGAACTCGGAATTCTTTGTAGAATAGGATGACATGTACGAGTCGGCCAATTTAAGTATAAGTGATGTAGATGTATTAGGGGTAACCAGTGGTAATTTTACATACGTTAGTGATATGAGTGGTACCACCAGGTGGATTGATCATTGTTTCACTAGTAATCTAAAGGATCGAATTGTTAGAGTTCATATTCTGCATGATTTCCTTCTCTCGGATCATAGACCATTAGAAATATTAATTAACTTTACCAATTTATGCGCAACACGACTTAACAAGAACTCAATAGGTAAGAATAATCGCGTCGATTGGTCCAATGTTAATATACAATGGAGAATAGAATACAAAGACAGAACAAGTCACCTCTTTAATAATTAATTTAGAAATTTTGCATCTTGCCTGTAGTAATCCGTGCTCAAATGATTCTCACTGTAAACTCATAGATAGGTATTATAGTAAGATAATATCCCTGTTAAGAGAAGCACGAAGCCCCCTGATTAAATCTTACAATTATCATACTAAGATTATTCCTGGATGGAATGATTTTATTGCCCCCCCCTGAAGAGGGAATCGAAAGACGCCTATGATATGTGGTGCTTTCATGGTAGATCCAGATTAGGACCTGTATACATGAATATGTGTAGAAGTAAGGGTCAGTATAAGGCGGCCATAAGGCGATGTAAACAGGAAGAAGAGTCTATTCGAGCATCAAAAGCCTGTGAGGCTCGCATAAATAACGATAATAACAAATTTTGAAAATTTGTTAAGAATCAAACTAGTGTAAAAAATGTCCCCCCTCCGACAATCGATGATGAGGTGTCGGGGGAGGATGAAATTGCAAAGCCGTGGAAAAACCACTATTCTAACATTCTAAACAGTGTGAGTAGGGATAATCTTAAGATAGATTGCAGCGAAACGACTGTGGGAGGGACAAGAGAAAATACTTTTATATCATTTTCTGAAGTAAAGAGGTTAATTAAAGAGTTAAAGACTGGTTCTGCGTCAGGGGTAGATGACTTATCGAATGAGCACTTAAAATATGCCAATGACGTAGTATGTCTGCATATATCATTGCTCCTATCAGCCATGCTTGCTCATAGCTATATCCCTGAAGAGTTTTATGAGGGTATATGACGCGTTCGGTGGAGAAGGGGCGAACGCAACATTTTCGAATTATGCCACAAAATGCAGTTAAAGTTTGTAAACTTTAAACCTTTGTATTTTTCCGGTTTATTGAAATGTTGTATGAATTTGAACACATATTTGAGTAAAATATTGTTGTGTAATATGTCGATATAATAAAACGCCAAGAAATTTTACAATATTATTTATTGATAGCTTCTGATGTTAACTGGTGTAATCCATTATTTGGTCCTCTTCGTCGAATGTTGTATTACCTGCTTCAACTGTTTCGGTTTCTTCCAGTTCCTTTAACAATCTTGTATAATAGTTCACTGCAGTTGCAGACATTAGGTCTGATAATTCTTTGAGATCTTTTATTTTTTCCTTAGTTTTTGGCAGCAATTGGGAATACTTTGGTTGCAGTGTCTGCTAGGCTAGATTGAATAAACTGACACTGTAGGATTTTTTCCCTTTCTGCAGTCTGACGGGATGGCTATTATCTGGGGTTGTGCGGTATGCAGTAGATATTACGTAGCCTTCTTTGTGTTGAAAGTCAAATATTAACTTTCTTGCATCTGTAAATTTAATAGTTGTTGATTTCCTAATGACAATGCACGTTTTTAGGACGTCAAAATCGAGAAAATCAGCCTGTTTCATTTCTACAACTAGGAAGCGCTGCGAAACGGCTGTAGTTATGGCCGTAACATAATCTTTTTTGGTGTAAATAATATTGCTGTAATTATTTTTTATATTTTGTTCAATTTGGCCAAATTGAGCATCACAGGGCATTGTCGAGTGACCAGAAAGTAGATAGATGTGTTCAATGTGAAGCAATGATGCGGAGTGAATTTCTCTGAGATACATTAAAACCTAAATTTTACCGTGAAAGAGTGCAGACTAACATCTAATTTTTTGCATAGGTAAAGCAAAGGTTTTAAAGGATAATTATACGACAAAAAACTCATTTTTCGAATTTTGTGGCGTTCGCCCCTTCTCCACCGAACGCGTCATATAATATATATCTTGCCCCTGGTCAAAAATAAGTACGTAGACATTCTGTCCAGCAATAATTACAGGCCTATTGCTGTCGCTTCCTGCTTCTCGAGACTACTAGAAAAACTCTTGTTACTCCGATTAAATGATTTCCTATGGACATCTAATCAGTTTGGTTTTAAAAGGTCACACTCAACTGACCTGTGTGTCTATGTACTTAAAGAAATAATATCTAAATACATTGATAGTAATTCAACTATTTATAGCTGTTTCCTAGATATAAGTAAGGCATATGATAGGGTGAACCACAATATTTTATTTGAAAAACTAGAAGACAGGAAGGTTCCCATGTACATATTAAACGTATTGAAATTTTGGTATTTCCACCAATCTTTCACCGTTAGGTGGGGCAGTGTACTATCCGAGTGTTTTGGCTCCTCTTGCGGGGTGAGACGAGGCTCCTTGCTCTCCCCTATGCTGTTCAATGTGTATATTGACGGATTAATTACTTCACTTAATGAGGCAACAGTGGGATGTTGTATAGATGACAGAAGGATAAATAACTTAGTTTATGCCGATGATATGGTGTTAATAAGTCCCTCTGTTAAAGGTCTGGATCGGCTACTAAAAGTCTGCGAAGTGTATTCGCAGAAACATGATATTCTTTTTAATGTTACAAAAACTAAGGTTATGCAGTTTCATCCTAAAAGCTGTAATCAGCCAGCTAATATAAGGTTTAAAATGAATGGTGAAGTAATTGAGGAAGTACAAGAGTTTAAGTATTTGGGTCAAACTATTACCAGCTCCTTGAGTGATGACTCGGATATAAGAAAACAATCTCGAAGCCTGTGTGCTAAAGCGAATATGACCATAAGAAACTTTCGATTTTGTACAAGTGAAGCTAAAGACACTCTCTTTCGTACTTTCTGCAGTAATATATACGGACAGCAACTCTGGGTGAATTATAAAAAAATGTTCTGGCAGAACCCTAAATTTGCTGTAAAACAGGTCTTTTAGACTCTTAATAAATTACCCCCGAGATGCTCAGCTTCGCAAATGTTTGCTACCCGCAATGTCCCGAGCTTCCCGGAGGTAACAAGACGTGCTCAATACAGTCTAATGCAAAGAATTAAAAAATCAGCCAACCCGATTATCCAAGCTATTCATGAGTCCTGCCATTTATCCTCTAAGCTATGGAATTCATGGTACGAAAACGTCTGTCTGTAGCTCCACTTAACTTCGACATTACAGTATTATTTCTAATCAATTGTATATATTTCTATCCTTCGTATGTGAACTGTCATTGTATTAATAATATTTGTCATATGGACTATAGTCTGCCAATAAACCTTTTCATTTTCTATATATATATATATATATATATATATATATATATATATATATTATTAGGCGGGTCGAAAATGGGAATTTCTTTTATTTCTTAAAAAGTACACTATGTGAGAAGTTTCATTTTATCATCTTAACAAGATATTAAAATATCAAGCATGTGCTACCCCTAGCACCCCCCCCGCTTTTTACCCTCATATTTGCATATATTTAAATGGGAAAAAATGTTATTTCTTAAAAAGTACATTATGTGAGAAGGTTTTTTATCACTTTAACAAAATATTAAAAAATCAAGCATGTACTACCCCTATCACATGCCCCTCCTCCCTTTTTTACCTTCATATTTGCATATGTTTAATGTTGTTATAGGTTACATGATAAGTTGTTTGTTTAATGCTTGATATTTTTATGTTTCATATAAATAGAAATAATTTGCATTTGCTTTAATTATAATTTGAATTATCATAAATTATAAATTACATATAATTTTATTTTACTTCTGAATATAAACTATGACTACTAGAAGCAAGTCCTCAAATGCAGCCTTTGGATATCCTACGGAATTCCCAGCAGCCATGACTCCTTCAAAAGCAGATGTTGTGAGACACTACCTTTTTGCGCGCCGTCGTGAAGAAGCTAAATCAAAAGGATTAGCAACTGCTAATAGTCCAGGCAATTTGTAGTTAGACCTGGGCAAAATTGCTTCAGAAGCTTTCTAAACTGTTTCCAGCTCAGGAACCATTGCCGAATAACATATCCAAAATCCGACAAAATTGGACCCCGGGAACACCCCCAAAAATGAAATTCAAAATGGCGGACTGGATGTTTCCTACGAAAAAAAAAATATATATAATTTACGCTTTTATTTATAGAGATACATTTGATGCTTTTTCTTTCAGTTGTAATGTTTTAAATAATTCAACAATATACAACACAACCAGTTATTACGCAAATATAATGTTATATAGCTTTTTACAGATTTTTATAATCAATAATACAACAATTATTTTTTCCCAGTTTCAAGTTATGTTCATTACAGAAGAAGTGATACCTGGTCACAAACATACAGAAATTAATCCTCTTCATCATTATCATCGGATAGATTACCGGTACTTGGGTTGTTATCGCAACCACTGATTTGGCACTCGCCACAAGCGGCTGAACAGGGCATTCCATTACGCTTGCATCCACATCTTGAAGTAGCACATTTCGTCTTGCAGGAGCAGCGGATCATGTTGAGTAGATAATTTGGAGCTGGTGGCTTGTCGCAGGCTGTAGGGTAGTAGGAATTATTCTTTACATACCAACCCCACTGTTCTGCATCGATCTTCTCTTCTGTAGACTTCCAGATTAGTATTTGAAAGTATGTGCGAAAGCTGTGGTACTTTGTGGACGCATCGGTAGGTGGCAAACGTTCGGGTGTAACAAAAGATTTAGCTGTAGCTACCTTTTCAACTAACATTCGATGACGTAGTGCGTTAGTGGATTCAAGTGTTTTGCAGCCATACAACAGAAGCATTGCCTTTCTTCCAGCGGCTTCAATGTCAGAGTGTTGGCAACAATCAGAACAGAATGTATTTGCAACTGAACGGAGTTCAGCCACCTTCATCAGTGTGTCGAATGCTTTGGCTTTACCGATCGAAAAAATTCTGGATGTGCTATCACAGCCCGTGAAAGCATGCACAAACAGGAGATACTTGCAGATGTCATTGCCTAACAATGATTGAATGCTGAGAATATCATACACAGGATTAGGAGATGGTCCCCGTCTTATATCGCTGCGATAGTACAACTTGAAACCACTGTCCTTGGCATGGTACAGAAGGAGAATCAGCAAGTCGGTGTCTTCCCCTATTACTGTTGTAGTTGCATTTTCTGATGAGGAAACTGCTGCACGAACGATGTCCACATCAGCATCCCCATCTGCGTTGTGAACAGTACACCCGTGCTTCTTCAACATCTCACCTACGAGGGAAATAAATGCTTGCTTGTTGTTTTCATTAGCCAAGAAGTGTTCCTTCTGGCCAACAAACTTCATGCTTGGACTAAGATTCACATTTCTGCTTGTCTTGGTGCTGCGTCTTCTGTGGGTCATGTCCTTGATCGTAGGAGAGCTGCTGTAGCCATCAAAAACAATGATTGCGTTTCCATATGTTTTCAGAGTGAAATCGGCATATGAGTTGGCGATGCTGTCATATGTTTCATCTTGACGCCAGGAAACACGATGTAGTAGAGATCCACCATCCAATACGTACTGGTCTGTCCACTGAATTTCTTGAACTTCTTCCATGCGTAAAGTGTCAGTGTATTTGATTATTGCATGAGCTAGCTGAGACTTATCGGGTTTCCTCAAGATACTTCGTGATTCGAACAATGCAGGAGGATATGCACACAGTTCGTAACACATGACATCTTCAAGATTCATGTCTCCGCCAGTGGCAACAGTCATCATTCTCTGAAACAGTAGTGCAAGATCTACTTCTATATCTGAAGCATCAGTGATCACAACGGCAGAAGCAGATCCTAGTGTTTTCACTTTGTCAGATCTTTTGGCAGAATATGTAAAGGCTTGTTTCCCAATCATTTTTACGACAATGTTCGTACCGATTGAATGCAATTGATGAACGTTAACTCCAGGATCAGCAGTTAGCCCTGTTACAATGTTGCAGAGACCCGAGGTAGAATGGAATGGGGATAAGGATTCCAGACGTTCAAGTACTTTCTTCATGTCATTACTGTCCCTGATTTGTCTACTTCCCCTCATTTCCTTGTGCTGTTCACTACTTTCCAACAAAACTCTGGTGTATTCCTGCATTGCTAAGTTATAAGTGGAACACAGAGGCATAGAAAAGAGCCACGTTGTCCTTTGGATGTCTGTAAATCCACTTCCGCGTGTCAGTCCGCCTCTGCTTTTCAGGGAACGCATTAGTACTTGTTCTATCACCAGGTCTGTGCCGAGTCCGGCCCATAATCTGTCGCTTCTTCTTACCACAAACTTACCTTCCTGGAACATTTTGTTAACGGCTGGATTTTCAGAAGGCAAACTTAACATTTTCTGCAGGTACAGGTATATCGATTTCAGGTAATTGTGATGTCCGGCTGCTGCAATTATGGGGATGGTCTCCAGCATAGCTTGCAAGTGCAAATCCCACGAGCCGGTTCTGTCTGCTGTTATCAAGGAACGTGCAATGTTGATCATTCGCTGATATTCCAACCAGAGTTGACTTGTTTGCGAAGTAGATTGTAGGTCAGTTTTCTTCGCATCCAAAGTGGTAGCAATCTGAGACAATGCATTCGAAGATTCCACATCCTCAACTGATTGTTTGGCGGTCATAACATCGTCGAGCAGGTCACAAGCTTCCTTATGGAGGTCATGAGGAGTTCCATCTTCATTACGAGGGAAAACGTCTGCGACTAGTAAGGTACTAAGCGCTGCATCTACTATCATATGACCACGTATCGCTCTTGAAACAGCTTTTCCAGACATCATGTGTTGCACGGCATTTGGTCCGTATATTTCTTGAAGTACTTCAGACAATCCTGAACCATTCATAAGAGTACCGACTGCTCCCAAAAGATTCATCAGAGTGTGAAATGATCCCAGCATTAAACAATGTCCTGCAGGTCTCTCTGTTCATTGATGATTTGGGAAGCTTTCCAGAACAAAGGCTGATCAAAGGTAATAATGCATGGGACTTTTTGATCGCGTGCTATTTTGCTCAAATATAGTAATGTCGAAAATATGCAGGTCATGTCAGTTGGCGACATATCTATGATGGGAAGGAACGTGATCGACGCCACACCTGGATGTGAGACACTTGATCCACCGTGAATTGCCTGCATTGTTCCGGACCAACTTGGACCTGATCTTTCTGCTGAAGATATCTGCCAGAGAAGACTAAGTCGACTTATGGTGGCAGTGGGTACTGGAAGTTCGCGGAATGAGATGTCCCTCAACATGCTTCTCGCGTGTCTATATTCCCTAATGTCAACGGTTGCAATCTTCTTAATGTCATTGTCACCAACATTACGCCTGTGAATAGAAGGGTGGATCTTGATCTTCGGAGTTATTGCGGCAATCATACCCATTCCATGAAAGGTATTCTTCCCATCCAAAGTGCAGACATCATGATCGACGTTATCTGCTGCTAGAAGGACTGCAGTGTTTTCATCAACAGTAAAAGAGCCAGACCCACTTGCCAGCGCCGCGTTTCTTTCGAATCTTGTTACTTCTGCATACGACGAACAGTAACCCAGCTGATGGAGAACGTCAATAAGGTACCTTGACCTAAAGTTGTGGTGTAGCTGAACCGACAAACCGATCTGTAGTGGACAGTAATCCTCTAGGACGGGTTGCTTGCATAATGCTCTGCCCAATTGCACCTATTTTTCTTGAAGCATCCTGTCCCGCAAATGCTTTTGATAATAGCAATTTCAGACTGTTGGGAATGTAATCAAGAGCACTTTCTGCAGTGATGTCATTTGGAGATGGATACACATCTTTTCTAGGCGAGTCGACAGACTTGATATCACTTCTGATTATTTTTGCAGCAGCTTCTACTAGGTAAATCTTCTGTAGCTCTATATCTATATCACATTCTTTCGACTTTTTGTGATAATCTATAAGAATTTCATTAGCTGTCTCTCGTAGTGTTACTACATCTGCCTTCCCACTTTCACCTGATATTATGATCTTGTCTCCGTAACGTTCTAAAAGCTTTCTCTTCATGTGCCTGCGTTCGTAGACAGAGCAATGACTTCCTTGAAGATATTCCTCCATTTTGGAAATTAGGTCTCCAATCAACAGTTGTTCATCATCATTCTCTTCCAGGTAAGCACAGGTCTGAAGGAATGCTTGGTGTTGCTCTTCATTAGTTGGTCTCCCTTTCTTCGAATCATGATCGTCGGAGGAGTATGCGCGAGGAATGTTTTTTCCACTTCGAAAATTTACGCTGCAGGTGTGATGGTAGACACAATCTGCAGCAGGAAGATCACGAAGATAATACTCCAGACGGCCTTTTACATTAAACGACCATTCATCGCAGCGGGTTTCACAGCACCTTTTTATGGTTTCGGAGAACTCTGTAGTTCTTATTTTGACATGCTCTGATTTTGGTTTGTGTTTGGAAAAAAAGTCCACAAAGGTATCACAAAACAAACAGTGAGTAGCACTGGAAAATGCGTATTCATGAAAACGAGCACTTTTCCTTGGTATTGCCTCGGCTGCGGTCTGTCGCTTCTTTATTTCAATGGTCTTTTTATCCGTAAACCTTTTCCTACATACAACGTGAACACTTATTCCAGCTGTTGCAACAACATCGCTTCCACGGCTGCGGCTGGATGCATTTATACCATCTGCTCCTTTTTGCGAGATGTGAACCACTTCCTGTCGCTGTCCAATTTCTCCTTACAAATCACGCACAATTCTTCAGGGGTCTGCATTCTTGAAGGCGGACGCACACCGAGTCAGCCGTACACCGAGTCAGTCTGAAACAGAAAACACAAATTAATAAACTGTGTTGCAGTATTTAAAAGGAGTACATAATAACAGTTTTAAAGAAAATGACAAGCACAAATACGCAGATTTGATAGTGGGTAGTAGGAATTAAAGAGTTGTATATAATATAAGTTTATAAAGATGTAGCAATGTCCATTCTCACATACATTCCATACAGTATATTTTATTTACATTACGTGACGTTATAGTTTAATACTAGCCGCCTAATACAATTTTTAGTGTCATATAGGTTAATTTAGAAACGAAAATGTGTTTTAAAACATTTTACTGATCAAGAAAAACGTCATAACTCTCTCTACAAAGCGAAATTAAAATTTATTGTATTTCGTAGGAAACTGCCAGTCCGCCATTTTGAATTTCATTTTTGGGGGTGTTCCCGGGGTCCAATTTTGTCGGATTTTGGATATGTTATTCTGCAATGGTTCCTGAGCTGGAAACAGTTTAGAAAGCTTCTGAAGCAATTTTGCCCAGGTTGAAGCTATTTTTGCTCTAGATTGCCTGGACTATAATGATTGTTACAGGGTTGTAAAAGATATTGAAGACATTTGGATGAAATTTTCTTTTCCTACGATTAACACTAAAGGTATCTATCTTAAAGTCAGTCGACTAATAGAAGAAGCCTCAAAATTGAACAAGGTGCCGTTACATCGAAGAAATGAAAGTTTTGCCTTAAAAGTAGCTCAGTATGATGAAATATTTGATATATCTTCTTGTGAATGCTATGATAAGGGAATTGATAGGAAATCTTGCAGGTGTAAAATCCTAGTATAGTTTACGTTCCCCAACTTTGACGTAGTGTAGTTTGTGTCCCCTTTTGCGTCAGGGGGACGTAAACTACACTTGCTCCCTAATTTCTAATTAACAATTACATCAAATTGCATTAATTGACAATCACATGAATTCCATTTATACGAGGGCCACTCAATATATTTTGCCCGACCTTTTTTTTTCTTTCCAAGTTTCCTTGCAAGTTCCAAAAATTTTGTACACAAGTAGTTACATACCTTTTTTACAAGTTTTTATTTTTCCACATAATCTCCATCCTTTTCTACGACTTTCCTCCACCTCGAAACAAGGGCCTTTATTCTTTGCTCGTAAAAATCCGCTGGGTTCCGTTGGAGCCACCTCTTAACCTCCTCAATAACCTCATCGTCACTCTGAAACTTTCTTCCATGAATAGCATCCTTCATTGGCCCAAAGAAATGGAAGTCTGAAGGTGCCAGATTCGGGCTGTATGGAGGGTGGGGTAACACAGTCAAGCGCATTTTTGTGATGGCCTCTCTTGTTTGCAAACTGTTGTGTGGTGTTGCGTTATCGTGCAAAAGAAGGACGTCTTCTAGTTTTCTCTCCGGTCGAACTCGCTTTATACGTCGCTGGAGTCTCTGAAGGGTAGCAATATATGCCTCTGAGTTGATTGTTTGTCTTTTCTTCATAATGTCCACCAGAATCACCCCTTTCATGTCCCAGAAGATGGGAGCCATTTTGAACTTTTTCTTGCGTGGGGAGTTTGCGTGATACCACTCCATAGATTGGCGTTTTGTTTCACGTTTTGTTTCAGGCTTAAAGTGATGTACCCAAGTCTCATCCCCAGTCACAATTCGTGAAAGGAAGTCATCCCCTTCTGTCTCATATCGAACCAACGACTCAGAAGCAATTTCTTTTCTTTGGGCTTTGTGATCTTCAGTTCGCGAGGAACAAACCGTGAACACATTTTTGAGTATCCCAGTTGCTGAATTATCGTATTCACACTTCCTTCACTAATTGATAGCTCCTTGTATGTGATGCGCCGATTTGATCGAATGATGCTGTTAGCACGTTGCACAGTGTGAGATGTCACAGCCGATGCCTGGCGACCGCTGCGTGGCTCATCATCGAGGCTGGCCCTCCCTCTTTCCGATGATCTCACACGTTTAGACCAGCGTCCAACTGTGCTTCGATCAACAACAGCATCTCCGTAAACGTTTTGTAGACGTTTGTGAATATTTCCAACTGTTTCCTTCTCTGCGGTTAAGAACTCGATATCAGCTCTCTGTTTACGACGCACATCACTGTCAGACGCCATTTTCGAAACTGCGTTAACCATCGGTTTTATACAAGGAGGGGAGGTTCAAACTGGAAAAATCCGGTTATGTGAAGTGCAGAAAGTTAAAACTTAGGGCCCAAAAGACATTTCAGCCCCATGGCCTATTATTTAGCTAAGAAAAAAGGGTGGGGCAAAATATATTGAGTGCCCCTAGTACATTTCTGCCCCCGAAAAGTAACTATTTACTAGTTACTTGAGAAATTATTTTCAACATTTTTCCTGGTTTTAGCGAGCATCTGATCCTGATAAAAATACTTTCCCTGACAAGTTATACTTGCCAAGATTGTTCATTTGTTCCAAACTGACTGTGATTTAACGAATAATCAGCAAGATTTTATCATTTTATTATTAGATATACTGTATGTTGTCAATAAACTTGTACAATATGTACATGTGCTCATTATTCTTAGGACACTCTTGAGAACAGATAGCAACACCTGGCATATATTTAATGTGTGTACTACAAACGGTTGTAACATTTTAGGAATAAATGTTTGGTGAGTGAGCGCTGATTGGTTGGTTGACTCATTGCCAAATGTCTTTAGAACACAATTATTTCCATTCATCACTGGTTTACATATTACTAAGGAAACATAAATGAATATTTAAATATAAATTCAAGAAGGGGATATTAGGGTGTCCCAGCCTCACATGTGAAAATAAAAATTTGCAAGAGTCAAATCGCACACCCCTTTAATTAATTACACTTGAAGAAAGGAAAAAATGGGCGAAATTTCATTGGCCTATTAGGAGGGGAAGGGTCCCCTCATTGACCTTGTTTATTCGACCCTATATGAACAAACGTAAATGCTCAGCATTAATCATTCTAGAATGGAAGAATGAAATGTAAATTCTTTCTAATGACTAAATTAAAGGAAATGGAAATTCTTCCTAATGGCACTTTTCATTTCGGGGGACAGAGGATCTTTTTGTCTGCTGAGGGGAACTGCTGGCGGTGGTATTCGACGACTTGGTACACGAGCTGCCGTTCCTCCTCGTTTTTTGTCAGGCCCTCGTTGAAATCTTCCGCCAGTTTCACCGCCCGTTCTGCCGCGTCGTTCACAGACTTCAACGATGGTGCACATCCTTCGAGATCTTTGGGGGTTTTTGGAACTGGCAGCTTCAGGCAATGAAAAAGGTTTTGAGTCCTTTTCGTGACCAAGGTGCTCAAATCCAACCGTCTCACGGTCAAGACACTCTTTCCCTCCAGCCGACGCAGATCTTTTGGGTTTTCGGTCTTCTTGTGCAGGTTTTGGAGCATGGCCATCTTCTCTGCATCGGTGGTTTTGGAGAACATAGCGAGTCCGGCTAAATCTTCGCTTAGGTACCAGAGGTGGCCCCGGAATTTCGTCACTGCGGCGGTACCTACATCATGATCCACCGCCTTGTACCGCTCTAGGTCCTCCAACAGCTCCAGGTCATTGACGGGCGCGTCCGCCGTCAATGGAGCCTCGAACCACCTCTGGAGGTAGATGGTGATGGCAAAGACGTTTATCCTGCGTAGTGACCGGACCTCGTGAGCGGTCAGGTGGAATTGGCTTCGGAAGATGAACATCTTAAGACAGTAAATGCCTTTGGCCATCCACCTGGCCCGGTGGTATGCTCCAGGACGATTGTACCGGAGATCTCGTTTGCCATGACCATTGAGGAAGACCAGAGCGAGGATCAGGAACTCCCGGTAATCGTCTCTTGGGTGGCAAACTTCAAGCTGGTCTTCAATGAAGTGGACAATCTGCTCTTTTTTCAACGCCACCCATTCCGAAAGGATGTCGCTTGGGCCATCGCCGTTGAACGGAGAAGCCTGCTTCTGGTCGATGAACTCCCATTGGGATTTGAAGCGAGTGAACAGCGCAATTTCGGGGCCAGAAGACCTGAAAAACAAGTCAAAGACTGAGGTGATTACCAATTCCATCATGTGGTGTCTGCAAGCCAGGAAAAGAACGCGGCGGTCCATTTGGTCCTGGATAATCGTACAAGCGCCGCTGTGAATACCGGTATTCGCCGCTGTTGTGTCGAAGCAGAGACCGGCAATCCATGGTTGAACTTGCGGCCAATCGTCCAGCACCTTCAGAACAGCTCCAGCCATCCGCTGTCCCGTGCTGTCAGGGATTTTTGGGATCGCCAACAACTTCTCAAGATTCTTCCCGCTGACCAGCACTGGTATGCGATCCGATTTCCCTCCATCCGAATCAGGGAGGAGTTTGCCATCAAAGTGGACGACAAGCGGCGTATCAGGATTGAACTCGGTCTTGATTCCGGCTGCCAAGTTCTTCCTGGACTTCTGCCGTGAATGGTGAAGACTTGATTTGAACAAGGTGACCGAGGATAACTCAACTCCTGCGGCAGCGAGTGCTGGAGCCACAATGTGCATCGCTTGGCGTACTGAGGTTCCAGTTCGATCCAGGGCTGCAGCAAAATTGGGATATTGGATGATACTCCTTGCCGACACTTGGCCGTCCTTGGGAGCGGATCGAGGAGCCGAAGGACCAAGAGAGGAATATTGGAAATCATCATTGGATGCCTCGGCCATGGACTCCGAAGAAGAAGACGACCCACTTTTCACCATTCCTTTTGCTTGCAGTGAGTCCATCTCTTCGCGGCTTTTCTTCTTCCTCTTCTCTTCAGCTGCTCGGCGTTTCTCCCACTCCGCTGCCCTGCGAGCAAACTCCAGGTCCTCTCCTCCGATGTACATCTTCCGCACGGTTCGCTGGTCATTCAGAAAGTCTCGATCTTCGGAGACTTTGATGAGTTTCATGGTGTTGGCATGAGCTGTTTCGAACAGTGTGTTCAGGTTGGCTTGGAATCCCTTTTCCCGCTCCAGTTGCTTCTCTCCCCCACGGTTTCGGTTTCTGGCAACCTTCTCGTAGTCCGTGGAGAAGAGAGGGCCTTGATCCACTCGACGCACTTGGGCTTGTGGGAGGTCGGAATAGATGCCCGAGCCCACACCGCCATAACCTCATCAGCTACCACATTGGCAGCTTCCGCCGTGGACGTTTTTTTCTTCCGAGTGAAGAACAACAGACGTCGAAGAACATCTCCCACTGTCGGGAGTTGACACAGCGTTTCCAGGGGTTCATTTCGCAACACCCCCACCAACCACACAGTCTCCTGCTTTCTTGTATCCATAACCTGAAAAGAAATATGCTACAATTAGTATAAGGTAGAGAGTAGCCGTTCAGCAATAGTAACACATGGTTTGAGGGGACCCTTAAAATTAAAGAACACGAATGAAATTCATCTTGCTGGCATGTTTTCACGAGTGGAAGAAATTAGGGGTGTGTGCATGACAAACTTCAGGAACAAAAAAAATTGGGACACTCTAGGGGATATATATTAACAAGGGGGGGATGTCCATGAAGTGAATAAAAAATGGTCTTGTAAAAACAAAAAAAAAAAAAACCTTCGGACGCGATGACAGTGTTCATGGTATTGGCAAACCTGAACAAATTGAAGTTTCAATGTATAAAAACAGCCGTTGGTAGGCATTATTGCGCCCTGAGCAAATTCCAAATTGATTAATTTATTTATTTACATTTAATATTGAACATAAGATTCAGATATTATTTTGTGTTATAAAGACAGACCAAAACCTGATGTGTATATACTGTATATATATAAATACATACATATATTGTAGCCTACGGATCACAAATTTGTAGTGGCCTAGAAAGTAGGCTTACTATAATTTATGAATTAAATTGAAATGAATAATTAGGGATCACCAGTTCGGGGCACAGCTCAAACAAACAATATTTAATGAGAGAGAAATTACTTTGTTGTTTTGTGTTTAATTAGAAAAATAAATAAATTATTTGTTCACATTGATTAACAATTCTATATACGGTAATTGTGCTATATTACACTGGCTGCTTCTTAGCAGTGGGAAATGGTGTATACAGTATAAGCGTTAAGTGAATATAATAATTACAAGAAACACTAATTCAGGTAGACTAAGGAGATATGCGGCAGTGAACACAATAATAAGTAATTAGTAGTATGGCCGCAAACAAGACGAGTGCAGAGCAATTGCAATGTTGATCAAATGAGTGCCAGTACCACCCACCCCATCCCCCAGTGCAAAAAAAGGGGGAGAATTCTCCCAGCAAGCTGGGGGGAGTCCACCTAACCTTTTTGGGGAGAAGGTGGGACGGCCTCAACCCCCCAAAGGGGTATACCTAACCTAAGAGAGAGAGCGACCATCCAGCTTCTGCGAGATGGAGAAGCTTAATGAGAGCTCAGGTAGCATCACTTGGCTTAGAACTGGAAATCCGCCAGTTGGGTTAGAAGGCATACATGGCCTGTATATATTAATAACCTTCGAACGAATTAAAAGCGCACACAAACGTACCTACACTCCGCGACTATAGATCCCCTATTATCTCACACACACACGTGTATATATATACAAACAGATGCATGTAAAGCCCCAATAGCAAAATATATACGAGCATAACCACCACACAAAAAACCAACACAACACCAATCGTCTAAGTATAGACTTTCAGGAGCTCATCCCATCAACAGCATATGGTGAGACGAGGGCTACAACCAATCGTCTAAGTATAGACTTTTAGGAGCTCATCCTATCAACACCACGTAACGGATATGAGGGATACCCAAGCGTCTAGACCTTAAGACCTCTCAGCAGTATTACACAACCAACGCCACAACCACCACCCCCGCTCTACCTACCAGCTCCTGGTAGACCAACACGGTCTCTAAATACGACCCAATAGACAGAGCTATTAAATATAAACAAATTCGTTTATGGGGCCAACGGATAGACCGACAAGGTCTCAAAAAAATGGCAACGCTAATAGTTTTTCTATTGAGCTTTTCATGGTACAATACCACGAGGGCAATTTGACGTTTGGTAGGCGATCTTTTAAACAAAAAACTGAATAAGATAAACAAGTTTAATGCCAAAACAAATTTTCGCCATAATACACAATTTTATCCTTAAACTATAACATAAAAAGCATTAATATGATTTTTAAAACAAAATAGAAATTAAATTAGGAGTAACTTTCA